>CM029530.1:17986789-18586789 GCA_017141395.1 Laodelphax striatellus
GTCATGAAAGTATTCAATTTAAACCATCTTCAATCTTCAGACTCGAATAGTCCTGAATATTTCAATTCTATTTATTTAATTTGAATAATGATAATTTTCATGAGATTTGAAGTAACTTTCACGTAAATTGACGACTATAATAATAATAAGTTTAATACCTGTGAGTTTAATTAGTTTATGGTTTTTGTCTTATAGTCTTCTTCCATCAGATTCGTTCTGCTACAGTTACCCCTGCACTACTCTCGCAAATAGGAGTCATTCCTTATACATGTTCACAAGAGATTGTCATTACCTTCTGACAGTTTGATCTGAAGATACACTAGTCGGAATTGCTGTGATTGATTGATTGGCGGATGTGGGTCGGTTCATCTATCTGCGTTGTAATCTGTAAATTGATGAAAGTTCACGCTTTCACATGAACAATTTCCAATACTGGAAGATAAATTTTTTTACCAAGCTAAATGTTCAATCATGCTCTAATTTGGTTTGATTATCTGGTTCCTTGATTCCACTATTTCTAATTATATTCTCCACCATTAGATTTTTTAGTGTCTTGTGAAGAAGCACCTACTCTGCAGCATACTTTCCTGCATCTATCAGGGAAGCAATTTGACTCGTGTTCGTGTAAACACCTGATCGCTCAGAATCAGATTAAATATTCGCACGACTGTTTACACCTGCGACTACCTCAGGGTGGCCGCTTGAGGCCTTCTTCGCTGAAAACAATTATTTTATGAGAACCAAAAATCGGTCTCCGCTGCTTCGGAACCCACTTATCCAATCACATCTCATTATCATTCTTCCGATTAGTAATGCTTGAGTAAAAAGTTAATGTGGGCACCACCACAGTAATAAAAACACTCTAGTCTACTCAACGCGAAAATTGAGTGGAAAAGTATATACATATATTTTTTTTCTTGAGAATGATTTCCAATAACTAAACATAATTCAAGTAGTAAGTCATAAAACCAAGGAACTGACAAAAGTCACATAATTATCCATCTATTTTATTATATTTTAAAAAGTTTTTAGAGCCATGATTTGTGTCCCATAGCAGGTGAGAGCAGGTATAACATTTGTACTAGGCTATGTTCGCGTCCATTATGAAGAGCCTCATTCTTTACTTAGCATAACTCAACCAAGTTTAGGGAAGATCCTTGTTCACCACCAAAAGCCTAATTAATAGAGAATGTGTCGCCTTACACGTTGTTAAAGCCTCGTCGTCTAGCATGCAGAGGTGTGCTGGGTGGGCCTCACCATTATATAGGAGGCAGTGGGGTGGTGCGAACAGTGGATATCAGTTTTCTTCACCCATTGCGTCGTTAACAAGCATAGATTTTTGTAACACGGAATAAATCGTTATTCTCTGAGGTTAAGTAACAGTGTAGAAGCAAAGAGTAAACGTTACCGTTTGTATATCGTATTAATAAAAAGTAATATTCAAATGAGATGACATTAGTAGCGTTCCTTGCAGTCGGTAATTAACGACCGACTCAGTTAACGTCTCCTTTTTTAACGAGCTGACCCAAATTCAAAATCAGATATCAGCTTTGCCTCTTCCCAAATCCTCACTGAAAGAAAGACCTATTTTTCATCTCACTCTACTCTATTTATTCTACGTTCAATAATGCAAACAGCTACAGAATTCAGAAAGGATTTGATGAGATAAGACCTCGAATAATGAGATACAGCTCGATGGAAATAGGCGCTTTCTGAAATAAATCTCCTGATAATAAATTCTGTTGTGTTACCCAACATGAATATTGATCATGTCATATATATTTTAACGGAAAGCTCAATGGGTCTAATGCAGTATTTTTGAAAATTGGGAAACCTTTTGAGTGAGAAATAGAAAATATAAAGAGTATTTCTCCACTCAACTTGAAATTTTCTTCAATAATCACAATCTTGTTTGAGAAATTGATTATTCCGTTTCTATCTTCAACTCTCAAAATCTTTTAAGTCAGATTCAAAGAGGTGAATTAATCAATACTAGAAACAACTTGAAAATTATAAAATTTATTGATATAGTAAACTAGTTTCAATAGCTTCACCATGACTAATCTTGATAGATTCTGAGAATTGAAGATAAAACGGTATTTCTCAAACAAGGTTGTGAATAATAATTATAATTATATTCCATAATTAATCAATTTTATCAAATTAAATTACTTTGAAATGAAATGACTGCTTGTCGGTGGTGAAGTAAATCAAAGTGATTAATAAAGTAACTCGTATATCGTCAGTCTGTCAAAATGGTGCCAACAAAGTCTCTTTAATTCACTTATGGCTCAGCACTGTATTTATTTCTCATTTACCATCATGAGTTTTTAATGAGTGAGTAATGGGAGGAAAATATTACTCCACTTTCCAACCTGCTCCTTCCAACAGTTCATCGATTCTAATACGGAAAATAGATACCTGACCTAGAATCAATGAAAATTTGGCGTGATTTTATATTTCTCAAGTTTAGATTAGACACTTTTAATGCCATATCATGAAATTATGTTTCCCAGTCACGTGTCAGTGGTCACTGCTATCCGACGCGTTATGACGTGAGTCAAAAAGGATTTCGCAGAAGATTTTCGCGTCTACTTTTGTCCGTTTTATATGTGAAAGTTGTGCAGCGAATAAGTTAGTGTTGGGGGAGGGGAGGGGATCGGATTTAGGAGGCGTTTGGTGGCGGCGGCGGCAAACTGCTAGCCTACGTCTTTATATCACACTGCGATCGCAGCAGATCTTTCCTTCCTAAAAGCAGTCACGTGTAACTTCACAAGAGCTCTCGAAGATGTTTGCATAATTTTATCTTGAAGAAGATCTGAATGAAATCTTATAGGATTTCCCTCACTTGCCCTTTTCTTCTCACGTAGCATACATTCTTCGTTGAGGAGTGGCTGCCGCTCTCCTGGCATATAAGAATCGCCGAATTATGTATTATTCAATTCGTATTCTGCCAGTGCGGTATATTATGATGTGGATTCGCAAACTTCCAGACTTCTCCGTGGATAATTTAAAGTCTGGATCAGAGAAGGCAGAGGCATCGCTTTCCAAGGCTCTGAAAATCAATAGAAATGCTCAGAAATTTAAGAAGCTTGAGAATCAATATAATATTATGTCTGTTGATTGGATTGAGAGGTTGTCAGGATTGGAAGAGTTGGTTTGGAGCTGCTGATACAGTGTTATGATGGTTCAGATACAATTGTGATATTTTCTATGAATTTCATTTTCAATGTTTTCAAATCAGTTAAAATAATCAAGGTTTTTATCAATATAGGTTGAACTCTATATCAACGTATTTGATAAAAAGGAATCCGAATAAAATAAGTTCAATTTATTAAATTTCGTCTGGAACAAGAGTTATATAATAATTTTGGTACTATAAGCAAGAGGTGAACGAAGACTTATTTGTCCGAATACTCAACTTTAAAAGCTTAAATTGGAAGTATAAGTTGTGAGATAAATATTAGTCTCATTTATCCAAACTTTGACACTAGAGCACAAAATAGATTATCTTTTTCTGGCTTCTGGCAAACGCACGCTAATCGTAGATGTTGATTGAATAATTATTAAGGTTATATGTTATTCATAAAGTAATATATGACGTGATATTTTTGTAAAGTTTGCATCACAAAAAATTTAAGATTAAAATATTAATCTATTTATTAAACTCCCTCGTGATAATTTAGTTTTTTATGGCATTATTATTATTTTTTTTTTTTTTTTGACAAAGCTCATCACAATCCCAGTGAGTCTAGCCCAATGTTGATAAGTCATATATATTCATATTCATTGAAGATACAATATCAAGGAACGAAGTTATATTACATTTGCATTATTCAATTATTTATAGAATTCATTTCTGAGAAACAGTTCTCGTATTGGACCGTGAAGTTCCATCTGTCTGAGTTCGGAGGTGATATGGTGGATATAGCTGGTGTTTGGCGCGAATACAGACGTTGTTTAGCCGGTGACTTGTATCTACTAATCCCTTGAATGTCATGCGTTGGGGGGGGGGAGGGGGTTTGGTAAGAGTCAGTTACAGTTGTCACACGTAGAGCGACGTGGGCGCGACGTTCCAAACAAGACTCCGACACTCCAACGTCAGACTTGACATGATGCTCCACTGTTTTCTCACCCGCGGGCTACATTCAACGAAAAGCGTAGTGCTTTTCCACCTCCATTTATATTTTACTGTATTGAAAACGCGACTGTTTCTAAAAAGCTACGGAAACGAATGCACTAAATCGAACGTTCTTCTTCCAGGTTTTTTACTATCGGAAATCGGAAATCTCCTCCCAGTTAGTAGCCGTGGAATAAAGAGCAAGAGTCGGATTGAGTGAAAAATAATGGAGGAATGGTTGAAAGTGTAGGCGGGGATTAGTTTTCAAAGAAAAACAGAATGAGAGGTGGATGAGAGGTTGTTATTGGAATTGCACTCTGGTTTTGATTTCAGTCAACCTTTAGACAGAGGATGAAACTCTAGTCTAGACAGTGGGGGGTAGACTGTTCAACCTGTACTGGATCTTGACCCGGGTTCATTTTCAAATTAAACAATTTATTAGGTTATTTTTACTTTACATTATTTTTCTTTCAATCTTTTTTCTCTTCCCTCAATATGTGTGCTTGAGGAATGGAATAATAAATCATTTTATATATTTGATATACTAGAATCATAGAATGATTCAATGTACGAGTATAAAATGTATTTGTTCTATTTGTATTATTTGTATGGATTCCAACTTTGTATAATGATTATTCTTACTGAATAAACTTTGATTTGATTTGATTATGAATAATATACTAATTTTATGGGACTCATGTGAACCATATTACTTTCCTTCTACATCTCGCAAATATCACTTATCAACTGAAAACTTCAATCTACTTTAATTATTCTTATAACTCCCTCAAACAATTCCACTTCTGATTTCAGTCAAACATTTCAATCTATGTTAAACATTGATTCATTTCAAAACGAATTCTACTCTCCTATTATTTGAAGCAAGTCAATCAAAAATAGATAAATTTCATCGATGATTTTGCATGACATGATTATATTCAATGTGTGGGTGGACTCAAGTCTTCTCTGACGTGAGAGCCGTCTCTGCATTTCTTGTACATGTTTATGATTTGAGAGAAGAGATCGATCTGATATGTGCGTGCTCCAGACTGTCGAATGATAGGTTCGAGCATGAAACGTCAGTTCAACTGGATACAATTTCATCCATCTGGAAAGAGTTGTTTGAACTCGATTGACAAGTTTCATTCGTTACGAATCATGAGAAGCGAAGCCATATATTTTTTCCCACCAAGGTCTGAGTCGGCGAATTTTTTATTCGTTCTCGATATTTTATTTTTATCCTTGTACCCGAGAATGATATTTCAACTCGGTGACTTTCAATGATTTTTAAAATGAATTGAAATTATCTCAGATGTACTGATGTCAAGTAAAATGGAGAACTGGAATGAAGAGATTTAATGCTCATCACTATGAACTATCAATATTATTAGAATGAACATTAACCAGAACATGAACAAAACAATATTAGAATAATTTGAGGTTCATCCGATTAATGAAATTATTGTTGTAATAATAACTATCAGTCTCATCAAGTAAAATTCGTTAATCAATAAAATTTATGCATATGATATAAACTTTATAAATTCGCATTGAACATTTTCTTCAACTCATGCCAACAATGCAATCAATCAATATGCATTGATTTTTTGGCGGTACGAAGTTCTCTGGGTTAGCTGTTAGTTTCCAATATTTTTTTTTATATTTTCTGACACTATTATTTCAAAATTATCATTGAATTCGATTTCAGTTCCCATCTACATTAATTAAACGATTCACATTCAAAAAATACCACTCAACAGAAATCAACCGAGTGATATCAGCTTTGATTGGAGTGAGAAGGAAGTGTACCCGCTTCATAATGTCTGTGTTTGAAGCCAGAGAGGAAATTCCAGGCAGCAAATTTGATTGCGTTATAAAGGTGCACTTTCCTGGTACCGTCCAATTAATTTAGAAGCATAATAAATTTCAGGAAACGGTCGATGAAAACGAAATTATTTCAAGAACCAATGTTTTTGATATCATGGACGGGTTTAGTGGGAGAGAAGAATATCATGAAGCAAGAAGAAAAGCTTCAGCGGTAAGAATCCGAGACATTGCGGATTTGGAAGCGGTTGGCTTTAATAATTGAGCGTCACAGAGCCGGGGCCTGTTATTCAAGACAAAATAAACCCTGTCTACGACTGTCGCCCAATGTTTTCCTCTACATAAAAGGGAATATCATCAACCGAACTCGCTCCTTCTCAGCAGCGATGTTCTGCCAAGAATAAAAAGTATTCTCACAGTCCAACTTTTCCACAACTGAAAATTCCCCATGATTAAACAAACGAACAAGTTTCTCACCTCTTATACTTTACCGACTACACATAACACTGCTATTCCATGACTCAATTCGGCCTGAAAAAACTCACAAGTGGGTGCGACTTTCCATGTTTTTGGAGGTTTTGGTCTAAGTGAGAGTTTAACTACAATGACGTTTACAAAAATTTATAGTTTGATAAAGCTTATTATAAAGTGTGGGACAAACATCCAAAGCACTCAGTGTATTTGGGGTGGAACTATTTCAAATTCGTAATAACGATAGGCTGGTGACGAATGTATTGTAATTTTGAGAATATGAATTCGATGCTAAACAAAAATATACATGAGAAGAGATGATAGAGATGAAGAGATGAGACCATAATTCATGGTTTCGGATTTCGGATGAAGGTTCTCCAATAGGCTATCTACGGTAAGATTCTATATTGAGTGATATGTCTATAGTTTACGTGTTCTTGAGTCCATAGTTCTTTCAGTTCTCGATTCGATTTCATCAATTCTCCTTTAATGCTTAATTCTCGATTAAGCATTGAGAAATTCCCAAATTCGAATACTCCGAACCTTTTGGCAAATTTTATTCACGTTGAGTCGTTTAAGCACAATAGGAATCATGAGTCGATTTTGGTGTTTCTCAATAAAGTACAAGATTTTTGTCGATTAATAGTCTGGAAGATAATAGAAACTAAGCATTAAAATTCTGTATAGCTCATGTTGGTTGCTATCAATTTCAAAACTACAAAACAGTCACAGCCTGATCACTCATTGGAAGTAAGTGTATGTAAACCGATTGGATTCATTTTGAAAATAGAGTCCTTTGAGTACAGTCAACAGCGATATCGGTATTCAAGCCGATATTCGTTGTATCACATCACATGAATATATCAGGGGCATTTTGCCAGATGAACGCTTCTTTGTGCACTCAATTGCACAGGTTCAATTATTAACAGTTCCATTCATCTGTAATGAATATCAGTGATAGACGCCATGAGCAAGCATTACTGATTGTCGAATGTCGGAGTCGTAAACTGGTGATATGTTACTTGCAATAGCATGGAAAATATTGACTGATCTGGGATGTTGAAGTGAAACGCGTCAATTGCATGCATTCACATAAACGAGAAAAAACAATTGATTTTGAATACTGTATTCGCTAGACTCGGATTTATATAGTGAATTTGAGCAAAGCAAGTTCTATTCAGTTTTTTCTGTTCACAACATTTCTCGATCTATTTTTCTAGCTTTCATTGATTTCTCTGTATCAGGCCACCGCATTTATATGATAATCTGCTAAGTGTCCTCAATTTGTTAGAATGGTTAGTCTCTGAAAGTCAACAACCTCTAACAAATAAACTAATCTTTGGGTATCACTTTAGAAATTTGATAAATTTCCTTAGAAGATTAATATGAGGTAACATATTTTCATGAATTCTTCAAATAGACTGTTTACGCTATTGTAAGAATCTCCTTCAGCAAAACAATAATGAGTGGGTTCTTATAAAGATCGATGTCAATTATAGGCCTGAATCTCTACTTCACCTTAAAAAAAAAATTAAATGAAAAACTATCCAAACCAAGATTCTTGTACGACGAAAGTACATTAAATTAAGCATAAGATTGAAAATTGGAGAATCACTCTCTAAAAACATTTGTTTTTTGTACTCCATACCATTTTATTGGTAAGGTATTGAATTGCAGTTTCAGTGAAGGGTCGAACTTGCTTGACGATTAAAGTGATGTTTTAAATTTTCACTTATTTCTATCACTATATAAATCACGACCTTAGAGTTGAAATCGATAAATAGATGAATTTGATGTCCGCAGTAAGATATTGGCAGCAGAACTAGCAGGACACATTTGGTAGAAGCTGAAAAATGTTGCGCTATATTACGGAGATGATCACGCGGGAAAGTTGTGTAATTTATTTCCGAACGTAAATCTAGATTTATAAATTTCCTCACAAAGTGGAAAACTTGCAGCTCCATATTCCCCCGGGTGCCATTCAGAGTGACGCGCCAAAGAGACAAACTTGTAAATTTGTCATCTTTCTACTGGAAAGTGCTCTTTAGAGAAAGACATTCCTACTTTCGTCGTTCCAACAGCCATATTATAGCCTTGCGCCTCTTTTTATCCGTGCCGCTTGCAACCCTAGTTGCTGTCGAACTTTCGTTGTTCGACATGGATAACATTACATCGATTGAGATATGAGTATTCGCAGATTCAAAATCATCATAAGTGATTCACTATCCATATAAATAATAATTTATTAAACAACTTCACTACGAAGATTTTATTCTACTTGAAAATCATCTGTATGTGCTGTAAATACGATTCAACGAGTTTAGAATTCATCTAGATACAAAGTTTTTTTAGTTTAACTTTTTAGCATACTAACAATTATTGATTGAGCACAACAATTAATGGTGAATACTCTATATCTATAAAATCGCTCCACTTGCTTATATACTCCTGTATTGATGAGTTTTGATGAGTATTGGAATAAATTCATACGGCACACATGTGACATCTTACTTAATGGTATTCTGTCTTCAAGAAAGATGAAATCTAAGTATATTTTTTGGCTGATCTTCATTATTAATGTCAATTTTTCTATTACTTATTACTACTATGAATTCCACTTTAAGTATAAAGATTCCAATTTAACGACTCAGAGTTTAATTCCAAAAATTTCAAGATTTATAAGCTCTAAATTTCCAAGAAAACTCAAAGGGGGCATGATTAAATTCAATGATTGCTCATTGTTTCTTTGAAAGTAATTTCCAGGACATAACAGTTCCTCACGCTATTATAATAAATAGTCAATCTCACGGTGAATTCTGTTTGTTTGTGCTTACAGCGATGGGACTTTTTTTACAAATGAATACTATAACTGCCGACTGTTGAAGAGATAAAATATGCAATCCAAACAGACAGTATCAATCTATTCTCAGAATAATTTAAATATCATGATATGCAAATAACAAAACAATTTTGAAGCAGATATGCAAATAACTATTGGAACTGGATCGGTATGGAGGGAAGTTTTTCAGTAGGAAACCTGTGACAATCTGCATACTGCATTAGGACTGAACATGGCTTCCACATTACAAGAACTCGACAGGTGACAACCATCCAGCAGCTCAGTTGGCTGCCTGGTTGGCATCTGCTCCATATATATGTGTATCGATTTTTCCTGGAAAGAGGCAAGATGCAATTCAAAGATGGCTGCAATGTAATAAATAAAACCTTCAGATCCACAAAATCTGTGAAATCTTCAGTGATTATCAATCAAATCATACTTATTATTACTATATAACTTAAATATAGTGTATTTGATATAGTGACTAGTGCAATATATTAAATATATTTCCAATTTCGATAGTGGAAAATGGATCAAATATTGATTCGGGAATAATGGATTAAAAATAATGTTGCACGCATATTAATCATAGATTTGTTCAATGAAAACATGAGAACACTTCAGTTATCATAAGAAGATTCAGAGGACTGTGAAAGTTCTTGAACTATAACTAGTACTTTGCAATCACCTTGTTTGATGATAAAATATCTCAAATCTCGAGTGAGCTCCAAGTAGAATTTTCATTATCTTTTCATTCCAATAACATATATAACCTTCAGCATTAATTAAAATGATTGAAGGGAGAGTGTTACCAGCAATAATGAGCTTTTTTCTATCGTTATTGGAGCTAGCTGTCATTGTTTGATTACGAAATAAGCATGGAGAGAGTCTTATCCATCTTGTTTATCTTCTTGTTCATCCGTCACCATTTTCATGTACCACGACAAACTAAGTGAATTTACAGCTCCCTTCTCCTTTCACGGAGCTGTCAATAAGCTGTATTGATTTGACGTTGTTGTGGTGATGGAGTGCCTTTCGATAACTTATTGCTTTTCTTGTGACCGTGTCATTTGTCATTTACTGTCAGTTCCTGAGGAAACCCATGTAAGTTGTATTCATGGACAGAAATACTTGAAAAGTTGGTATAGCTTTTCCTGGCCAGGGAAATACTATTTTGTAGACAAAATTTCACCACATCGTAGAATTGTAGAATTCTCTCAAAGTATAGAATTCGAATTTCGAATCAATATTCAATACGGTACATCCGATATAACTCTACATTTCCATTTATTATCAAAAATTTCAAAAATAATTTATTTTTTTATACATTTTTGCTGACAATCCTTTGTCAACTGACATTAAAGTTTCTAATTGAAGGTGAACCTAAAAAGACCTGGTGCGAGATTTGTGCTTCCTTTTAATAATCATCATCAACTATTAATGATTCTCCATAATGGTGGTGGTCATATTCACTTCACTTCAATATAAATCATACACAAAATTCCCGACTTTTCCTCCATTGGGAGCATGGCTAATCGTTAGTAAGGCTAGTCAGTCACTCCCTATATTTGGAGGCATATTAAATTGTTGCATTGCACTATATAGCTGCTTAACACAATGTTATCCAGCAGTGCTTTGTTCCCATCACTGGGTTGCGAAGACTAGCTTATGGTTGAGGTGTCAATGTGCTAACCACACGTTACATCTTTTCTGGTTAATGATCATTCACCTCTGCTGATTCAGTCAAGTGGATGTGAAACTGGCAACCAGCTGGTAGGCCTAAGCCCACATAGGGCTGTTGAGCCATTGACAAACAAAACAAAATTTCCGACTATCAACTGCTTTTTATTCCTCTAATGCTTCTTCTGAACCTCATTTTGGTATCTTACAATCATAAGCTACGGAAAATCAAACATTTACATTTTAACAACACAAGGTATTGTATAGAATAGACTAAACAATCACTCCTATTGAATGATTACTATTATGGTATAGAACTCAATGATCACTTTTATTTTATACATTATTTAGACATATTTTATATTTTATATATTTCATCATTTTTATAGTGAAGCATTACAGTTCATGATTGAATAGAAACAATAATATTAACAAATATATGTACTTCATGGAAAATCCATATAATTTTTCCAGGAGGTAGACAAATTCTTCGGGAAAGAAAAAGAGTTCAATGACTGCTCTGTAGTTGAGTAAAATAATGAGTGAAATAATGGAACAGGCATATCTTGATATTTATCATTTTTATATAGTGAAGCAATACAGTAATTATGAATAGAAACAATATTAACAAATATGTAATTCGCCTTTTTTGCGGTATTTTCAGCTGCGGATGATGCCCACATAAGTGCAAATATCAATTGTGCGTGGGTAATGAGGTGGAGAGTTTAACGGAAGAACTCCAGACGGAAACGGGAATCGAACCCGTGACCGGTGTAGCGATAGGCAGACTGAAGTTGTGATGCTCCAGCCAACTAGGCTATATTGTATATCACATCATCGTAACATGAAAAGCGAGGTAACATCAAGTCCAGCAATTCTCCACTGATAATGATTGAATTAGATCGGGTAAACAATAGGAATCTGATCACGATGCTTGACTCTAACGAATCCGACAGGATGAGATTACACTGGGTAAGAGGAAAATGGAACATTGATATCGCTCAGTTGCAGTCACGAGTGGAGGCAGCATTTTTGCTTGCTCTGTAATGACGCCATACGCGAGAAGGAAAATCTAACGGAAATGTGTGGTGGAGTTTATGTAATGCGGAAAATTAGTTGAGGACCGCCGAGAACTTAATCGGAGCTGAGCCGGCGCTGAATTAAGGCCAACGCCGCCGCTCCTGTTCAGGAATTCAACAGCAGTACACGGTGTTTTTGCGCCGCAAAGTGATTGCGTTACCGGAATCGTGTTCTCTTCAGTTTTGCACCATTTCACATCCTAACTCTCGCTCTTTTGCCGCTCAACTTCGATCAGGACCACCAAACATTTTTCGGTCAGATCGCGTCTAATGAGAGGTATGTGCCTAGTGGAAAAATATTATTAGCGGATCAGAAACGAGAATATATTTTTTGCGTGAAGATATACAGATATTTCTATGGAATCAAGATACTGACAAATATATCTTGTATAAGTTTTTCAATTTTTAATTGGGATCTAGTCTAAGAAGACTAGTGAGCAATT
Organism: Laodelphax striatellus; assembly: GCA_017141395.1. Taxonomy (NCBI): domain Eukaryota; kingdom Metazoa; phylum Arthropoda; class Insecta; order Hemiptera; family Delphacidae; genus Laodelphax; species Laodelphax striatellus. Next base: position 17,999,246 of record CM029530.1, read on the forward strand.
TCTTTCTAATCTAACATTCTTTGAATTGATCAGTTTAGCAGCTTCACTAGGACTACGACTTCTAAATTATACTAACACAATAATAATAAATAATAAAATATAACATGTAAATCAATACTGACTTTCAAGAGGAAAATAATATAATTCATGATAAATAAACTACCACTGGTAGAAAAATATGTCTCTCATATTCTAGTTCTCTTTGCTCGAAGCACCTTGTGTCTGAATAGAACATTGAAGAATTGTGACTTATATATAAATATTTGAATCATTCAAATATATATTCGTTTAGAATGATTTCAAGTTTTGATTTGTGAATAATCACACAAAAACGAAATTTATGTTCGTCACTCCCCCAAGTAGGCTCCTCCATCTATCGACTTTTATATCTTCTTCAACTTTCTCTGTAAGCTCGTTATGGCACAAGTGTTTGAAGTGGGTGGCTCATCGAACAGAGAAATGTGAAGAGACAACTCTTTGTTTTGTTTTTCGAATTTACATAACTGGCGCTTGAGAGACGCGCCATCGCCACAGCACAGGTACATTGGGCATTAATTAATTGCTGCTATCAAGGATTTGGTTTCAATTAGGGCCGTGTGTCTGTGTCCCGCTTCTGTCTTTGGAGTGAGATATGTTTCGATGGGAAGCGATAAGCCGCCGCGGGCGCTGGTGGAATTAATTCCCAGTGGAGCGAATTCTTTATAAATAGAGCCTTTATTATGGATTTAACATACTTCAATTAAGAGACTGGTCGGGAAGCGGATCAATGCGAAGGGCTGAGCGGGACCATGTTAAATATTCATGGATTATAGACCAAGCGAAGGCTCAGGTACGGTCTGAGCTGCAAGTTAGCCCTCGGGAGGAAAGAGAACGAGAAAGGTGGGGGGGGGGGGGGGAGGACACGGAAGGAGAAACCAAGCAAAGAAGGTAATAGAAGGAGATAGCAGGAGGTAGAAGAAAGTAGTAGAAGAAGAAGAAGAAGAAGAAGAAGAAGAAGAAAAGGAGAAGAAGAAGAAAGGGAGAAGTAGAAGAAGAAGAAAAGAAAGAAGAGGGTAGTAGAAGAGAGGAGTGGGGAAGTCTGAGAACAAACTGGTGATAAAGAAGAACACCGTATAATAACATGAGACCGTGTACTTTTCCCACTCGTTCAAACCTTCCTTCGGAATTCCATAAATCATTAGGGATTTCTGCTCTTCTTAACTTCCTATTCTGTTCTCCATCTAGGTAGCCGAATCGAATTACAACCATCTTGCGTTAATCTTTTTTGTTGGACGTGAAAATCGTTCGCAAGAACAGAAATCAGTCTTATGGCTTGCAAGCTTTTTTCAATAGCAAAGTGGTGTTTGAGATTATTCTCTTTACCGACAAGAACAATCTAGAAGTTCAGAGATTCCTGTGAGTACTAAATCATTCCCATTGAAAGGCAAATCCAGTGCTGACCTACTCCGGATAGATCGTAGTGGATATATTACATGAAAAGAAAAAATAACTAGCTTTCATTCATACTCTCCTAAATATACCAAGAAAACAATTATTATTTGTATCATTGAGTTATCCACTATGAGTATAATCATAGATTAACCAAATCTGTGGTATAATTTAATCAAATCCAAATAATAGTGGAACCCATTCACTCCCCAGTATTTATTGTTTTGCTGTTGAAGAATTTTTAATGCTTGACGATTTAGTCGAAAATAGTATTTAGCAGTTATTACTTATCTAATCTGAATGATACTATGCCATGCTTAGTATGGAATTATAATCCTGATGCCTTGAGGGTGTATTATAAATGGCGGCCTAATAGGCTGATCATAAACGAATTAAGTCTCAAAATCCTAAGCTGAAAGATGGCTGAAAATATTTTCATTTTTAGAGCTCAGAGGCTCCTAAGAAGAAGCTGTATAATAGAATAACGAGTCTGTGTTTTTATACACGGTTTTTATCGCCGCTTCAGGGCTATTAAGGGTTCACAAGCACCTTTCCAGAGGGGGAATGAATCGATAAGCAATTGACGTTTTTTCTTGCAAAATTAGGTCCAGTCACCGATCCTGGCATTTGGTCAATTCTCTGATGAGAATTTTCCAATCAGAGGATTGGTTGCTTGTCTTTTTTCTCTCATCCAATCAACCGGACAATTGCTGTTCCAATCACAATAGTTGTTCGGTCATCATCATCATAATCATCATCAAATTATGATGCAGCAGCAAATTTTCAAATGCACCGAGTGAGTGACCTGATAATAGTTGGCTTCCTGGTGCCCTCAATTACTTTACTTCAATCAGAGACAATTCATAATTTGAAAAATTCAATATTTTCTTGCGAATTCAATGAGCTATATCAAATATTACAGTGCGATCCATTTAATTTGACTCTGGGCGATCATTAAACAGCTGATGTTACGCAGCTTTACGTCAATAATCCAAAAACTTTTTAAAAACCTTTTAAACCTTAAAGTCTTTAAAAGACCTTTTCAGAGAAGACCTTTTTGAAGTCTTTGCAATAATCTTCGAGATTCAGCATTTGTAGGTTAAGTATTGTGTCAAAGCTGCGTAACAACAGCTGTTTACTGATTGCCAAGCGTCAAATTAAATGGATCGCACTGTAGATAAATCTCTGATTTCGTCATATCTGTATACAGTACGTATAAATCCATAGTTATAATAAATAGAAACTGAATCTTAAAAAATCTATAAACAGCTCAACATAAAGTCTAAAACAGCATTTCGTTTTAAAATGAGAAATACGCTCCATGTGAATGCATTTCAGTCACAATTTAAATGAGATAAGATACGGATATTGTCGCTATCAGCAATAATGTGCGTCTTTAAAATGTGTACATTTGGATATTGGGTATTCCTGTAGGATAATGATCATGACCGTCTTAAGGTCTCAAGTGAAAGGCCTTTTGAATGTAATAACAACTTGTTCACAAAATGAAGAAAGCAAAAACCTCGTATTAGAAATTCTCTATTGAGTCTACAATGAATTCATTGTGATATCCTGGACATTTTATGATTCGCTTGATGAAGAGATAAAGTATTTGATAATCTGTTGGAATTTCAAATCGTTAATTTGGTTGACAATTGGAAAAATTCTTCCCTTCAATTACCATTTCAATGAAGCTCGATTTCCAGTTCAATTGCCTTTCAATGTTATTCTATTCTCAGCCTGTAATGTATGTGAAAATTACGAGAATATTTGTGGCTTAATAGAAAATTTCACTTCACGATTCAGAGAACATACAAATCAATAATTATTAAGGCCTACATAAGATGATGGGAGATTGCTCATCGAAAATTCCCGGAATACAGACAGTCATCCGCAAAACCATCTAGCTATACGTTGGGGGCTTGTAGCAATAAAGCTCCATTACACGTAGTAATATTAGTAATAACAAGAAAGCAGGACTTGTTAAGCCTTGCAGCCAACTGAAAGTCTCGTACGAGGTAGAAGCCACGTACTTCACCGGTCGATAAAATCCCACTTGAGAGGACAACTTTTAAAGACACCACATAGAAGAGAAGCTCTCTCCCTCCACTAAAGAAAAGAAAATAGCAGTATACAAGAGATAGATTGGCCGATCTGGGAGCACAGGGATTAAACTTGGTGCTGCTCTTTTATTCTGCAGGTATTCTCCTCCTATATAATAAAGCTTCACTCTGATTCCTCCTCCACTTGTTCCATAAGTTGGGCGTAATTTTTTATCGTTATTCCTCAACTCACCTCCTCCATCATGTCCACAGAAAAATTCCATTCCGGACTGTTTTTGAAACTCGATTTCATCTAACTTCCCAACAGGAGCTTTGATTTTTCCTAGAATCTCACGGCCAGTTGCACGAAAATCCAAGCCACCAAAAAATTACGTTATTGAATTGATGTCAGACTCGTCTTTCGATTTTCATTACACTAGTTCCGTTAGATGACATCATTTTACGGCAGTTAAATTCAATTGGATTTTGGTGCGACTGACCGCCAGTCTTGCAATAAGTTATGTATATGCATCGCTTGTCTTCTTGCTCCATCATGATTTATGTTTTACATCATCAATGTTTTATAAAATATCAATCAATTATGTGGGTCCACCATCACAATGTGTCATATAATCTCACAATAAACTGCTTAATTTCGATGGACGACAACCAAAAGGCCTTGGATTCAAGTAAATTTCTCTGGGTTGTAAGTATATACGGATGATATAGTTGTGAGTATTATGTAGTACTATATGGATGGGTTAATGGGCTTTACTGATTGCAATCACCGGGATAAACCTACATGAGCAGCGGGGGCAAGTAGGTTTCGTATAGTTGGAACCTTACCAAAATTTTTACCTAACAATTGGGCAGTTTTCGACAAATTTTGTCTCCATACGCAATTAATTTGAAGTGACGAATTGCCAAGGGATTCCTATCAAAACGAACGGGTGGCCTAAATCACAAATCATAGCAGGTGGTGCGAATTATTGTCGGCTTATGATAAAAAGGAGAAAAACGTTGACTCGCTCACATTGGCCTACTAGGCTACATTGAGCGAGCAAAGCGTAGTAGACGGTAGCAGCTGAATATTGTGACATGGCTGAGAGCTATTATTTACCCGTTGCGCACAATCCCATGAGTCTCTTACAGATGTCCACCGATTCCCGGATTCCGGTCTACTTATTTTTCGTTTTTCTCATAAATCAAGATTTCAACGTCATTTCTTTGACAGTAATAAATGATTCACTGCAACACTCCTACAGCATTGGCCGTTCGCAATCATCTACACACTATTGTTACGGAACGTGCATACTAAATGAATCACTTTCTATTGTAGTGGAAGTATGCATTTTTTATCATATCTCCACTCGCTGTCGGGAGTCGAGTGTATGTGCAGTGAGTGAGGTATTTGGAGAGTGGGAAATTTGAACACTGCGTGTATCAATCCTAATTCCAGCAGCATTTTTGTTCGTTCTGCTATGTGGTACTGAATTTTATACTGCAGTGTAATGGAGAACAGTATCTAGAAATGTTATTACATGATTTATACACGATCTTCACATGTTTAACATAATCCATTTATCGAATATTACATATACAACATATTTATATAATTGTTATGGACTCATCTTCTTTTCTCACTTGATCAAATATAAACACTAAAATTGACTTAAAAAGTAAGATAGTACTCACAAATTATTGTGTTAATGATCATTTCGCAGTGCTGTGCTGCATCATCAGAACACGTTTTCAGATGAACTCTATATACTGTATATCAAATCACATATCGATTAAATAGCTTCTTAATCCGAATAACAAATATTCTTGATTAATACAGACATTCTCACAAATTGATAAAATGTTTCATTAAGATTGTTCTTCCATAAGTCGTTACTGTGACTTCAGATCAATCCTCCTCAAGTCGTTATTGTGAATTCAGAATCAATCTTCTTTATTTTTAACCTGTGACTGTGATTCATTTTTTATTTGTGACTGTGATTAATTGATTTTTCGTCAATGATTTTTGATTTATGGATGAAAAATATGATGATTTAAGTCACTAACTGAAGCAATTATTAGTCATTTTATGACTTGAGCAAAGATATGAGAAAATAAATGATAGTTCACCTGGTAGAGAGATCGGGAGAAGCCTAAGAACTTCCACTTACATCTGTGAACAGAGAAAAATAATTATTGGTTTCATGAATTTATAAATTAATAAATTTTTGTCTAATATAGTGCAGTTTTATGAAGGTTAGGGATTGATCCGATCAATCACAGTGAAAATAATCACAATGTACATTCTATGAATGCAGGTATCATGAACTTAACGTATCGTACGATTCTATATACCCAAAAATGCTTTGAAACTCGAGTTATTTTTCATAATTTCAAGCTGAACAAGTCGATCTTCTTGTAAGGTAGTCTCATATTGTAAGAGTGAAATATCATTTTCATTCCTGAGAGATATCGTTTCGTTGCTCAATACATCTATCGCATTAAATTTTTCAAATGATGTCTTTGGGGAAAATGACAGCTCAAATCATACCCTTTCTGAGCAATATCATATCACCTAACGATACAACATTATACTTCTGATAAAATTGTTGATAAGTCCGATATTCCGATAGATAAATGCATAGTAGAAAGCGACCTGTAATTAGGAGCCGCGGCTCAAAATAGGGGCGGATTGGTCAAATCAATTCTAAAAGAATGATAGAAAAAGAATTGGAGTGCTACAAAGTACTAAAGTCGGCTACTACCAATTAAACTCATTCTGTTTCAAGTCCGACCGTAAAAATCACATAAATCCGAATCTATATATTAAATTAGCCTGCATGAAAGTATTGGAGCTCCTTCACAACCACGGTCCTTAATTTTTCTGTTTTATCCAACGCTTCATTGGGTTCTTTATTCCAAACTCAGCCATTCATCCACAGTGTGTTATAATAGCGAATAGTCATATAACATGATATCTTGGCATCTATGATTAGAATAATTGGAATTCAAACCCGTCTTCAATGGTTTCCACTGATCTTGATCAACATTAAAATTTAGTGATGAGAGTCTTCCAACTTCGAAGTTTCTGAGAGCTCCAGTTATGATGGCTTCTGTTCTAATACTTTCTCTTTTAAGCTTGATTAACAAGTTACCGTAATGTTTTATGTAAGTATAGATCAGAGCTTCAACCCCTTTAAAGCTCTCGATAATAAATCCCTATAATATAGTTTATATATTTCGATGTATAATTATATATTTTCTACTATCGAGGAGAAATTTTTCATCATGATAAAGAGAAAAAATATAGAATTAAAATATCATCCATGGTAGACGTTGAGAAATAAAAGACTTCTCTATCTTCATTCTTTAAAAGTACTTTCAAAATAAATACCTCATCATTCTATTACTCTGACAGGGCAAACAGATGTCTCAAAATGAGTGAAAGTCGTGAAACACTTCAAACTCAAAGCGTTTTGAATGGAAACCAATAATTTATTGACAGCATTATTGTTGTCGCTATTTACCAACTTAGCAAGCAGACCGATATTGACTCGACAATCAATTTTTCCCAGCAGAAATTCTACTTGAAGTAGCAATGAATACCGAACCTTAGCTACAAATCCGGATCACAGAAATAGCCTTGACATCGGATATCGCGTGATTTAAAATACACTATACAGAATTAACCCTGTAATCAAATCGGAAAACTGGGAAAAACTATTCAGCACGCTACCTTATTTGAAACAAATAGCTGCTCGCATTTCACGCTAACTAACGTCCGGCAAAAATCACCTTCCAACAACCAGATGAATGGAAACAAGGAATAATTCAGGAAAAATCAATCGAACAGCTGGGTTGTATGCTACAAAACTCTAACAATGAATTCTACATCAAATGCAAGGAAGCGGGAGAAATATTAGCAAAATAAGCAAATAGAAATATTAAATCTCTTATTACTTGAACTTGAATAATTCCGTTTTTGGAAGCGTGAAATGCATCACATCCGGGGGTTTTGTTCATTCTAGAAACCAATCAGATTCGATTTATTCCATAATAAATCTATCACAGAACGAACAAGAGATTTCGTACATGTGATTTTTGACTGAGAATGTCAGAAATATGGAAGGATCATCACTTACAACATTATGTTAAACATTGGTCACATACTTTACTTACTGTTACACAAGTATACAAGTTATATTGTTTAACTTGTTTCGAATAAATTTTTCCAACCTGTTTATTAACATTATTGATCGATGTCCAAACGGGTCAGAGATAATTCCAGCTTAAAGACTTTCAGAACAATATGGTTTATTAATTGTAAGACAGTGAATAATTACTTGCAATCTTTCGTTCACCTGAGCAAAGCTCAAATCACAGAGCCAGATTAGATAGCTACCGTGAGGAGCCTGTAGTCAGATTCCAATACCAATAGAGTCAATGACAGTTTGTTGAAACGTGAGAACTATAAATGGAGAGAGTTTGCGATGGAAGACTCCGATTTGAGAGTAAATACAAGCCGAGCGTCGAAGATAAATAGATTGAATGGTAAGAAAAGCCATCATTGATGGCCGCTCTGACCTAGGACAGCCGATTGAAAGGCTCCAGAAATTCAATAGCCGAAATATTCGAGCTCACAATCTTTCTGTTTTCTGTCGGATAGGCCAGGCAGACAATGTTGAGGCTGTCAGGAGGTCTTAATGCATTAAGTTATCTGACAGAAGCCAGTTATCGAGTAATACGGACTGACTTTTATCTGGACAGGAAAGGAAAGGGTTTATTTATCGATTTGACGTAAAAGTCGAAGGCGGGCCAGCACAGAAATTAATAAGGGTTCGATTTCAGGAGGAAGAAGGAGCCAACCGCGGCAACTCCTGCCCGGCCCCGTCACAAATTGAGCATTATACGATCCTTATTCAAATGAGCCTATCTTCCATGACACTTTCCCAGCCTGCTGTAAGCTCCGCACCCTGCAGGTCACGGCCTGATCCCCTCTACAAGCCATCATAACTTGTATACTACATGGCGTCGCTTGTTTGACACGCCAATGAAAATAGAGCATCTTATCGATCAGTTTATAAATTGTTATCAAATATCAGAAAGCTTCCTACTGAACTGATATTATGTGCACAACATCCTCATTAGAGTGACTTCAGTAAAATATGTAAGTGGTGCTGGTTGAATCAAAACCAATCTTCATCGCTACGAGCTCTTCACAATTTGTATAGGTGGTCATGTTGAAGTTACAAAATAATATGAAACCCATCACATCATATCAATGATCACTCAAAATACAAGTCACAGTGTTGAAGTATTCATTAGTTCTATAAAAACTGTTTTCTAATAGTCACTTGTTCATTTGAAGTACCCAGAACGCTAGTACTCAACAATACAGCGGAAGAATAATTAGTGAATTATGAAATCGGAGAATTATTATTTAAACCCATTTTGAGTTTAGTAAGAGATAGATATAATGGAGATGATAGACAAGGTTGTTTTCCTTATAAAGAAGGTTCAACTTCATTATCTTTGAATCCCATAGGCATCACAAAAACAAAAATTAAATTAAGATATTTTCAATTTTCATAAATAATTCAGAATGGCAGTAGGCTAACCCGAGAATTTGACTCAAAATCAAGTCTTACTACAAATAATTGGGTTTTAATATCGAAATGGGATATTTATCATAATACATCTATCAATCATATTGAAAAATTCTAGGACATATCTTTTGAGCATCAACATACACTAATTTATAGTGTTAGAACCTTCAACCTAGCTCGGAAAATCGAAATATTTGAATTGTATAGCCTATTTGCAATTAATATCCCACCAAAAAAGTAATAGCTTAGGTTGTTTTCATGTTTTTTTTTTCACCATTCAATCAATGAAAATCAAGCGGTATAATTCGAATAAAAATCGAGAAAATATTATTATCATTTTTCAACAGTATCACACAATGGCTCTAATTGAGTCTCCTTTATACAGGTTGTAGAATAACAGAGTCCTTACAGCTTAACCTGTTACTTTCTCTGGAAATATATCCTCCGTATTTTATGACACGTTGTTCCAACAACGCTATTGAATCGAAACTATTGTAACGCAGAAGCACTGGGCAGTGAGACTAAAACGTTAGTTAGAAAGCCATGAGATACATACGGAGCTTTGATCCTCAGTGGTCGGAGAATTATTATTTAAAACCATTTTGAGTTTGGTAAGATATAGGGGGAGGCGGAGTGTCGGCTATTCAGGCGAACAAATGTCGTGTTTACATCATCCGTAATCATTTACGGACACTGCGGGGCACCAAACAATTCAATTCAAAGCCAGTGAATAACTGTGTATTACTTCTGTCCCATGCATAATAAAATCCCACTACACGTATATACTACTCCTGTCAATTACCACTTCTGGAAACCCTACTCTGTTTTCAATAACGATACTATTCTTCGAATAAATAACGATTTTCTACCCGAAGAAAACAAATTCTACCATAAATCGTCTCCGCTTTGCACCTCAAGCCTCATATTTACAAGCCTCCAACATACTAGACTCAGTTTGAACGCTTCTATGAGTACTAGTCAGCTTGAAGATGATTTACGAATTCGACTTTTTCTCTTACACTTTGAAGTGGACTGATAATTATTATGAATGAAATTGTTACAATAACTCGTAAGCATTTGAAAAATCTTTAAAAAAAATTTTGGTTGTTATAGGCTGTTAGTATACTCTCACCGATTACTTTGATACTAACCCCTGTACTTTAGGAACAGTTTTCCAACAGTTCAGAAAGATTCTCTTGAAGAGAAGAGCGCTTACGATCGTACTCCATTGTGGTAGTTTTCATCTTATCCTATAAATGAATAATGTTTAAATAACACCCAATACAATAATATAACATGATGTTCAATTGTATTGGTCCTTAATGTCACTAATATAACGTTGTTTATTTGCATAAGCTAGTAAAATATTGACTTGAATGCAATTATTCATCTCGCTTAGTATTGAATAAAGAGAACAAAATAATAAGGGGCTTGAAAATATAGAATTTATTCCTTATACACTGTACAGGATACAAAATCCTGTATCATTTGTATCGTGTACAATGTATATCATAAATAGTATTAAATAAATGAGTATGATAAGATAATAGAGAGCTATAAAATAGTGATATTCAATATCATTGTATATGATATTCACGCGTTATATAGAACATTTTTATATTGCAAAAAGCTAATACAATTTTGATTGGATACTCAAAATTGAAGTGTTATTGAACTCAATAGAATCGACAATTTCATTTGTAGCTCTATTCTCCATGTCTTTGATTATCCCGGTTTTTGTTAAATCGAAATATACTCGACTTACGTGTTTACACGGGTTTTATTTTCCGAAACCTCTCTATCCTACACAGCAGACATCAAATTCCGGCCAGAATAAATTGAAATTTTTATTGTACTATCACCGTTTCTCTTCACACATCAGTGCAATTGTCGTTACTGTTTTATTATCATAATATAATGATACAGTGGATAATCAAGCTGTTTAGCAATAAAATCTCCTATAGTAATGACGAAAGTTTTCCAAGTGCCCAACATAGGAGAGGAATTCTGGGAGTCGTATAATGGAATAACAAGAAGCGAGCTCAGGAGAATTGAGCCACCGTATTTTTCAGATTTTATGGCTGCTCTATGTCATTGACATCAATGATATATGGACTCACATATGCATTTGTTATTTGGGAAAGTAGCAATGCAACTGCGTTATCTCTAGATGTTCTAGAGGTAAATAGGAATCATTTTCATGATTATTGCGTCATATTTATCTTTCTCCATCTTATCATAAGTTTTTTTTTCTCAAGAAGATCTTTTTAAATCATTGCGGAGGTACAGTCATAACCAAAAATACTAGTCTTATCAGTGTACACAGTGGAAAAGTGATTGAATACTATTTTTGGTGACGCACAGGTGAATGAACATAAAGAACACAGACATGAAAATGATTATTCTAACTCATTATTTCCTTTATATGAGATGAAACCAAATCCATTCATTTATATTGTGAGAAAATTATCGCAATACACGGTGAGGGATTTTATAAGTCGTAGCTGATTTGACCAAGTAAATTGCTGTTGAAAGTGAGCTTATGAAGTTGAATGTTCTATCCTAGGAAAGATTTAATCTCTTGTCTCAGAATGTAAATTTTTCTATTCTAAAGACATTTCACTATAATAATTCTGTAGAATGAATAAGTTTGACAGTTGTTATTGCAAGAAGTTTTAGACCAATCACTGTACTCAGAACACAATAACTACTTGAAAATATGTGATAAAAGCTCAACAACATTCTCACTTCAACAATAGTCACCTCTGAAAAAATCAAAACTTTGTCTAGTCTCCTCTAAAATTGAAAATCATGTGGGATGTGGGTAGCATAGGATCGAACAGCAAGCAGAGATTCGTTTTCCAATTCTAGTTGGATGTTTTGGAGTTTCATAACCTCAGATAACGATGGAACTGATTTTGTTTTTTCCTGCATCGAAAACCGAATCGGTAATGTCTGTGAAACACGCAAGCCCAGCTAGTCAATCGCAGAAAACTAGATTCTGTCCCACTTACTGGCAAGTAAGTTTTACTATCTGAAGAAAGTCAATCTGGACATGTTACTTATGTGTTGTTCCATGGTAACAGCCTTCAACAGCAGTTCACTTCTCACCCATCTCCAGAGGTTTGGATATTGGGTTTTTCAAACAATTAAATCAAGTTCTAGTTCAGTTTTGTTGATTGAAAACAAACATTGAATTTGATTCCACAAATAGTTTCGATTTTATATATATTTTCCATTATATTTGATAAAAATTTAAATGATTTCGGGACATGAGATTGATCGGAATGCCTGCCTCGGATTGGAGAAAGTTCTATTCTCATCAACTTTTGTATTACATCTAAACATCTATTGTTTATTGAGGAAAATTTATTGTCCTCCAAGACAAACTTTATACAGTACTAGCTTTATTGATTTTTTCTGATGTTACTCGAATCCAAGTTAAATTTGGAAAGCTACAGAAAGCTTTTCTTGCTCGAAAATATTAAAACTCACGATATAAAATAATTATTATTGATGAACAGTAATGAGCCATTGATAAACTCATCAAAAATTGTGAGAATTCAGAACTGGAGAGCTGTTGAAATACTATACACCTCAACTGGTGAGGAGGGAAGAAAATATTGGAGCAAGAGACAAAAGCGCCTGAGGGAAGAACAGTGGGGAGGATTATCCACAAAGTGTCGTTTTGAACTTTTTATTCTCTTTCACTGAACTAATTTTCGTAAACTTTTTCGTTTTCCATCTTATTTTGCAGCCACTATAACATGGTAGTTTGCCTTAAAACGGTAGCCATTCATCTTTTTTCCCTTGAGTTGTAACTTGAGAAAATTTTTCTTATGAAGTGGTGTTGGAAAGAGGAGTACATAATGTACATCAGAATTTGAGAGTTTCTCAGGAGCTGAAAAATTCTCCAAAAGCCTTTTCGTTCCGTTTTTTTCTACTTTTAGATAATTTCCATAGATTCCATAGATTCTATAGATAATTTCCATAGATAAATTTCATAGGATGTAGAACCATACAATTTTCCTTACTTCTTACAATACTATTTTCCTAGAATCGGGGTTTTACTTCCTCATTTACTCGTAGATATTATGATGACTTTTAGTGATATGACTTTCTTCCTTGCAATAAACAACAGTCTCATTGATCATGGGATGATAAATTCATATTCAATACTCGTTTGACAGGCAATCAAGAAAAATAAGCTAAAAAGTGATGATTAAATTAACATAAGCCTATGCTTTCAAAACCTGGTTAACTTTTTGATAGGTAATTAGGCAGGCAGTGGTGGGTTTGAAACAAAAACTAATTGAGACAAAGTGTGCGCGAAAAGATTATAAGAAGACTGGAAGCTTGGTTGGCAGCGAATAGAATTGACGTGAAAATTAGGTCGACGTACGAAAAACGTGTTGTAGGTAGCCGGTTAGAGCCTGCCTATTCCACAGAGCATTAGGACGAGTTGCAGGGGAGGGTTAAGACTGAAGAATAAGTGAGAGGGCTATCGCAGGGATGCTTCCTGGGCTCTATGATAACAGATCACCTCATTACGCTCTTTGATTAGACCTTTCCTCCCCCGGGGCACTCACATAAATTACATCCACTCGAAAAGAGCTGCTCTTTGCTCAACGTCTTGAGCAACGCCGCTGTTAGACTGAAACAGAAACATCTTCTCTCTGCTTGTCCTGTCCTGCTCAACAAAACCCGGTCAGGTTTTATGTCTGTTTCACGCCCTATTGAGGTGTTCATCCTCACTCTCTAACGAAACTGAGCACTCTAGTTTACTAATTTGAAAGTCATAAATAGGTTCATTCCAGTCCTATTATTCACACCAATCATTCTCTCACCTCAACATCGGAATGTCTGCTCAGACCAGCCAACTACAACTAGAACAAGATTAATTCTTCAACAACGGACTAATGTTCAACAAGAAATTTGTATTTTTTTAATATTTCAATTATATGTAATTTCATTTGACTGATTGACTACTGGCTGACTGATTGACGTATACAAATGATTTTTCACTTGCTGATACTGTATATTATTGTGGGTCTACGTTATTGGATTATCCAGCAGTGCTTTGTTCCCATCATTGGGTTGCGAAGACTAGCTTATGGTTGAAATGTCAATGTGCTAACCACACGTTACATCTTTTCTGGTTAATGATCATTCACCTCTGCTGATTCAGTCAAGTGGATGTGAAACTGGCAAACAGCTGGTAGGCCTAAGCCCACATAGGGCTGTTGAGCCATTGACAAACAAACAAAACGTTATTGGATGTAGGAAAATGTGTAACAAGAAAAATCTAAATAGATGATGATTCACCAGATATCATTCAATAGACTTTTTATGTTAGTCATTCAATAGACTAACATTATAACAGAAGCATTGACCTTATTATTGCATTATTATTTTCACAAAATTGAGTTAGAAGTAAATAATAAAATTCGAATTTATATGTGTCTCTTATTAAAATCATGTTCTGTAGATTCTAAAAATTGCGCCTCACATAACTGTAATACGTACTTAATTTCTTCATATAAGATAGTTTCAAATTCATTCAAAATCAAGAAGCAGGATCAAGTCAAGTTAAGCAGAAGCATACAATATCTCCAGCCCATGTGTGTCAAGTACCAGTTCATGAAGATATTTTGATTGATTCGCTTCTTAAAATTGTCTTTATCTGCATTTACTGTCCCATGTTTTTGCCCTTAAACCAGTTTGATACTTTGGTTCCTGTATTTCCATGATATTAACGCTATAAAATGAGTCTCTATCAGAACAGGAGTAATCATATCTTAAGTAAGATCGGGGATAAGACTGAAACTGATTTAATACTGTCGGAAATTCTCCGTTTGTTCTGAAGCTACTCTGGTCGCCATGCAGGATCGGATTTATTCCGAGCGTCGCACAAGGAAAAGAGAAGAGAGAGAATACGGAATCAGAAATCAGAGTAAATATCCATCAGTCTCCGACCCACTCTTCGAAGTCACAAGTCTGTTTTGAAGTTTACTTTGCAAATCATCAACGCGTTTCGTAGATCTGGAAGACAGCCACAGAAAAGAAAAGGGATAAAGAGATGAATAATGAAAAGAGTCGTGAACAAGGATGGCTTGAAGAAGTTGAAAAGAAAGAGTGTAGTGGTTGAAGGTAGGGAAAAAGAGAACAAAGTGAGCTTGGTTGCGTTAGCGCAAAAGTTTCTCGAAGATCTCGTATTCATCTTTTGTAAGCTTTCGGCTCAGCCCTCTCTCCGTCCAGCAGCCGGCGCGTATAAAACGAGAAAGCCCTCTGATGACAACATCCTATCCCAATCCCACCTACCCCTGCTATCGTGTTTGGCCCTTCTAATGTCCCACAGCCCCAAATAATGGCTACGATCGTGTACGCCTTTCTCGCAATAATATAAGTTAATAACATTATTTTGTGGCTCCCACTGTACGTTGTGACTTGTATTCTTAGGAATATACTCTTTTTATTATACTTCTAGAAACTACACTTAGAAGACAAAAAGATTAGAGTGAATACATTACTTCAATTAATCTGTCTTTTAAACTCGAAACATCAACTTTCGAAAACATTCAGTTGAGTATTAAAAATCAGAGCAAACGATAATTGATTATTGTTCAAACAAACTATTGATTATTTATCAATAGGTCAATAGGTCATGGAGACATATGCAAGAATATATTTATATATCGCAGATCGATTAGGAAGATAAATTTACAATCCCATTCAGTAATCTATTCTTCAGACTATTCTAAGTATCTGATTATTCACCAGGTAAGTCGTAAAAGTCTCACTAGAATTGGTAATATTGTTTAATGATATTGTGAATTCTCCATATAAGAATGCTTGGATATAGCATAATTTATATTAATGAGTCTTGTTTCTCTGACGTTTCTAACCCAGTATGATTTGAAAGGCATTCTATTGGGTCATGAAAATGATATATAGTCACCCGAAATTATATTTCATGGAATGGTAATAATTGAATAAACTATTATAACAAAACAATTGCCTCTCCAACCATAATAACACTCATTACTCTCTTTTTACTCACTTATTAGTTACTTGAATTTATTAGTCTTATGGGAAAGGATTGTTACTCTATCTTTCACTTGGTTTTATCACGATTTTGATGAGAATATTGATGCTTCATGTCCAATTCCTCACCTAGTCTATCATTTCCATTCATTGCAACGTTGCAAGATGATGGTTTAACATGAAATGAGAGGCTAGATCTGTGATGTTGGAAACTCCCATAAATTTTATTTCCATCTTGCCTTCAATTGATTCATTCTTCTATTCTCAGTAAATCCCCATCTCTAATCGCAACCACTGTTTCTGAATTGCAGCTTCTGAAGTTATTATTTCTCTCCGCATTATTTCACTTGCCTTCATTAGCCTAGTTACATTAGTTTTCAGCCACACTGTGACCTCAGGGCACGTTACATTATAAGGCAAGAGATTTTATATTTGTCTGAGCACTTTATTTCTGGACTATATTAAGCTTGCGAAAATAGTGGCAAAGGTGAATATGCAATTGGTCCCAAGAGAGGTAAGCGCACTGCTCTATATTCAAAGCGGGCGCCGTCTACTTTGCTCGCGGTAAGTTCTTACCGAGAACTCGGCCTTCTTACTGAATCTTGTTATAATTGCATTAGCTTACCAGCTACATAATCATAAAATCCTATCTGCAGTACGGCCTGCAAACTTTTTCACCGTTCTACTGGAAGCTCATGCTAATTTAATTCTCACGTCGCTGTGTATAAAAACTATTGTTTGTAGTTAACTTTGGGTTTAATCAACAACCACATTAATAGAAGCATTTGAAATTTCCTGTGGGATGCAAAAGCTTAATAGTTCATGTGATTTCTAGATGAAAGAGGAATATGAAAATCCGATTATGAAAATTAAAAATTTATGAGAACAAATATAGCAATAATTTTTACAATTTTTTAAAATTATATCATACCCATTAACCTACAAGTTTTTGAAGGTTCTATAATTTATTCACTAAATATTTCATGTACAGTATTATTAGTTTATGAAAAATGGAATCCGCATTTGGGAAGCATGATGATAAAATGTTCATACGAGTACATTCGTAGTGCATGCTGAAATAATTTTCATAGTATGAGTATATTTTAGCAAGCTCAAACAATGTTCATAGTATATTTTCATATTTAAAAAATTGTTATTTGACAATGGTTTACTTTGATTTTGCTCACATGAGTGTAAGCATACGCATGATGGTAGGGTACCGTTTGTCGGAAAGGTGAGAGTACTGGACCAAAAACTTTTCGAATATTTTCTTCAGTGAACCAAAAACTTTTTAAGAATTTACGTCAGTGTTTGGTAAGTTTAAGCTTCACTGGGCAGTACTCGATGAAAGTTTTGTTGAACTGGGTCAAGAACAATGTGTCGTTTGTCTGACATGGTTGACATAGAGGTTATTATTTGTCTTAAAAATTATGTCTTATTCTAAGTAACACAAAAACAAAACTGGTACTATTTTTACAGTAGCACCCTGTTGTAAAGTTACTCAAGAAACCTAAGCGGAAATAATTTGCATAACTGATACCTTTTGGTACAGATAACTGGAATCGAGTTTCGATTAATCGATGTTTCATTATGACTCATAGAAATATTTATCATATATGTTAGACTGGAAATGAAAAATACTAATGCCAAACATTTTATTGGGAGATGATTATTAATTTTCTCAATAAATTAATAAAATCATACAGTGAGTGCTGTATTCACATATTATTTACATCCCACTACAACACTGAAATACATCAGTTTAAATTCATTCTGATGTACATGATTTAGAATTACAAGACTGTAATAATAATTATTCATAGTATCACTGACATTCGATTTTCTGTCCTGTCCAATCAATTCAACTAAATTGTTGCACTCGCAAACATTTTAGATCAATTTCTTTAGTGGATTTTACAAGAGATAAAATGCAAGCTGAGCTGAGTAATCGATCAGAGACGGTAATAGAATCAAAACAAAGTTGAGCCTAGCTCTTTCCTGTGCTGTGTGTTTGCCAGCGTCGGTCTCTCTGGGATCATGTTATTGACATGCTTCAAACACACCACCCCACACCACACAGCCAGCGCTCGCTCAATTCCACAGCAGAGTTGGCAAATTTTCTAGATCAACTCTACCCGTATTCTTAATACGATAAGTATACCTACGTGCTTTCTTCAACTTGACAAGTTTTTCCTGTCTACATTGTTCTGGCTGGAATCCAAATGGAGCACTAGAGTTTTCGGATGGAACAATACTACTTATTATTGGACCATATCAGAATGTATGGTAGCTTCTTCCAAGTTAGTTGGAAATTTTATCTGAGAGTCGAAATTCTCAAAAAC
This sequence comes from Laodelphax striatellus, assembly GCA_017141395.1. Taxonomy (NCBI): domain Eukaryota; kingdom Metazoa; phylum Arthropoda; class Insecta; order Hemiptera; family Delphacidae; genus Laodelphax; species Laodelphax striatellus. The sequence goes on from CM029530.1 coordinate 18,017,708, forward strand.
ATCATCATTGGAATTAATATAACTTCTCCTTTTGTACCAAGGTATTTAGAATACATTCTATTCTATTCTATTTTTGTACTATGATCAATGATTTTTGAAACGTGAAAGGCTATCACGATACCAGTCACACGCGGTATTTACAATACAATCTTATGTTGGACTAGAATAATTCAGCCGTTTTAAAAATTCCTGTCGATTTACATTCAACAGGAACAACGTAATTTTCAAGAGGAGGAAAATCGCTAGAGCTACGTGAATTTGGGAACAATTAATGTAATCAGGATGTGGAACAGCCGATTTCGATTTTTAATCACTTTCACATCTCTACAAACAACGATTTTTATTTCCAATTCAGGATGCTCTATCACATTTTGGTCTAGTCATTGCAAAGCCAATTGAATTGGGGAAATATTGGTCTTTCCGATATTAATATCAATTAATATTAATATCCAGGAAGATTTGGGATTCAAAATCTCTTTCAAAAGACACAAATATGACGTACTTTTGAAAATATTTGGTTTTTAAATTTACGACTTCCAAACACTCTGTTAAAGCATTTAAATATGTTGAAGAGTTATCATAAAATATGATACTCCACACGTACTTAATAAACAGAAACCTGACATTTCTTTGGAAGTAGAAGAATTTTTTTAATGGAATCAAAATTGATAAAAAAGGGAATCCTTGGTAACGAGGCCAAACATAACAAACAGCAAAAATCAAAACCAAACATTTCCGATCCTTTAGAGATTGATTGATGGAAATTTGCATTGTATGCTGTCTTTTCAAGTGAACTGGCATTGCACTGGCAGTAACAAACAAAACCGCCACGAACTCATTGAGGATTTCACATTTGTCAGTAATTGAAACAGTGACACTGGCAAACAACGCACAGATTGTTTGAGACGCTCTTTTAGGGCACGCTCGCATCACCGAATTCTCCCCGGAATTTGTCGGAATTTCACCCTGCCAAGCCCCCGACATTCCTGGAGTGTCCATTGTATCGCTCAAAACAACCCCAATGAGTTTCGTTCAAATGCTCATGCTCAATGTGAATTATTTTGTGCCGGGAAAGATGATGGTCGACTGAAAAACAAATTCAGTTATTTGGCTGAAATCTCATGTTCGTTGAATTAATAATTTCAGTATATATCTCATAAGGACTACTACTTCTGATTGATAACTTATTAATAATTACATTCTAAGGAGGAAATAATGAATTATATTAATTACAAAACTATTCATTGATTGTCCAGCATTTTGTACATACAACAATTTTTTCAACATCATCAGGTCATCCTCATCTGACAATATGGGGCTTCACATCAATGAAGGCTTCATAACCATGAAGGCTCGTTCATTCCTTGTTCATTTCTTTCAATTTATAATGATGGCCATTAAAATTATCAATTCCTGATTATGAGAGATTTTCAAACACCGTCATTTTATCTGAGTAAATATTGTTTTATGAATTGTCATTTTTTTCATGATAAATCATGGTGGATCATGAAGATATCATAAATAAAAATATTGTTTATGAATTGTAATTGTGAAAACATTTGTAGATCAATTGTGAAAACACCAATATTGACTTTACTTGTTACACTAGTGAGAGGAACCCAAACTCTAGAATAAAATCTGGAAAAAGGAAACAACAAAGAAATCTTCATACTGAGAAAAATTAATTCTCCAAGATCGATTCTTATTTGCCATTTACCGGTTTATGGGCGTATCTGAATTGAGAGTGATTGATCTGAGTTCGAGTTTTTTCAATGTGATTTTGTGTATCTTAATTGGAATATTCTATCCAGTACTGCAATAAGGAAGACTTCCGAAACAAGAGACCGAGACAGGCGACGAATAGGCATGACTGCAGCTTTCAATGCAATTCAATGAAGGTCAATCCGCAGCTCAAGACAGAGACAGGCATCAATCAGCTGATTGTTGATGGTGCCTCTGTCTCAGCTGTGATGAATGTCTCTGTGGCCTGTCTCCATCTCTTGGTGCGGAAGTCTACCCTTGGAAGAAGGGGAATTTGACTTTATTTCTGGTTAGAGTAAGGGGACTGATGTATTGTCAAATTGAAAATTTTATTGGCAGAAATCCGTAGTATTGATCATCAATCATCACAGTCAATTCTGAGAAAGGAAAAGTCTCACATCCATCCTCAAGATACTGAATAGATAGGCTATCGCCAAGAAAATTATTATATTTCACTATTTATCTTCTGAATTTGACAACAAAATTCTAAGCTGGATTATTTGGCTCCATTTCAAGATATCGAGAACTCAGCGAAGCGTGCCCTGTGGCGAAAATTTGGAGAGCAGCGATGTCGTATCTATCTGGCACAGAGATGAAGCAATAAAACTGGTTGCGATGAAAAATTTGCTGCAGATGCATCGCTTGACTCAGCCTGATACGGCTAGTAAGATGAAAATCCATCCTTGCATGATTGGAGTCTAATCAACATTCCTAGTCTCAGTTATATCGATAATAGAAGATGTAGTGCAGTGTAAGATGTAATACTGGAGTGTGGGTGGTGACATCTTCGAATTGTCAAGTTTACAACTCAAGTATCAGTTTTTACTAGGTCAGGGTGGAAACTTGGAGAAATTAATACAGACACAGCTTTGTTGACTATTTGAATTGACATTTTGAGCTAAAATTAATAATTCAATAGAATCGACCATCAATTCGAGACCATTTAATGAGAGTAACTTATCCAATTTTGAATCATGGTTCTTAGCAAAATTAGTTTGGTCTCACTATCCACAATATTTTTTTTATCGATTTGATAATAATTTTTCCTGTTATTTCGATTCCAAATCATAGCATTCACTGTGATTTCAATTATCATAATAATTTATTAAAATAATTTGACAGTACTTTGAGATCCTTTTTTCAAACCAGCAATGAAAGCTAAGAGCATTGAAAAAATTTCAAGCTTTTCAAACACGAGAGAATTCACTAATTTAGATTTACTCAATTGATTCACCAACACCAAAATAAACTTGATTCCCAGAAGCTGGAATAATGAATAATTCTAATTGGCCGGAATAATCGATAATGCTGCAAGTTACCAATGTAATTCTCAAATTTCTAAGTGTAGATAATTCCTCAAAACTTTAAGAAATGTGAAGCTGATTAAGCAGCAGTGGAGCAGTTGATGGAAGATGATAGTTATAAACCGTAAGATCTTACCAGTTTCTCTTGATGAATTTTTAGGGAATTATGAGGGATACCAAATGGGGAAAAACGTTCCAATATTAACAGATGTAGCTTATAATGAAATTCTCAACTTTCACTTTAACGGATTAAAATATGAAAATGTTCATCTAAAAGGAAGTTCAGAGTAGTTTACGGACAGGGAATAACTCTCATTCAGACAAATTTCGCAAGTGGATGAACATAAAAAGGTGAAAAATTCATTGCATGTACTTTCCAGGTGGAAATATCTCATACCTATAAAACCAGCTAGCACGTTTTCCCTTCCACAGTATTGACAGAGTACTACAGCTCTGACATGGATGTCGTAAGAATGAAATAACGTGAGAGTATCACGTAAATTTGAATATCGTTATATGAAGTGACATCTCAGCCGAGCACCTGATAAACTTGTCTTCGAAATTCTAGGCAATGATTCTAAAATAAGCTCAACCAGTTATGCACTTCTAATACTGATTCCTATCTCCACTCTTTTACCATTAATTATTGAATATTTCAAACTTGCTATGCAACTACATTTTCATTAGAGACTGCTCTCATTTTCTCATTTGGTAATTTCATACTCTCGAGAGATCTCTCCTCATTGTATTAGGTAACTATAATAGTGGCGAAGCGTGGTATACTTATTTGATCATCGCCAAATTTGGTCATGACCAAATAAGTATATCAAGCTTCGCCACGGAATTCTTAATTCATATTTTTTCGCAGATGGAAATCGAAGAGCAAATGAACATATTCAAGAAAATCAAGGGATAATGAATTTAAACTTTGCTTTCACTCTTCCTACAAGTTTATTAGATGCGTATGGAAATGCCGTTGAATTATCTCACTTCTATATTTATAATAATTGGTTGATATTCTTATTACTTAAGAATCATACTTAATTATTTTGAAACTTTTCTACTAACTGAACGAATTATTAATGAAACTTTAGAGAAATATGTTGCTCATCAATATTTTAAACAAAAAATGAATGAAATAATCAAAGTGGTTATAATCTCGCTTCAAAATATCAAAGATATATTCACAGAATAATGCTTAAGGATCTTGGATGAATGGATATCTTGTTATGAAATCAACAAATTCAGAATGTAGAGCATTCATTCCGTCTGGGAGATTATGGAGGCAATTCCATGAGAGAAAAAAAATCTTTTTCTCTTTAAGCTCATCTCAGATCCCTTGAGGCAACGCTTTTCTCCTCCTTCTGCTATAGGATAATTTGTATGAATTCGTCTCTTATCTTATTATATCATTCATCGTGAGCTCGCTCTCATGCCTTACTTTTGGTTTACTTAAAATACATCAACATTAAAATGTAAATGCTTTTATCTACAACTGTAGCCCTGTACAAAAAACGTTTACGTACATTGATCCGATGCCCTGCTATAACTATTTCTGGATGTTAGTCCGTGGCAATGGACATCGCTTTCCGGACACTTTTTGATGATTCAATCAAAACGAAAATGAGGTTATATTTACAGCAAATACATCGAATCCATTGATAAACTTCATCCATATTAGATAAAGTCTAAAGTCTTGTTGAGACTATCGTAATTCTGCACACGGTCGAACAAAATATTTTCAACAAATCCTAGAATATAAAATATTTTGAAGAAAATGAAATGCTAAGAAGCAAATCTTCTTCCAATACATAGAACAAACAGGATGGGACAGATGTTGGTGGTGGTCAGATACCCTAGGTCCTAGGATATCAAGGATAAGGGGCCTGTTCCATAGACATTTTTAAAAGTGTTGTTTTACTTTTGGAAAAGTCGGGCTCACTCTAGATGTATAATTTTTCTACATAGTACACTATACTTTCATACCTTCGTAATAGCAATTCTAATTTCAAACTAAACATGTCTCAGATAGCTGTTAATATCCGCTTTTCCCATTTTCTTTGGAGAATGAAATCACATCGATTATCTACTTCTTATTTCTATTTGAATTTGCTTCTATGGCTAACCCTACTGGTTAAACACACTGATTCTCCCTTTCGGAAGAAGGCGTCTTATAAGATACAAAGAACTGTCTTATGACTGTGTTGGAGCAGACTAAGCTCTCACGGATGAACTGCAATATAACAGCTGCTATTTCGTGCAAGCAATTGGCGCCTGCGAATGGTCGCGGATTAGGGCAGGCCTGCGAATGCGAAATGCTCATCACGTTCGAATACAGTTTGTGTCTTTCGAGCTATAAACTACTTCTTTATTACTCAGCTTACATACTCAGATTTGCCTCTCACTTTGGTCTAGAGTGGAAAAACAACGTTTTGCTTCATTACCCGGTCCTCTTATTTTGCATTGCTCTCTAATAGAAGTCGTGATATCGGTGCTCGATGCAACCATTCACACCTTTGTGCTAACATTATGAATCTATTAAACTACTATCACTTTATGTGTACTGTATTATTGATCCATGAGTCTATGAATACTCTATGAGTCCTTGAGTACAGTAACCTGTGGGTATATGAGTACGGTAACTTGCAAGTTCAAAAGTCAGTTGCTTAAAAATCCAGTTCAATTCAACCGGCGTGAAATGTTTTCATCCACTACATCGACTTTAATAATAGACAATTTCATTGATACAGAAATTCGTCTAATATCATAGAATTCCAATATAACGAGAACCAATGAGAACCAATAAAAGAATATGATGTCAAAGCAATGTCATCATTTTACAGCAGTTAAATTCAATTGAATTTTCGTGCAACTGGCCGTAAGACTACAATGCAGTCTATGAGTACATTACTACGAGTCCATGAGTACAGCATAGTCTATGAGCTCATAAGTACACAGCAATAAGTCTATAGGTACAGTATTATGAGACCGTGAATGAAATACCTATTATTCCACGAGTATAGTAACCTATGATTGTATGACTCTATTACTATGAGGACTTGAAACCTTGTGAGACTGGTCACAGTTGTCGCATTGAAGTGATTTATATTTGACCACAAAGATGAGTAGAGTGGGAAAGATAAGTTATATTTATTTCGAACAACATTGGTATTTATTCTTAAACGTTTGTCGGATTTGTAAGAAACGAGTTATATGCAACATCAAGTACTTCAGACACGTATCCTTTCTCGTGTATTTAATCTGAGTTGCAATAAGTGGGTCATAATTCAGGCGATGAAAACGTATTTGAAGGAAGCAGTTTCTATCTGTAAGTGATATATTTGCCGATTATATGAGTCATGAATACAGTTGTAATTGGATTTGGAATGATAACACAAGTCTCTCGTAGTAAGCCACGCCGTTTCGCTGGATTGAATTTGAGTTCGCTTATTTATTCAGTCAACTAACGGAATAACAGATCCAACAGTAGCATGGAGCGACTGCAGCTGAAGTTGAAGTCGAATTTCAGTTGGCACTGACCGCGGTGGAGAACGTTCTGATGTAGTAGGAAAAGTTGTGCTTTCTGGTAAAGTTTGTGTTCTATTACCAGAGCACATAACGGTATAAATTTTGCACTAAAGCTTATTCAACTCCGGCTAATGAAAAGCGGATAATTCTGTGAACTCAATCTGTGGAGCGGGTGTATCCGTCAAAAGCATTTTCTTTTTAAAACTTTTCTCCCAGCGTCAACATTCAGTGTTCAATTTTTTCTCTTTTGTTCTTGAGTTGAAACAGCCGGCAGCTCATGTAATTATTTGTGAGTTGAAAATTAAAGTGCTCAAGAAATTTAAAACCGACAAATTGAGGTTCATTCTCTTAGAATAAATTCCTTCTTAGCCGTAATTTAACTCTTCAACTATTTTTCTGAAGTTGTATTGCTGTAGTTGAATTCAAAGACTTGACCTTTCATTTTTATCAGAGCAAAAAGTTCTTTCAAGAAAAATAGAAAGGTCTCTCCCTATCTGAAACCGCCAGGAAAAGTACTTAGCTTTATAGTTAGTTGCATGCTAGTGTAATTTCTCCTTTTTACATACCACTTGAATTTGTTCTCCCTCATTTATCATGCAACACTCTATCTGAATCCATTCATCTAAATACCATCCTGAACTATTAGGAATCTTCATTTTGCAATAATTTTAGTTCCTTTCTTCTTTATTTTCAACTCACTCCCCGATAATTGTAGTTCTACTATAATTAGATTGATTCACTGGTTTGATTTCAGGTTCTTTATTCAATAGATTGAGTTCTATTCAAAATTGATCTATTATTACAGAATTCAACTGTAAAATAACCTCCTTTTTTCATTGTAACGACTTTTCATACAGGTGCACTACAAACACTGTACTGTATGTTACTATAGAGGTTAAGGCTCTCACAATCTATCATTATAATCTACAATGTTGAAATTCATTTGTTGTAATCGAAGTCGAATATTGAAAAAGAACAATATTCAAGACGAGAGATAACAAAAAATAAAAGAGAGCAAGCATTTTTATTCGTACAAGGTGGAGTTTGTCGGATTAAAGGGGATTATTTCGGAGAGTGTTGTAAAGGATGTCTCAAACATGAGTAAGAAGTGAAGCGGGAGGTGAGTGATTCTCTTACTCACCCTATCATTTCTCAACCCCCTCACTCTTTCTCACTCAATTCCACTCTCTCTTCCTCACTCTTCCTCTCTCTCTGTCTCTCTCTCTTTCTCTGACACTCAGCGTTTAACATTCAGCAATGTGACGCAGCATGGTCGATAAGAATGCACACTGAGTGGTTGGGCTCCCCTTCCCTCCCTCTACTCATCATAACCATTCGTCGGTTACCTACATCAATTTCCTCGACAACTGAGCTTAGCGTCTAGTGTCTTCTATCCTATTATTCAATTCAACTTTTGCTAATAGTGAATATTGACTATAGTGTGACTATTCAACATCGAATGATAAATACTTCTCACTGCTACCGTACTATGATGGAACCGAGATGAGTAGAATCGTATAATGTGCATGTTCGATGAAGAGTATTTGGAATTGATGTGAAAGAAAGTTCGAAGAAATTTGAACTCAGCTCTGATCCGATATATCTTCGCAGTAAGCAATCAAAACAAACTGGATTAACATAAATGTTTGATTGTAACAAGCAAGATCAGATCCAGGATCAGTACAATGGTAATCAAATGAGATTACTTCATTCAAAATTGTTGATCCCGGTTTGTGCAACCCAAAATTAGTGCCGTGAAGATGTGAGAATGGAATCAATTTGTGAATATAATATTGAAGTATTGGAATTATTGTAAGTTTCCTTTTTGAATCTTGAAGACGATGATTCGTAAATAGTAAAAAAGTGATTCGTAAATTTTACGCCTTGTCAATGAGACTGATATAGAACTGGGGTTAAATGAGTTCAAACGAGTTCTCTGACAAATATTTCCAATCTATTTCCTCTATTGACTGAGCTCAATCAGATTTTTTGTCAAGTTTCTCTACACTTGTGAGCAATGGAACATTCTAGAAATCTACATTCATGATTGAGAAAATAGTAATCTAATATTCATTGTAACTCTGATAACTGGTCCGAAGATAAAACAGAATGATTTTCACTCCCTACACCATACTGAATCACCTATTATAGCCCTGTTATTGAAGTTATTTCCAACTTTTAATAAGATGTGGATCAATCTAGAAAAATTGTTTCCTGCACTATTAGAAAATCCAACCCACCCTTATTACCTGAATGCAATTCAGGTGGGGTGATGCAAGAATAAATACAGACCAATTAAGGACACGTCAACTTACCCTTGTAACCCAATTTTTTGGAATATTCATGAGTAGGCTTCTAGTTCGCTAAAGCTCCGTAACCCAAAACGACTTTGTGGCTAGCCGCTCAAGCACTCTCCTGTATTTTTACTGAAAATTTCAAGCTGTTCCACAGTTGTAAACAAAAATATTGTGTAGGCATTGTTGGTTAGGAGATATTTCCAATTCTCCGATTATTTTTACCTGGTTCGTATTCCTGGAGTCATATTGACCACCTAAGCCTACAGGACTCTTACCAAAGTTCTATTGCAAAATAAATGGGAGTCCAGAAATAAAAAGGATTGTGGAGTTTACTTTGTTTTAGATTTGGAACAGGTTGTGACAAGGAAAATATCGAAAAATGAAAACTTACCATCCTGAAACAAGATTGAAGAAATATGATAATTTAATTTGTTCCTTTCTATACTTTCCTATACCGAGGCAAGGAAAATTCTCTTGACAAAGAACACTCTTTAAATTTGAATTTTCTCAAGTTGTTTCTGAAGTTCCGCCATTTCAATTCAATTCATTTTTATTGTCAGAAGAAATTTTTATAAACAAGCGATAATAATGTTTAATTATAACAAAATAATAGATGAGTAATCCCTCTTATAATGATGTCAACTCTGAAGCATCTTTCCATTATTTCATAGATTTGTTAGTTTGTTGAGTTTAAAACTTAGTTTGAAGAATTGAAAACTTCTGCATCCGGTAACGAAGAGTTGACTATTGGTAATGAGAATTTTGGCTTCAATATCATATTATCTTTCTTCAATTATCTTGAATCGCAATCGAGAATGTCATGAGATCAATTTGATTACATAAACATAAATCAATTCCAATCAATGATTCAGACTTATTATTCCGTGTGTCTGCAATATTCACCAATCAGATAATCCAGGGTCGAACTCATTCAATAATAATAAACGACAAATTCAGGGAGAGATGGTCGGTAACTTAGACTGATCCACTTCATTGGTGAAGGAGAGAAGCTTCAAAGTCACACCCAAGAGAATGCAGTAATATTGTTGAGTAGAACCTATCAACACTCAATAATGTGTCGAAATGGGTCACCAAGACCCATTTCGAGACCTCCACCAAGAGGTGGAGAAGAAGATATAGCAGAAGTTAGGTAAGGAATAATGACGAGGGAAAGGAGTACTTGGTGGTGGAGAAGAATAGGGAAGAGATGAAGAAAAGAAAAAAGAAGAATAAGTAGGAGGAGAAGAAGAAGAATAAGAAGAAGAAGAAGAAGAAGAAGAAGAAGAAGAAGAAGAAGAAGAAGAAGAAGAAGAAGAAGAAGAAGAAAAGAAGAAGAAGAAGAAGAAGAAGAAGAAGAAGAAGAAAAAGAAGAAGAAGAATGGAGTAGCAGTTGAGATGAGTGAGTACCTCCTGATCCTTCATGGAGGAGAAACACAGGAAAATAGAGAATCGAGAAAAAGAGAAGAGGAGAGGAAAGAGATGGGTAGAAAGAGGGAAAGGAAATAGGGTATCATACAGTGAAAGAGGAGGTACCAGCTAGTCGAGAAAAATAAGTTTAGGTGGAAATAGAGACAGCAGATGATTATAAAACAAATGATCAAGAAAAACAAGGAAATAGGAGAGGATCGAGTGACAGAGAATGAGTAATATCAAGTGAGAATCTTGGAAAAGAGGATTTGAAGTAAAGGAAGAGTGAGAGAAGAATACAATTAAATTGATGATGCTTAAATAAATAAAGAAGAAGAAAGTTACTGTAAGGACTCTTCGTCCAGAGTGTGAGAGGTAAAGGAGAAACAACGGAGGAAGGAACAAAATAAGAAGAATGAGGAGAAGAGGATAAAGAAGAAAATGACCGTGGAGTACAAACAGGATGTGACCGAGAAGAACTACTGGTAGAGTACGATTGACCAATCGAACTGATTAGTCAGCTCTTGTTGGCAGACCGCTGGGTGATCGCCGCGGGGTTTGGGGGGGGGTGGAGTTGACTGCGGAAACTACAGTGTCCGTGCAAACTGGGGCAATTATCCTGCGCCGAAATTGAACCATAAACAGGTGGCCAGACGTTGTTGTCATACAAACATGCTAATAACTGGTCCCTGCGCGTGTGGGCATCATCTCACCTTTACACAAACACACAGAAATACATGGATACACAGATACATTTGAAACACACACGTCTTGGTGCAACGCCTCATACAGCGCAGACACACGAGTGTGCTTCACTCGTGTATCTGTCTGAATTCTGCAGTAGTTTAGCTGAACAAGCGGTGTACTGCGCGCGCATCGCTTCTATTTAAATTGACACAGAAATAGATTGGCCACTGTAATAATATATTACTCGACAGGGCCACTCCATATAATATTCCACAATGCGGTGTATTTTAGTTATCATTATTAGTGAATGATAAGCAGTACTGGAGACCCTATTCACCTACAATAATGCCCAGGATTGTTGCATAATATAGATTTCATTTTCAACATCAGGTTGGATTAGTCTGAGTCTTTGTAAATGGGAATATTTATGTAGAATTTGGAAATGAGGCACACAGAGACCAGACACAAATTATCGTGATCAATTTGGGGTTTGAAAAATGTTATACGAAAACAGAGCCCAAGCCTCTGGAATATCCTATAGAATACACAAATTCGTTTGTACGATGGTAATGTATTTCTTATACCGTAATTATTCTCAGTTTGTCTTCAACATCATTATAAAATTCGATCGAATATTCTACTGTTTTTCAAATAGCCCAGCCCAAAGTTGAACTCAAGTATCACTTAGTTTAGAAGGATAATCACCATTCCAGTATGACACTGACCGCTTTTAAGAAGGAAATTATGTCATTAGGCAGTGGTCATAAACAACTTTAATCGAAACCATCTCACGGATGCGCCAGATTCTCTTCACTCATTACATTCACTGATTACGCTTCCTACTGAGATCGAGGAGTTGATATTATTGTGAGGAAATGCTGTTATGAAGTGCACTTTACAGTAGATCTATTCCGATTACACTGTTATTTATGACATTGGTATTCACTACGCTGATGGAATCGGACTTTTAATCAATAAACCTTCAAAAACGTTTAAAGGTTCAAGATGAGTTTCTGAGAAATTGAATAATCATTGAAAGCGATCGGTTCTTTCAATTTATCTCCAAGATTTACAATTTGTATAACTGATAGATAAGATTTTATGTCGATAAAACACTTTTATTCTATTGATAATACTACCAACGACTCAATTTCCAGTCAAAGTCCTTGACTGTATGGAATGTGGTATGAGCGTGTTCACACGCCTAAAGTAATGATGAGTCGAAAACACAAAGTTTGTTTAAATGAAAGGAATTATTTCCTCTCCAAGGATATAGCTTTCTAAGGATTAGATACCTTTCCAATGCTATCTAATGTTTTGATCGATTTTTTTTCAATATTCCTTCTATCAATCTTGATGGGAACAATCGCCACAGATTTAAAGGCAATATCAATTTTAAAACTTGAGTAAATTAAAATAATTTGAAAAACTTCCAGCCTACATACTGAAGGTTGGTGTTTGTTTGTCAATGGCTCAACAGCCCTATGCGGGCTTAGGCCTACCAGCTGGTTGCCAGTTTCACATCCACTTGACTGAATCAGCAGAGGTGAATGATCATTAACCAAAAAAGATGTAACGTGTGGTTAGCACATTGACATCTCAACCATAAGCTAGTCTTCGCAACCCAGTGATGGGAACAAAGCACTGCTGAATAAGCATTGTGTTAATGCAACAATTTAATATGCCTCCAAATATAGGGAGTGCCTGACTAGCTGAAGGTAGGTAGGATTGGAAAATAAACTATTTCCCCTATATCAAATGAATTGATATTTTGAAATCTTTTCAGCCTAATAAAATGTATGTCTCAATAGAAAAATTCTCAATGGATTTGAAGACGCTTTTACTTTGAAAAATTGTTTAAATTAACACATTTTGAAAAATGTTCTGCCTATTGAATGAGCATTAGTATTCCATGTATGTAGGATGCAAAAGAGTCGGGTAGTGCGATAGTAGAGTTGAAAATAGCGGGGGCGGTAGCGGTGGCGGTGGCGGCAGAGCTGGCTGCCCATGAGCAAACAAAACCCAAGTGCTACAACTGCGTTGCTGCGATAAGACCGCTCAATGCCTTCAAATCGTATAAAAGAGGAAAGAACCCAGATAAGCGATGAAATTCTAGGCTTTTGTTCCTGAATATCCCCTTCACGGCGGCACAAAAGAGGTGAGATTTGGGATTTGAAACAGTGAATGAGTGATTATGATATTCTTGTCACGATATTAGTCGCATCAATGACTAACTTGACGTTCTAGTTCTATATGTCATGACGAGGAGGTACAGTACATGTAGTAACAGTTCAAGTAGCCTACACTTTTTTCATTCCTGACTTTTGATAATTCCTCAATGACCAATGACTTTTTTATAATTCCTCAATTATTTCATTCCTTTTTCAAAATAATAGTCACGCTGTACTAGAAATAGTACTGGAAATAGCATTCGCTGAAATGATAAAGGAGTTACGAATTTACGAGTGACAAAGTGAGGACGCATACTGAGAGGAGGGAGAAACTTCAGTTTGTTTCATTTCTGATAATATTTACTGTTGGATAAGAGTAGATAATTGTGCTGGCAGGATCACAAAGATTTAAAAAGAGCGAATAAATAATTTTAGAAACAGGAAGTTTCTAAATAGGGAATTCGAAATTGGCATTGATTTCTTACCTTTTTATTCAGTTATCCGTTTTATTTGAACCGTCAATGACTGCTCTCTGTAAAAACAAAACACTTCTTGAGAACATCTCTCATATCAGAGTTCAAGTACGAGTCTTTCATAAGCTGAAATACAGGACCTGATATTGAGAATAGAAAATGTAGGTTTTGCGGGCAAACTTTTCAACCATTATATCAGTTCATTTGAAACTGATTTCATAATCAAATCATTAACACTATTTTAATCAATCTAATCTTTAAATATAGCCTTGTTCATTAACTCTTATAATCATCTAAATCTAATAAATCGTTCTTAATACTGTCACAGTGAGATTCCACCGGCCTAGGTCACAGGGTTATTTTCTCAATTAAATTGAATGAAACATAGGATTGTGCTTCTTACGGGTATTGTATCTGTATTATACATCCATCGCTTAACGTTTATTTGTCTTGAATTTAGTTCGCCAATTATTCTACTCAATTCAAAGTCTGTGATAATGACAGTAGAGTAGTAGTAGAGTAGAGTTGTAGAATTTGAATCATTCATCTGACTACAGCTTCCGGCGGGAATTAATCCCAATATACAGTCATATTGAAGTGATTAACTCAATTTCAGTTACAGAATACTGAAAAGGTTTTTTCCTGTATTGTTGGAAAATCAAAAATTCAAGAGTTGTCTCTCATGAAATTTTGAATCGGAAAAGCTGACTAAAACACAGTAATTTGGAGCATGAGTGTGAATTCATAACTAGAATTTAATTTCGGTGCATTTGTGAATCAACTAATCCGAGATCTCTGAAAAGTAATGGGAAGTTAGTCTCTAATTACGGTCGTTTGTGACTGGCGAAAGGTTCATTAATACCATGCCCCAATTGTGACAAATCAGGCTACTCTGATTAATGAGCGCGAGTGCGTGAAAAATAGCAATCAGACATCGTTATCGCATTACGCACTACGACAAAGCGAGCAAAAGCTCTTTGCTCGCTGTATTAATAAACTCGTCACAGACAAGAGATGAAAGTGGGAAACGCACGAGGAAAATATTTTCCGAACGATTTCCATTCAACCTATATGTTTTCCGAATCATGATGATGAAATAATATTTCATCTAAGCCTCAGAAAATACAAACTTTGGAAGGCTGAAGTGGAATTCATGCTTTTGGGTTCAATGACTGCATATTATAAAATCGTGTAAAAACACAGTTTTTGTTTCACAATAATTAAGAGCATCAAAATATTAAGGGCATCGTTAAACTTTTGAATGCGAAAATGTTTAGCATTTATCGGTTTCAAGAGCAAAAATTGATATAATTTTTGAATGCGCTTCTCTATAATACCATCTCAGTTTGTTATGGATTCACAGAACGTGAATGCCCCTTGACTAGAGGACTTTATATTATACAAAGTTGTATTGAAACCTCTGAACCACTTGAGAGCGTGAATTTTCATTTTAAATAAAAAAACCTTTGAACATTAGAGAAACTATAGGAATACATAGGAGCTCCAATGAGGGTTAATGGTGTTATATAGATTGGTTATACATTTGAAATGATTCTAATTGAAAACCATTAAGCATTAGAATAGCATGATATTACCTAACATATCAAACAACATTGTACAATAATAAATGTCGACTTGGATCCCTACTACTCTCACAATATAATGTGGTAAACACTTGGAAAACATCAATTCTACTATCTATTAGTTTTTGAAATGTTTTAGAAAAGGCTATGGATAAGATTATAAGATTCATTGAACTTTTTATCGATAATAGTAATCATGTACAATAATGGAGTATATATCCAATAATGGGATAATATCCTAGATTTTATTATAGTAACTGTTCAATTTCATGGTACTAGCCAAATTAATACTTATTCCTATTGGCTTTCGGTTCAGTTTCTATCAAGTTTCATGATATTGGTCACTATAAAGACGAAGATGGTTATTACTGCTAGTGAATAAGCTGAAACTTCATAATTCCAGGGAGAAAAAAATTTGTTCATACTTCTGTTTGTTGTTGGCAGAGAGAGTTGAGCTTGTATGCTCTGTATCTAATAAGGGGAAGAGTTGATACTCAACTGCTGCAGAATGGTGTTGATCCCATAATTATTGTCGGGGACGCTCCTTTTCATATACAGTGTAAGAACTAGTCTTGTAATAGCTGCTCCGACTTTTACTCCGGAATAGTCTTGTTACTTTCGCCGTTCTGATACTGAGCCCCAATGTCGTTGCAACACTGTCACGAAGAATATTAGCATAACTTTAATAGCTAGCTAGTAAGCTGGAATCCGTTTATGAACAAACTTTGAAGCAAGTTCATAATTGCGACCCGTTTCCCTTCAAGTTTCTTGCAGACGAAGATGAAGTCTACTTCATAATAATGGGAAAATCACACACGTTCATATTAGTTTTTGCATTCGCATTTCTTATGAGTAGTAAAGAAGGCAAAAAAATTTATCGATCATCAATATCTGTATTGAGACCCAAGACTTTTTATCAATATTAGTTTTTCATCCATGGAGAAGTTCAATTGAATCTGTGAGATATTGGGAACAATCTTATGCAGAGATTTTGAATGATCTCAACCGAATTGATAGTAATGGAAGAGATGAAAAAATCAAATTGACGGAAATCATCTATTCAAGAAAGAATAGTGCAGTCCTAGGCGATTAACATCCACTTAAGGTTTTTAAGTGGAAGTATTTTAGGGAACAAATAATTGATCATGATAACTGTGTAGATCAAGTATTCCAATATCATAATATCTTTCTTCAAATGCAAATTTTATTTCAATTCAATAATACATATGAAAGGTAGAAAATCATATACATATAATAATAATCGATATGGAAAAGAGAGCATTCGAGAATAACATTCATAGTTGTTCTTCAATTATGATAGTTGAGTTTCAACCGTGTTTGAGGGAACGTACAACTCCCATGTTGCTGGGACCTAATCAGGTCGAGGATCATCGATTATATTTCTGCGAGTGATCTATTTTTGAAAAGATGAAGTGGTCTGTGTAGATAATATTACTTAGCTAGTTGTTTAACGCCGGGAAAACTTGATGGGGTCAAAACGCTGAGAATAGTGTAGGTGAAAATGAGTGCGAGAGAGATGGATATAGCGTGCAAGAGAGAAAAAAGCTGAATTTTGAGTGAAATGTGAGTGGGCCTGCAAACAGAGTGTGTTGACACAGGATCATTGGGTCCTGTGCACCTAATTCCGACTCGACCCCCTTTCACCCCAAAACTTCCCTTGCCATTACCATAGGGACTGTCCCCTCCCCTCCACCCTACTTTCTCCGTTCCTCCCTCTTTAGCATTTACCCCACGAACGCACTCGTCAGGGTCCGGCCTGTTATCGTATTATCGAAATAGCCCTTGGATTCATCCACCCCCCTTCCAACCAACCCACCAAAACATGCATCAAACACATGCCATCCACACAAGCTGGCTCACGGACATTATTCTATTCCGCGACAAACATCTTTCACAAAATCCAGTCGGATGATGGAGTCGTATTTTCGGAAAGACTACTGAAAACACAGAGATTTGGGTCATTGTATTATCAGCCTAAAATGCTCAAAAATAATGCTTCTGTATCCGGATTATGGGATTGTAACTCTCCTTTTCTGTTCACACAATCAGTTGATACCGTATTTCACTAACAACCTATTCCTTTCAATTATTATTAATCAATAACTAATAGATCAACTTCAAACAAATTTGGTCAGTATCTGGATTGTAACTATATGGTCGCTTATGAATTACACAGGCACAGCTCTATTCACTGAAAAACATGTAAATATCTACCAATCGGTTATGAACTATGCAGCATTATTATAAATAGTACAGTACAGTGAAAAATACACTATCTTCCTCAGAAAAGGACATGATTTGTAGTATTAACTGTTATAGCATTACTCTCATCTTCAATGCAATGATTCTATGATACAGTATTACTATTATTAAAACATTAAGTTACTCAGTAAATATTCATTTCAGGTACAGTATTACAATCGAATGATTACTTAGTACATCAGGCGGTGTTGGGCCTATCAAGTCCTCTCTTGACACAATGATGTAATGTGGCTGAAAAATGGTTCTTTTCAGAAATGAATGATTGTCAGTGTCTGAGTAACGAATACTGAAGGCATTCATTTGATCTACTTGACTCGGTTTGTTTTGTCATTGTATGGCTTCTGTTTATGGACTGGTGAGTTTTATTGTCGATTGTTGAAAAAGCATCCGAAGTTAGAAAGAAACTAAAGAACATAGTTTGTTTAGAATGGACTACTGTTGTAGTGGGGATTGAGAGACCTTAGAATGGGATCGCCTGGCAATCTAGGCAACCAGTGCAACACCAATTTTTACACGCGCCAAGAACTGTGTAGTCGGAGCCTTTCAATCCTCATTTGACTTCGATATTGATTATTTAATTGCTATTGATGAAATTTCTATTAATTTCGATGATGTTATCCAATTTAAGTTATTGTAATATTGAAATAAAACGTGTAATGCGTAAATTCTTTCTTAACGCTTCTTTCAAACCCTTTCACCCTTCAATAAATTCGATAGATTCAATAAATTAAATGCGTAAATTACTTCTCATTTCATCTTCGAATCAGGCTTACTGATTTGGATATTTTGTAGGTGATTTTCAAGCCCAAAGATCCAGATTTTCAATTATACTCTACAAATTCTCAAAATAATTTTTATCGCTTACTATCCTTCAAGTTGGGAAAATTAGATTGCTTGAATACTTTCATCCATCCATTAGAATGGATTTCAATGCCTTAAAATTCATCCTCAGACCGTGACTGAGAAAAATCACATTCATTTTGAACAAAAGGGATGGAAAGAAGTTCTCACACACACATAAACATTGACATGTAGACTAAAGTGACCCGTATATCATCATGAAACTTGACATTTTCAAGATACATCGAGTAAAGTTTTCACTGGAAGACCAAAGAAATGCTATATATCCTCGAAATGTGGCCATCCCAACCATTCTCACGGCATGAAATGTTCTTCGTTGAAATGAAACTGATTCAGCTGCGTTTGATTTCTTTAAATTCTTAATTGAACTTTTTCAGATTCTATTTTCACATTTTTGATGTTCTGTTCAACTAGGATTACTTTGTGGGCATAACCAATCACTGGATCAAGAATAGTCTCCTATGGATAGATTTGACTTTATACTGAATCTCTCATAAGATTTCCAACTCGACAAAATTGATAATATTGTAACTTACTCTTAGTTACTTGAATTTCAAATTAAATATTAAAAAACATTACACTTAGAAGTGAGCCCAATGATAATATCAAATAAGTTTAAAATACCAATTTAAAACCATGTAGAGGCATAGGGAATTGGATTACTACTACTTGAGAATGATATTGTAAGAATAGAATATCAAGGAGAATTTTGCAATAATACTTTTTCACATAAATGTGATTCAAACTTTAAACGTCAAATGCGTCATTGAAAATAACGGTTTCAAGTATTGTCGAATATTGGATAAGATTTGAATAGATAACACCCAATTCAAAAATCCAGTTGATTATCGTATTTATTGTTATCGTAACTTATGGTTTCTGTAACAAGTTAACACTCAAGACCGCTCTTGGATGGATGACCGACACAAAAATAAGTGAAACCTTCGTTTCACTTATCTAAAGTTCCAATTAGAAATTACAACAGAAGGAGCATTTTACATGTAAACATTAATCTGTAATTTGAATTGAACTTTTTTCATTGGAATTATGCCACAGCTTGTCAGAGTTTTGCAATAAGTCACTTTACAAACGCTCTTCAACAGCTCGGCCCTTGTGAGTTATGTGCTTTAAGCTGAAGAACAATGAGATACCAAGCATAATTTTTTGTCGATAATAACAGGTCGATCACATGGAGTGGGTTGAAATCTTGTATCATTTGCTCTTGATGTGCATAAATTAGCGACTGTCAGAATATATTCAATGAGAAACTTTCCTAACAATAAAATTCGCAGACAATAATAGTTGAGTTTTTTGGGTCACTGACATCCAGGACCAGCAACTCAACAGAGCAATTCATCATAGTATTTGGGGGTATCATATTCATGAACTACAGAATTAATTATATGATAAATGCTTACATTTTTATTGATGCTCTATTTTTTATCCATCATTTCTGAATATTTAGAATCAGTGGGTTGTCTTTTGTTTAGAAAAAATGGTAATGAAGTCTGATCCAATACTTTGGCAAGTCAATGATAGATATAGCTTGATACTGACTTTTCAATATCAAATAAGATTATTTGAAATTCATGCTTAACTTACATTGGTAGTAACACTAGTACACGTATTTTGAAAGTTTATTTTATATTTCCACTAGAGAGAATATTGTTGTTTAATAATTATTAAGTTTGGTTCATAGATTCACAGTATTTTAGATTTATGGTGTGTGGCAAATTTCAATTTGAGATAATCTGTAGTGTTCAGATTATTTGATTACTATCTTCATTGAGGATTCGGTCGGTTCATCGTTTTGTGGGGATCCGAGTATTATATCTCAGAAACACTCAATTAACATTCGCATAGTGCTCAGAAAATTTAATTTAGCATGGTAACATCAGCATTTCATTTTTAAATGTCCTTCAATTTATAAAGATTACAACACGTTAAATCAGTATTTCCTATCATAATTCGCCGTCCGTCATGACCATTTCATTCAGATGAAATTTGACACGACTGCGTGGGTGCTGTAAATGCATCACAGACAACCAATGAGTCATTTAGCTTTACTCATTTTTATTTTGTACGTAGTCATTGGAATGTTATCTTCTACCAGACACATAGTGAGCTGTATCATATTCGTTAATCGGGTCTACATGATTCTTGCAGGAAACTGCTGCGCAACCTACTCATGAACCTTACCGTCTATTCTAGTATCCGTAGGTCTATCTAATCTATCAAAGTGGTATTTCAATCACACTGATCTTTCTGAGTTCATTGCTTTTTATGGAGAAAAATGTTATAGAACTATTATAGTGCTCTTCATATAATATTGAGCGATGGAAAGGAGAATCCTCTTGAAAGGTTTTCCTGGGAATATTCGGAAAATGGATATTTTGAATATTCTGAGCTCTACAATGCCATGGTTATAGCATAAGTCGGTTGCTAGTGGGATGTGCTAGTATAGTTCACAGGTTGCAAGTCACTTAGTTTAAACATTTTAGGCCTAGTAACACTAATTTATTTCTATTATTAGGTGGTGTTAAAGTATTATGGTATCAAAAATGCCACACTATTTCTTATTAACTACTCATAAATTATAATGAATAAGTCGACTAGGAATCAACTAGCTTGTGAAAACAAATCGACTAACACATGACACTAGGAACAAACACCACATTGGGCTTGCTTGAATCCCCTTCAAGATAACTTAGTATAATAAATTTGACAAATTGAGTTCAAATTGAATAACGAATAAATAGACGACAAACTTCTTTAACAATTGCCGTGATTGCATGTAGTTTGATCAATGAAAATAAGACCCTTTCGAGACCTCAATGATCTTATAGATCAATACTACATTAGCAACAACTTCAGAAACATGGATTAAGTCTTCAATATTTTCTCAGGCTATTTGTTTTATTAATTTATTTTTCAAGTTCAGAGTCTGTTTCATTCATTAACTATAGTATAAACTCAAGGTATAAGAAATAATGAGAAGAATCTCTCCATTCTGCCTTGTTAGGAATCAAGAATGACCCGAAACTGAGTAGGTAATATGAAGACCCGATCAAAATCATTGAATATTCAATTTGTGGCGGTACATTGGATCAGTCAGCTCGATGTAATCACCTTCATCGACATGCTCTGACAAGTTTTGGAGTGATTGATGAGCCACAAAAGACGCTACATTTTATTACACTTGAAGCGAAGCTAAGTATCCACATAAGTCAGCACTGTACTTCGGTCATGAAAGTATCCATTCAAAAGATCATGTCTTCCAGACTTTTCCTTACTTCTCATAAAGTTAGAATTTACATGGAAATTATCACCAGTGACATAACAGAGATATTTCAGGTTCGTGGAATTTTACTTCTGCACTCGTGCAATTATAGTCGCCCTGGTTCAGGGTTAATGTCCTTATACTACAGAATAAGATGGTACATAACATAACAATAAAAAATAAAATGTTATTTGAAGAATATAAGAGTGTAATATATGGAACTTTGTAATGTTCTACATTGTTCTTTAGTACAATAAAAGAATCAGGAAAATTTCATAACAACCAAAGTACTTCAAGCAAATATTGTATGATGAACATGTTCTTATTATCTTGATAAATCTTGCTGAGATTGTCAATTCCAATTTATTGAACACTAAGGGCTGGTTCATGAGCTCGGGATTTAGCTAAGTCCTAGACTAAAACGGGTGGCCACCGTAGCATCGACAAACTTTAGCCTCGAAACTATGTAATAAGGGCTCTCTATGCTGCTTACCCACTAACCTGTTGATACAAACGTTTGTCGATGCTACGATAGCCACCCGTTTTAGTCTAGGACTTGGCTAAATCCCGAGCTCATGAACCAGCCCTTAATGTTTTGATGTCTGGTAAAAAAGTTCATGAATAACTTTAGTTTCATACTATAGTTTTAGTTCATATACAGTACTAACTTTCTAATCCAAAGACTCCTAGGAATCAAAGTACACTTGTACTAGAGAGAGTCTATGATGCATACATGTACGATACGAATAATGTTTTTCGTACCATTTTACAAACAATATAAAATTTTCTGACTGTCTTGAAAATTACAATAAAAACATATGGAAAAAAATAAAACTTGGTTTTATTTTGTTGGAGAAACCGGCGCTTAGTATGTAATCACTCCATTATTACACCTTCTCTTACACAAATTTTCATGTCTCTCATCATGGTTTTGAGACAATTTATTACATCATGAAATCATTATATTCCGACTAAACTACCAAACAAGTGTGATCTCATGGCAATAATATTACGTTTATAATAATACAAGGTCGTTCGAAATATGAACCATACACACTACACAGTAATTCAATATATGTTTTCGTTCGAAATATAAGAACGACTATTTGCATTATTTTGCAATCAACCAATAATTCCATTGGGCATTAATTACTATAGAGTTTCTCCGTATTGTTTCCTAGCATTGATAAACGAGAATGGGGGATCAAGTGGAGTGAATTCAAGTCAGTGAGTGCCATGAGAATTGTTTCACTCACATACGATATAAAATGACACAATGTGAAATGGAAACCCACAGCTGATTGTAGGGTTCAAAGGAAGCAACGACAATATTGCAATATTATTTGAAATTATGTAATCATTCCTCACTTTTCGGGTCAATCTAATTTTCATAAATTGACTTTTCAATATTATATATGATTGGGTTTATGAAACACAATGATGCCACAACGGAAATTATTGTAATATGGATCAATATTCTAATATTATTGAAATAGTTATTATTGTATCTGCATGACCAAGAGGTGTGGGATTAGTAATCTGTTACTAATAATACTAGTAATACTGTTCTAAACTAGTGCCCTACTTTTGAGCCGCCCGCAACCATCTGTGTTGATGATGGAAATTCCAGCCGGGACTAATATTGTAACTGCTTGAACAAATACTGTAACCCTCAGAATCAAAATTTCCATCACATAAGATGAAATAAGAGAATAAGTTTAATAAATACCATACTATACCTTATTCTATACTCTACTACTCTGTCCAATGACTCGGTAATCGAACTCAGGATCAAGGCGAGATATCCAGGTATAGCTTATTTTGTTCCTCTGTGAGACGAAAGTAATCATTCTTATTCTCACATTAAAAAACATCAATACTATTCACAAATCTCCATAAATATATTGCATCATTATAATAATGATGCAATATATTTATAACAATCGCAGCATCATTATAATGATGCTGCGAATCCAGTCAATATACTTTTGTGGTGGCGAAGAGATCTTTGATGCTCTGATTGTACGAGCAACTATTAAATTTATTCATCCCTTTTTGAATAAATATCATAATATTTCTATTCAGGCAGTCAACCAACATCAGGCAAAATTTTGTGAGTTTATGATTCATTCACTCTCATGAATAAAACCTGACATTTATAAGTGCTTACTCAAGAAAGACATCTAGAGGAAAAAGAAGAAAATGAGGAGTACAGCGGATTTGATGTTCCACTGAATCGTATAACCATAAGTGCATCTCTACTATTCTATAACTGAAAAATGATTGAAAATTGGAATTCTGGGGAAAATGAAAAAGTAAGATATTATCTCTTGAATTTAGATCATACTGTATGGAAAACTTAGTATATTGTACATTATAAGTATGTAATTCCACTCAAACATCTGTCACCTAAGTACGATAATTAATAGATTAGAATATTAGATAATCGCATCACCTCTGATATCAAAGCATCCGAAGTAATCCAAATTTAAAGCATGTCCTGTCTTCAATAATAGCATGCGTATCCATGCACTCTGAATTTACAGCATGGATATTATCTACAAGCTCCTCTACTTCTATGGATATGAGCATGGATATTATCTACAAGCTTCTCTACTCCTATGGATATGAGTGTCGTCCATATACAGTACTAGTATACATGATAAAGATGGTATATTTGGACAATAGTACAAATATTTAATGCTGGAGGTTTATGTCGAGTGATTGTTATTGTGTTGCTGACAATGTTGAGCTGGTTGGCATTTGGATGAGGTCAGATGTCGATCGCCAGGTGACGGATTCAGCAGCATAGAATCCAGAATGACAATGTTGTCACTCGCTAAAGCTCTTTCTGTGTTGGATAAAGTTTGTGAGTTGACAGCTGAGGAGAGTGGAAATAAACCACCTACATCAAACCATAAAACACAATCAATACTGTCTTCTGTTTTTGATAACTTCAGACTATTCCAGTACTCATCCATTATCAAGGATCACAATTAGAATATCAACGAGTCAGCAGTGGAATACAAGCGAACATGTCGCTGAGCATGTGCTAGTGGATAGATGCTACTGAACATTGTGTAGAGTACCTAATGAACTATTTTGACCCGTATGCACCATCTCCGTTTGAAATAAGTCTAACAAAACGAAGTTTCAACTAAAACTGGAAATCCACAGTTTTAACAAAGATTTAGGCTAACTTTGATTTGTAAATTTGTTCACATCAAAATGGTGCGTATGGGCTTGAGAGTTTTGAGCAAAGACAATGAGTGTTATTATCATACTTTCGTTGGATTTATAATTATTTGACTCCACTCACCTCAAACTCAAACTGATGCCAGTTGTACGAAAAACCATTTGAATTTACCAGTCGCATGAAGATATCATCCAAGGAAACCAATGTTGACTTCTGACTGCTGATGAAGATTTTCCAAATCATTGATAATTAAATAAATGAGTGATTTTAAATTAAATTTGAAACAATAGTTGATGAGTTAGTACAGATAGGATGGTGATATAATGATTAGAGTTGAATACAATGAATAGTAATAACAGTTCAAAGCTTATTGAATTATAATATGAGCTATTAGCTGGGGTGATATTTATTATCGATTGCATATTTTTCACTTTAAGATGATTCGCTGGTTGATATCCGATCGGTTCGTATTCGAAAAGCAGTTTTAGAAGGCGTGAATGAAAAATGCGGAGGAATTTAAGGCGCACAAGTCAGATTTATGTTCACAACGTACATTTTCTTGAAGCTTTTGCGATTACAATGGGACCTGAGAAATGTTATTCGCCCTGAGAGTGTCGACTACCGAAGAACGGAAAAGGAAATATTAAACTTGTCCGCCCAGCTTCCGTGTTCAGGATAGGAACCGATCGTTTTCGATTTAAACATGGAAACTGAAATGGAATGAACGCGCAGCTAAAGATATATTTCACCCCTGTTGAAATCCACCAACTGCCTCTCACACCTGCATGAAGTATTTACGGAATGCTTCAAGATAAGACTTGATCGGCTTCAGATAGAGAGACCCCTAAACTTCCAGTGATATTAATTATTCTTAATCAATCCTGACTCATGTCAGCAATAACTTATAATCTGGAAAATACACCTTCTTCAGAATAAAAATAGTCTATCATTGTTTTAACTACCGAGTTTTACAACATTACATTTCTGAATCCGGATAAAATCATTATTTCATTCCATACTCTCTATACTTTATTCCATGTTGAACTCCAATCTGACAGAGCAAATTCTTCGAAAAAATTGACCATTGCTTTTGAAACTTTTAAAAATGTTTATAAATTAAAAATTCGTAAAAGTTTTTGAAAATTATTCAAATTTTAATTATGAAGATGATTGTGTATGATATTCATTTACGTTTTGGTAAAGTTTCTAACAGTCTATGGTTTTAATCAACATATCAAGCCGTAGCGAAGCGTGGTATGCTTATTTGGTCATCGCCGGGTATATGTCCTATAGGGTATATACCCGGCGATATTATCAAGCTAGCTATGGCTTATGTTTCCCTTCTTAAGTTATAAGTATTAACGGAGTCTGATTACTTCTTTGGTGAATAGAGTTCAGGATGAGTAAGTGAGGATTGAAGTTGGCGTGAAAAGTCACTTAGAAGGATCATTAAAAGTTTCTAAACAAGTACAACTTCTCAAAAACATTTTTGGGTGAGAGGAGTTTTTCTGTTGGATGACGACTTTCATGAAGTGACAAATAAGATGAAAACCTTCCGCACAGTTTATTGATTGTCCTCCCATTCAGTTTGCGCTAATTCCCATAACTTGCACAATTCGAGTAGAAATAATATCCTGAAATAAACTCCTAAAATTTGAGAATAAACAAGCAGCTGCATTAATCTATTATCTATTTGCTGATTGAATATCTATGATGTTTGAACTGTTAATATTATTGGAGAATATTATGAACTATTGATTATCAAATTTTCGATTTAATATGAGATACTGCATTTTTGAAGAATTGATAAAAATATAGTAATTGACTAATGCAAATTGATGCAAGTGTAAGTGCTCAAATGAATTATAAAATCAATATTATTGTAAGGTTGCTTCTCCAGCTCTTGACCATTTCAATACGACACTAGCATCTTAATACTGTAACGATGAAGTGATAATTGTTTCTGTTGTACTGAGCACCACTGAAATAGTAAGCGTTTCTTTACTCTGGAGAAGTATCACTTGTATCAACACTCCTTGACGATTAATTAATGCAACGAAGAGATGCAAAGATATTCAAACAAAAAGGTTCGACGACGTATTAAACAAGCCTCCACAGTCATTCCTGTTTATGAGCAGTCAAAACAATCTGCCCATTACCTGTTTATAACTAACACATTCACCGATTCAGAAGAAACTATAAATTTTTACCGTCGACCATATGTCGAGCTTTTTCAATCGCAACGAAATATACGGCTGACTCTACTTAACCGCTTGATTCATTGTGCAAGATTGATGCTTTCATGAGCATGATTAGCATTAGAGGTTTGCGTTGCTCAAGCAAGCCATGCAGCAACACAAGTTCTAATTTTATATCACATTTGTGAGAACGCTTCGAGATGAATCGATGTTGGACTCTGATAATAAAACTATCAAGGGGCGTATCCGAAAGAAATGCAGACTTGTGTTCCTTTTTCTTTGAGCTATTGAACTCACACGGAATTTGAAGGCAGGAATTTTTATACTTGGGCTATTCTTTCAGCGCCTACATGTGGCTCCTAATAAATATGTAAATATTCATGGGGAAATCACAGTAAAAAATCATAAATATCTTAACACTCCACTCGTAGTAGTTGGCACGCCACACAGGCAGACGCACTACTCACTCACACGCACGCACGCACGTACATGCACCATCCACGCTAGACAATCTGAGATGATCGAACTTCTATTCAGCATACATTACAAAAGTAAAAGATAATGATTTGATCTGAATGAGTTACCATGGAACGTAAATGTGTTAATTAATCGGTTCGCCCAAAACTTCTACTAAATCAAATCTCCATTATAATTTTACTGACAGTTGATGAAACCAACGACGTGATTATTCACATGTCGATAGCCGATACAAAGTTGATTGCGTTCAGAATTTTCGGCTCTATATTCATCAGGGAAACAGTATACTTTGTAAAAAATGGGAGTGACTCAACCCAGCAGGCATCAATTATTTCACGATGAAATAATTCAAGATTGGAGATGACAGAATTGATTGATGAGTTACATCTCTCAAAGAGAATTTGCATAACTGTGGAATCCAGGAGCAGTCTCCTAGAATCTATTGCAGTTGATACTGGAGAGCTCTATTTGCAGATTCCAGCTATCATTGCTCTTTAGGAAACCGTTTTATCCCCTACGAGAATATGAGTGGAATTTACATGGAGCAGGTTTCCATAGTAATTCAAGAACTATAATTATGGAGAGAATAGATTCTCTCTCTCTCTCCTATGGAATTAACAAGATTCCTACCGGCTATAATCTGTTGTCAATATTCGCAATATTAGCGAAAGTCTTCAGAGTATTTTATAGCATTAGAAATTACGTTCAATAAATTATTATGATTTATAATATATTTGAATCTTAAATTACCGGCTCCTCTCTGCTTGATTGATATCGATAATTACATTTTTGAATTCTGTAGTACATTATATATAATAATGGAGTATGGAGTCTTACTCTAATCAAATTCAATAAAACGAGAAAAACTGAGATTCTCCTATCCTCTAAAAATTACGAGTACTTTCCATCATGGCAAAAGTTGGCGAAATAATGCCATCAGAGTAATCCATTCATCTTTTCATCCATTCATCAATTCTACATTCATCCTTTCTATTTCAAGTATTGTGTTATGCCCGAATATTTTAGATTTTTACTCATAAGAAGCAATTACCAGCTAGAAACATTATGCTAGGGAATATGCTATGAGTAGGCTATTTTGAGCATAAATATTGTGGAGATTGAGTGCGGTTTTCTTTTCTATCCTAATGTTTGAATGAGAAAAGAGGTATGTTATTTTCAGAAATGATGACTTTATTTTGATGAGTTTCGACAACATATACAATATGAAATTTTATTTAATATTTTTCCAGAAATATGATGAATATATTGGATTTCTGCATTTGTACTCCTTCATTCAAAATAGTTGGATAATAATATTTTTATGGATGTTATTATTGTTTAATGTTTAAAAAATTACTGCATACTGCACATTGTACGATTCAAGTAAGCACAAGTTTCGTAATCCTAATCATATCCGAATTGGACCTTTTGCTAAAAAAGTCTTTTCTACAAGAGTGGGCTCATCACTTGTAGTAGCTGTAGCTGTTATTGTTTGATTTCTCAGTATTTACTGTCATCAAGATTGTTTACTGAAAATTTCAATCTCTGAATGGAAAGAACTATGAGGTGATAACTATTCATCAACTTGAACGAGAATTTGGTTAGTCACACAAGGAGATTATCACTTCTTTCCTTAGACTAGCTTTTATAAAAGTTACTAAAGCCGTGACTCAATAACTCCGGATGCCGCTTCTATTTAGATGTTGAAACTTCGTATCTCAATAATATTCCATCAGAGACTAGCGAATAGAACCTCTTCAATCCAACTAACATCTGAAATTGAAAGATGAGATAGATTACATTTCTTCTTCTGCAATCTTCTTCTTCTTCTTCTTCGAGTACATTAATTATTTATCTATTCACATTCATTTTATTGAAAAGTTTTATTGACAATAGAGAGGTCGATTCTCCATTATTATTGGAGGTTTAACTGCTGCTTGCATCTATTTCTCAAATGTTACGATCAAAGTTTATAGCAGGTTCAAATGAGAATTTTGGAGAAAAAAACCTGCAATGGTTTTCTCCTCCAATATTCATGCAGCGCGCAATAGTCTAAACCAAAATTCAACCAATCGCCAGTTTTGCGTTGGGAAGTAGAAATCGCAAACCTACTTCCAACTCGCAATTCAAGCATTACTCGTAAGCGCCATAAAGTGATCCCAATGAACTGCATTGACGCTACTCGGCAGCATAGCGTGAGCTGATAACTAATTGCCTTCTAGCTATGCAAATCGCCACCGGACCACCACGTCGCTGAATCAATCGTTCCTCTCTGTTTCGGCACCTGGTTATTGGTGGAGACGGTCAGTCCGATCCGATTTTTAATTAAATAATAGTCGAATGGAAGACGAAAATATTGATTGGAATATTTCTCCATCTCCGTAGAAGGCTTCGGTAGTATATTTATATTTATAATACATTATTATATTTTGTATACATTATTATACATATTTATATTTCGGTAGTACATTATATTTATATAGTACATTTTGATGGAAGATGGAGAAAGAAAAATTGGTAAATTGTTCTTTAGAAGCCTCCTTCTAGAAAAAAAATTCTAAAGAAAATGAACCCGAAAATTGTAGTAGAATTATTGTTCAACTGTTTAATTGAACGAGAATTCAATTGAAGATTTTAACGATTGTTTAACGAGTTTAACGTTTATCAACAAGAGTTTAACTGTTGTTTAACGAGTTCATCGTTTATTTTAAGGAGAGTTTAATGTGACGAGTTTTTATTTCGGGAGAAGGACATTCTCAATCACATTTAGGACTCTCATGATTTTGAAGAATTTTTTTTAATAATTGGAAAGAAACACAATTGGGAAATATTTCTTTAGTAGGGTCCGATTTAGTTGAAAAGTATTCCCATGAA
Source organism: Laodelphax striatellus (assembly GCA_017141395.1). Lineage (NCBI taxonomy): Eukaryota > Metazoa > Arthropoda > Insecta > Hemiptera > Delphacidae > Laodelphax > Laodelphax striatellus. The sequence continues at coordinate 18,048,088 of CM029530.1, forward strand.
AGGTGAAGAACTAACGGGAAAATTAGTTCTTTAGTAGGATCCGATCAAGTCAAAGCTAATTCTATGAAATATCAAGAGGTAAATGGGAAAATTAGTTCTTCGATCGGCTGCGATTTACTTGGAGTAGTTTGATGAAAAATTAGGAAGTTAATTGGGAAATAAAAGATCTCCGCGGAGCTGAGAAATGTTGAAGGAGAACTACATTGGAAAATATGTTTTGTTGTAAGGTACGATTTATTTGAAAAGTAGTCCAATGAAAGATGAGGAGCTTAATTGAATAAAGAATTATCCCTGTAAGCTAGAAAAAGATGTGAAACTGTGTGATGGACAAAAATGTGGAATATTGAAGTAATTGAGAAGTAAAGATTGGAAACCGGCTCTACAATTATTTATTGTATATTTATATCAATAGCTCTTTTGTCATACATGGAATTATCAATAACTAATTTATTATTGATCGCATAAAGTAGGAGAGTAAACTTATTTTTCCTCAAGTGGTGAAGTTCGTAAGTAATGTCCACGCGAACCACGATAGAAATAGTGCGATGGTAGAATTAGATATTGAAAGAATGCCCCGATCAATATTCACGGATTAGGAAGATTCTGAGTTCGAATTAACATTTTATAATGGATGTTTGAAGAGAAAAAATGATGATGAGAGCTTACCTGGCGATAGGTGGGTGACGCAGACGGAAATCCAATGTGACACTGCGCACTAGATAATGTTGCACGCGGGTTGCGTTCGAAACACGTTGTGACACGAGAGCGGTGACCTATTGACACCTGCCGCCACGGCCGCACGAGTTGATGCACCGTCGTCGACGCTTGTCGTGAGAATGAGCAGCTCTCCGCCGGACGAGTCACTAATGGCACGGCGCATGCGCGGACACCCCTCGTCCACACAACTCTTTTTACTACCGTCGCTACTACAGACTCCCCTTCCACCCCTCAATGTCTTGATCTGCCGGAGATATCTTTAATTAATCACTGGCTGGCCAAACATCGCACTGGCAAATCGTCTTCTATATCGGCAAGTCAGCCGGACGACCAACTTGGCTCAAGACGACCGCAACTCGAATTTTCCCCACAGACTGCTTTTCCCCGCTAAACCGCACCACTGTTTTCTCTTTTTCCATTATTCACGAGTTTTCACCTCTCAGCGGTTTCTCTATCGAACTTAATACTTATTTTTCATTAATTTTCACCAGCATCTATTCAGTAGGCTAGTATAGAATATTTCCTTTGTTGAAAGAAACCTAGGGCGGCTCGCTCACCGGAGCATTAAGCAACAAGCAACTAGCAACATGCAATAAGCAATATATGATATAATGTTAATATATATTAATATATATTGCTATATATTATATATTGCTAATTACTTGTTGCTCTGGTGTGCGAGCCGTCTTACCGTTTTCTCCAATAACGTAAGTGTAATGAGTAAAATGTAAAGTGGTGCAAAGATCAAGTTTTTATTTTGCACAACCTCTACCTCTTCCTATTTCCACCTATCTTGGCAGATACATCAATTATTTATACTAATTTACTCATTCCACTGATTACAATTCTACAGATTTATCCACATCAGATCTCCTATATATTTATAGTATTACTCTCTCCTTATCCAGAAAAAACTTGTTCAGTACAACGTAGAAGCAACATTAAACATTAAAATAAATTATAGATAGGCATCAAAAAATGCTACACACTACAGGAAAAGACACGAAGAACTTGATTACCTTACCTTTACATTACATTACCTTTGCAAAGTAACATAATTTTATTAGTGAATTACGGGATCATGCTTCTTCGGGAAAAAAAGATCAAGAATGTTACGAAAACATTTAGGTAGAATTCAGCAAAATGACTTGATTCTTTTAGTTTATTACGGTAGGCCTACCATGTTTTTTCGCTATTGAACACTGTTATCCAAAAACAAAATTAATTTACTTCTGCAATACTTTACTATACTTTATACCATGTTCAGAATAATCCAACTGTTGTATCTCATTCATCATCGCAGCAAATAAAAAATTATCTAACAGATATCTCTTCAAAATCTGTGAGCGTTTATTGTGTCGTTGATTTCAACAGAAATTATGTAATAGATCCTATGTTAACTGTCTGGTGGAGTAAGTTTTTAGGCTTCACCTATTCTATTCTGTTTTGTAATGAACTCAAACTTCAGAGTAACTTAAATTGTTCTCTCTAGTACGCTTCCAAAATCAGTTTATTGTACAATAAATCCAAGATATTGTGAGAGCATGACGCTCTCACATTTGGTATTTTAATTTCCATAGAAGCTCGCTAGAGTACTTATTCTAGTTGAACTAGGCTACTACTTCAATAATAAAAACTAGATGTCGGAGTTCTAGTAAACAAAGAGTTCACTCAACCAACTCTACAATTATTATCTCCACTCATAAAATGCAGTCATCCCCTTGTGAGTCGGCTCCTCTCACTCATAAGCCGGCTTAGAGTACGCACCCCGTACATTTACAACTAGATCATAAATATAATTTTTTGTGAACAATGCTAGAAAGCTTCATGCTTGTTTGATAACCACTACTTGTAGTCAGAAAACTCATAATAATGACATTCTTGGAGTTACATGGCCTCTCAATTTTTAATTTCATTTCAGAGAATTATTTCGAAATTCAAAACAAGATTTGAAAGTACAATATCAGTGAACATAGATCATTTTCCTCAAATTTGATTATTCTGACTGTATTTTCTCAGATTATCATCATTATTGTTCAGTTAACTTTTAAAAGAGGTAGGATGAGGAAGGGGAATGTAATCTGTAAATTATCAGTAAAAATAATCAGTAATCATTACCAACAATCAGTGAAAAGTACAGAGAAAAATGCACTGTACGTTTAGATGATGATTATGATTACGTGATTGATGAATATTATATGTATAGATTGGAACACTGGAATGAGGTGTTACACAATTGGTAATCAGGAGCTTTTTGGATAATCATAATATAGTACTAATAACAATACACAGGTGTATTACTGACTCTTATTGGTGAGGAGAAACTTCCGAACTTGTTCTGACTCACTATTTGAGGAATGCAATAGAAAATATCGTCAACCTAAAACTTAAGGTAGGATCCAAAGCACTGGAGCTAATTCACCAAAAGTTGTTTGAAAATTCATGGTGATAAAGGAATACTTTGGGAGGTACTTGGGACGCATTTGTAATTAGTGCATTAGTACTTCCTGATACTGGAACATTGTCTCATTAATATAATATTCGTAAATATGAGACAGAGGTGAATTTTCGTAATTTCAACTCCCTGAAGACTGATATTCACACCAGTGAATTCAGAGAGTGATAAATTATACTTGAACAACATTAAACAGTGACGTTGAAATAGAGAAATTCCCGCATAGGATCCACTGTTTAATCTCTTGTTCGGACAAGTCATTTGTTTCTTTTTTCGCTCTCTGTCAGACGGTTTTTTCCTTCTAAGCCGCGGGAAATGAACAAATTGTCGATGTCACATTTCAATGGACTCTTTTCTCTTGTCTCTTGCTTTCATTTAGCAGTCGCCATTGTTAACACCTCCTTCCCTATCTCCAAGAACAATTCAGTCATATTTCTGTTTTCGATCGAAATGTTTTTCTCTCATTCTTCTTCCTTGGCAGATGAGGTTATGTAGACTTTTTGACGTAAGTCCCATATTTTCTTACGTAACATTTCCCGTTATACTACTCAATTTCTTTCAAATATGAATTCCTATTGTTCCAAAGGAGATTACTGGCCTATTTATTTCAAAAAGTGGATTCTACTGTATCATTATTTCAATCGTACTCCACTTCAATATTTTGAAAAAATAACGGGATCGATACATAATGGAAAGGATTCATTAATTTGGAAAAATGGGATCGAGGCATACTTGAGAGGATTCAATAATTTGAAAAAAATTGATTCGAGACATACAAAAAAGGAATCACTAATTTGAAAAAATGGGATCGAGACATACTGGAAAGGGTTCAATATTTAAAAAAAAAAATAGGATCAAGACATACTGGAAAGGATTCAATAATTTGAAAAAGATGGGTTCGAGACATACTGGAAAGGATTCCATAGACTAAGCCGATACACTGTTACATTATACAGAGAGATCATAAAATCTCTCCGTAGTAGCTGCGTGGTGGTATTTGTGTTCCAGTTTGAAACGGTACACAAATTGAATTGTGTAGTACTCAACAACAAGAAGGAACATTTGACATTTACTGTAATGAATTTCTGGTGAATTTAAATACCTTCTTGATGTTCAATAAATAACTTGTCGAGTGATTGAATTGATATCTGACGTTGTCTATAATGTACTTTGTGCATTAAGTGGCACAAGAAGAATATTTATTGTGAAGAATATTTATTTATTTCATTGTATATTCAACTGGATTGGAAATTTCTGATCACTATATTTGAAATTTTATAAGCAATAAGTACTGTTTAACAAATATGCATGACTGCAACTCTCAATATGCATTATTCTCATTCATTATTGGATAAAAACTATTTGTATTGTCATTTTTTTCAACTTGAATACTAACTGGCTTCATATTCTTATTAAGTACCTTGTTGGTTTTACAAGAGACAATATTAGGCATAGTAGCAGTTCAACAAACTATACATTCACAAATAGTTTGATGGATTAACAAGATTTTTATAGAGCACTAGAATAAGTATTTCCAAAGTCGTATGCAATAGGGACTCAAGCCGAAATGCAAATTCAAATCCAAAAACCAGACGCATGCGGTAATACAGAATTAGAGTAGAGTAGAGTAGAATGACTTCTTTATTTTACTGACGTGGCGAAGTTTGGACAATGATGTCCACTTTACCCCTTAACCACGAAGAATTTAGTCCAAGAATTAGTCCTCCACTGGTCAAGATGTCTATGTTGTCGTCTCATAATATATGCTGCATATCCCGGTAGTCCCAGTGAAAACCTTTAAATGGAGACATTCAATTTTTGGAGAATTGAGAATGCAGAATAATTAAATTGGAGAACTTTTCAGATAAAATTAAGTTTTCTTATCATATTGAGCGATACTTATTATTGAAGAGAAGTATTTATATTGAAAAAACTTCCAGCATTTCATTCTTCGACATAGCAACTCGTTCTTCAGAAATGATCCATCGCACAAAAGTAATCAGTTCAACAAGTATGCTCACATAATTATCATGAATTTGGCGCTTGTTATTAAATTGGTGGCTGTAGAGAGATGCAGTTGGCCGACACAAAGCAGCGATATTGTTGTGCATGATACGAGTTATCATACAGACTTGATGTTGTGCTCTACATGCTGGCTGTACTCTTTGCCGGCACCACTGAACAGTAGAGATACTATCTGGCTGGGACATAATAGCAAAGGGGGCACATGACTGTGGTCTGCGGTATAACGTAACGGGCTGCTCTTTTCAAAGCGAAGGTGTGACAAAGCTAGAGCTAGAACATTCAAGTAGGGGCTGGAAAACTATGAGAGCTCGACCTTTCCAAGATAACTCTCTCACTCTCTCCTTCATCCCCTCTACCGCTAGTCTTAGAAATGGTCCATTGCCTTCTTGGGCCTTTCCGCGAGCTTTTCTTAACTCGTCACGTGACTTCTGATTTATCGAAACTGTTCCAACCGAGCTCAAAATAACAATGGACGTTTTTGGCTCTTTTAAATGGGCTGACATCTTCTCAAAAGCCCTACAATATGGAGTTCCTGCAGGTTCCTGTATTACAATGAGATACGTTTCTCCTTAGAGTCGAATGCTGCTTGGAATAGGAGACACCAAAAAACTTGTAACTTGAATAGTTATTGCATTGTACTTTACTTACTTATAAGATAATGTATATTGAAAACGTAACACTAAAACAAGCAACTAACTCTATACATAATCATTTCTACACATGAATCATTCAAATCATGTCCGAATAAAATCCGTGTGACTCAAGCGATGTAATAAGACATTGATGTTCTACTCACTGGTTTTAAACCTACCATGATGAAAAGAGTCAACAGGTCTCGGAACAATTCTCTTTAATTTGATTAGAATTTATCTTGACATTCCGTACCAACTCTTTAATATTGAAAAACATCCACATTTTCAATACAAAACTTATTGATTGATGAGTACTGTACCATTTTGTTGAACAAGAATGAAAATATTATACAGTGGTGTTACCGATATCATTGAAAAGTTATATATTCACGTAATTAAAGTTCACATTGAACATTAATTTGAGAAGGGAAAAGTTTCAGTATCATGATAAGTGGGAATCTACATAGCAGTTAATAGAAATAGATCAAGAAATTCACAAGAATCTGTTTGTTAATGGAATCAGAAAAATTTTACTCATTGCTTATCGCAGAGGACAACAACCCTTACGGATTCAGATTCTTGAAATCGTGGAAGAAATATTGGCGAGATGAAGCTATCACAATAATAATTACAAAGAAAGTACCTTCCCTATTGGGAAAGCCCTAATAAAGGGCAAAAGGGGTTACAAACAGTCATCTGAAGCACAGACAATGTTGTCTGTAGTCTGTGTCTGAAGTAATCTACTTGGAATTAATTGTGTGTGTAACGGTAATGTGCTATTCAGATGGTTTTTCCTAGGTTTTACTCCGTTGGTGTCTACCAGGAACAATTTTCTGGTTCCATCCTTGTATGGCTATGATATGCCTCAGAAAACCACATCAATACTCTGCTGAAAAAGCGAAATTAAAATTCAGGGCAACACCTTCCAGCTCTTTACTGAAATGAAATGAGTATCCTGCCAGAAAATTACGCTCTCTCGCTTGCTACTTATGCATTTAGATTTCTACTTATCAGGAGCTCTGTCCCTGCTAATTTGCAGTGAGTTCAGAGAATTAATTTTTATGATGTTGGCATCTTAAGGAGGGAATGCTGATCTCGATTGGATGATGTTGATCAACAAACTGAAGGAAAATGATTTCTATAAAAAAGTGTGTTGTGTATAAAATTGGAAAATATCATTCTAGAATTATTAGAGATGATATTGTATTCTATATAATTATTACGATTTATTTTGCTGTGATGTTTATACGCCCTATTCTTGAATGAAAAGCTGTTCATTTTATAAGGCATCTAAATTGAGAAGGTTTAATGATCATCGTCACAACAGTTTACAACTTTTTAGTAAGTTTTAAAGAATTCGTCTAGTTTACAATTTTATCATCTTTGTTCCATAGTAGGCAAATTTACAACATAAATATTTTGAAAATTTGTAATGTGCTAATCTACTGTTAGTCTAGGTTCCTCAGCGAAATGATAATTATGCTATACTCTTGATAGTAATGAATCAAGTTGTTGAAAAGATACATTCTATAAGAGCATCATAGTCAAGATGAAAGAAATCTACAACATGGAAGACTAACTCTATTGAGATCAATGTTGTAGTTTACATACAGTGACATTCATTTAATTTGACGCTTGGCATTAGATAGTTAGATAGAGAGATAACATTTCTTGACGTTGCTGATGACCGTACTCTATCTATCTATCTAATGCCAAGCGTCAAATTAAATGAATATCACTATACACTAGGCCTACATTATTTGCTGTGTTCTCTCCCAAGCAACTCATTTCCAATAATATTGTTAATATTCCCTATAGCAATTCAATTCGAGTGAATTATTAATCCTAGATAGAGATTGAACAGAATCTGAAAACCCAGAAAGGATACCTTCACAGAAGAGATACCTAGGTAACATTCTTCGAGAGATCTGGTGAATCTGTCTCAGACGCCGTATGCAAAGAAGGTAGCGCCTCTTATGATAATTTGTAGCTCTATTACCATTATAACAACAGTTCATCTTCTGGCTAAACAGAATCCTTCAACATACCGAAAGGCCTTTCTTAGTTGAGGATTCCTTCATTTGATGAGCATCCATTCCTTCGATAATCGCGATTATAATTTAAACTCTTAGTAAATCCATTAAATTTTACAAAAAATAACTCGACGATGAGAAGAAGCGTACAATTTTCAACTACGATGGTTGAAATGAGTGAGCCAAAGCAGGTAATATTCTACAATATCCTGCACATTCTCATGGCAATCTATTATAAGGTTTCGTGTTCGAATTGTTTTTTATGTACTTGTATAGTTTTCCATCCACTTCTCCAATTAAATTCATTAAATGAGATATACAAACAGAATAGCAAAGGAACAAAATATTGTTTAATAAGAGCCTTCAGAATTGATAATGGTCATAAAGTCTAAAAGCCTTCCACTTGCGTAAGAAATAATATGGAAACTAATTCAAAAGATCAGAATATGATATTCAAAATATGACATGTGAAAAACGTTCAAGGTGAATAATATTCATCCTACAGTCTCTTTGCACATAACTCTTTACTTCTTTTTGGATTAGGAAGAAACATTGAAACAGCTCACACACCTATGCTGCTTCAATGGAATTGATCTTTATGGATGAAGTAATGTGTTGATGATAATGGAATTATGAACCAGTTAGGTAATTGAGTACTTTGGAACCAATCTCAGCTTCAGAATGGACTCAAAAAATTCTGCTAACTGTAGTTTGATCTGAACTTTTAAACTTTCTATATGCTACATAGTTAATTCTTATGGTGATAAATATATAGCCTAGTAGAATTACAATTTTTTAGTTAGAAAACAGATAAGGGAACTTTTTGGCAACTCAGTACCTCCTTCTATATATTTTCCTCGTAGCTCCAATACAGTGTCCCAACCCCGAATGTCTGCTCATATATCACTGAATTCAAGAAGTAAATAAGAGTGCTAGACTGGCCACCCAACACAGTACAACATAATTTTTATTTAGTTGGTGACTGTGTGATATTCACAGTCGAGAAGAGAAACACCACATACATACACCCGAAACATTTCCACAAAAATAGCACGAAGAGAGGCCAGCAATTCAAAACAAAAGAGGCTTACAGTAAAAGCTTTCTCATCCCAGTTGTATAATTTATTACACCATTGTTGAACAATTACCCCCTCTGGTTTCTACTCCTGCAGAAACAAAAGGATCGCGTGAATTCATTTTACTCAATAAACAACGCTGAAAGCCTTCCAAAATTAAGTGAAAAATGATATCAGATGAAACTCGCCAAAGGTGAATGAGAAAAATTCATCACCTGCATCATACTGTGGTACATGCATGTGGGGTTATTAACAGACATAGAGCTGTTTAATTCTATTTCATCAATTTATGAGTTTAGTGTTGGGTCTATACAGCACAATTTTATTCCAAGTTGCTTTAAATGTGTTTATATTTTGAAGATTTCAGCAACAATGCAGTATCTTGTATCCAGAGACATGATAAATCTAATAATTCTCAATATTATGGGTTCTTATTCATTACACACATCAGTCGAATTTTGACCTGACCATGAGAGTAATGTAGTTGATTGCCATTTTTATATATTGTGACTAATATCTTTCCATTAATTTCATTGCTGTTTCTTTGATGTGATTGTGAATGTCATATTTTATTCATGTAATATCTTCAATATCTTCAAAAAAATTGTTTTACTGTGTCTTAATAGAGAACACTGGTTGAACATAACACTTGCTCCACGAATTGAAACTACTTGACTATTTAGTTAAATATTCTCAACATTTTCTTGTTTCCTGTGCAAGTTGAAATAATGTTTTCTCAACAATTTTTGAAAAATACCTTTCAAAATTTCCAACAATCATATTACTTTTGAAATGATGTGAATTCACTCTATTGTTCTATCAATCAGTTTTCAAATCTGCTATGAATAAACAAATGATAAACAACTTGAATTTGAGTGGTCCTTGGTTAATCACTCTCTAGGAATAATACTGCTAGATGATAGATTCAATAATTAATAAAAAACTTTTAAGATGCCAATAAGAGTAAATCTAGTTTCCAGAAATTCTCACTCTATAAAAAATGAAAGTGTATTCGGGAACGAATGAATAAGTGTTGTTGCAATCAGACGACAAATTGTTGAAATGGTGCTAAGTCGTCGCCGCTTAGAAATCAGTGTACTTGTATGCCTCTACAAGAGCTAATGATCAATTAATGGCGAAAGCGCCCTAATAGATGGGGTGATTGCAGCCAATGGACGGGGCGGATTCACTTGTTGAGCTCGCTGTTGACTATTTATAGCTTGTCACTAACACTACTGCCTTAAACAACAGATCGCCACTGATACACTATTGAAATAATGCTATCAGCAATGAATATCTCTCGTCCAATCCACTGAATTTCAGCAGAATTTTATTGTGAAAGCCTATCAATAGAAGAGGCTTGTATGATTTTTTTCAATAGCTTTTCATACTACTTATAGTCGTGGTTCTAATAGGAAAGAAACAATAATAATATAGGCTAGCATGGTTTTTCAAATAATTGAATAAACATTGTATGGGCTTGATAATTTATTTTGAATATCTGAGCTTGAATAAGAGGAAAAGCAGCAAAGCCTAGATAAAAGTGATTTCATTTGTTGGAATGAGTACACACCACATTAGTTCCGTGGATACTAGGTGAAAGTAAGTTATAACACAGAGAAGGAAGAACAGAGGACGCATCTAGTGTTACGCTAAATGGGTCCCCAGCATTGAAAGTTGGGTCCCAAGTTCTTTGTTTTCCGCCTAAAGAGAGGGAATTGTGGAATGCCACAGAAATCAACAGAAAATCGACAGAAATTGTTCCTTCTCTGTGGTTATAACATTGAATATATATCCTTTATAGGATATATATTCAATGGTTATAATAAGTTTATATATCAATCACAATCACTTTGTTATATTTCTGATTTAGAGAATTGCTCTCAGTAATCGATATAATCAATACCTAGATTAGTTAACAAATAAGAGCTACTGATAGATAATTCATGTCCTGTTAAGAATTTTCCAGGACTCGAAACTAACTCATTGATTGATGAATTCTAGTAGACCTACCTATGATTCCAAACCTTTTGGTTCCAAAATCTTTGTTCAATACCTGTCTATCACGTGGGAGACCATAGTTGGTAAGGTATTCTTCTCTTTCTTTTTTCTCTAGCACACTTCACCAGAAGTTATTTCTGTTTATCTAATGAATTTACATTGTTGTTTTGCACTTTTCTTTTTTCTTGTATTGAATAAATAAGTGAATTAAGAAAATGATATGTTTATACATGTAACAATGCTAATAAAGAGAGACTTATATCATAGGTGGCTAACAACACAAGAGCCAGAAGACAGAAAGAACTACTGCCGAGTAAGAGTTGAGGTTAAGAAAGAAGTGAAAAAAGCAAAGGATGAAGCATGGAGGAAAAAATGTGACGAAGTCTAATAGGGAGAAAGTAGATGTGCGTGAGAGGTCATAAAAGAAATGAGAGATAACGCCAAATATAGAGCAAATATTGATATGATATCCTTGAATGAATGGAAGGAGCACTATGAGAACATGTTTGAAGAAACAAGGAACCAGTTTAAGAATAATGAAGAGCAAGAAGATGTTGGTGATGCAATGGATCAAACTTCATCTCAAAGTGACAATGAAAAGAACTGAGAATGCTCTCCAGAAAACAAAAATGGAAAGCAGCACTTGGGTATTTCAATAGAGTTGATTAAAACAGTCCAGACTGTAGTAAAGAATCATTGGTGAATTTTCAACAAGTGCTTGATAGATGGAGAAAATTGCCTGAATTAAATTGGCTTATATTAGCTATATTCAAAAAGGATTCAAGGAAAGACTAAAACTATAAGGCTATAAGTGTCACCTCATCTATTGAAGACTGTATTGTATTATAAAAAATAGATTGGAAGTAGATATAAAACTTGGAGAAGAGCAGGTGGGTTCACTGCAGGAAGATCATGCATATATCATGTCTCCACGCTGAAACAGCTGGTGGACAAGAGGGTTTCCCAGAAACATGGAGACACACATAGTATTGGTTGATCTGGAAAAGCATATGATAATGTGCTTGTGAGCTTTTCAGTGCCAAATATGCATCAAAATATATACATGCAATTAGAGATTTGTACATCAACAGAAGAGTGTGATCAAGAAGAGACCATCTGCTGCATTTGGTGTTTCAAAGGTCTGAGGCAAGGATTGCATGTCTCAAACTTTGTTCAAGATCTACATCAATGCATTGAAAGAGTGGCAAATAAATGCTCAATACAGATTGGAGACAAACATCTACACACACTTCTGTTTGCTGATGATCAAATAGTAATAGGATCTGACGAGTTTGACATCCAGTATATGTTGAAATTGACAGAGACTTATGAAAATGGGGCTCAAAATGAACTATAACAAAACCAATTACTTGGTGGCTGGCGGTAGACGAGACGATCTGGATGTAGACGGAAAGAATTATCTGTGATGAATAAAATACTTGGGAGTAGTTCTATCAAGGAAAGGAACAGTGAACGAGAGATCACGGAGCATAATGCAAAAAGTCATAGGACAACTTAATTCACTGCTGGTCGGAGAGATTAGCCCCAAGACATGTTGAACACTGCTATCCTTAAGTGTGCTCACTTATGGAGCAGAAACTTGGGAGCTAACAGAAAGAAATAAAGCCAGACTCAATGCAGTGGAAATGGATTTCTTGAGGCGCAGTTGTAATTTCCCAGAATGAGCACATAAGAAATGAGTATGTCAGGAGGAAAATGGATCAACAGGACAGTTGCTGAATGCATAGAAAAAAGACAATTACTGTGGTATGGCCATAAAAGAATGAGGAGCAGTAGATGGCCAAAATCAATCATGGAATGGATGCCTCATGAGAAGAGGAAACGAGGACGCCCTCCCAAGCAATGGGAGCAAGCCATAAGAGGTGCCATGATATTAAGACAGCTGACTCCTGAAGATGCCGAGGACAGGAAAAGGTGGAAATTGAGATGCGAGAGACGGCCTGATGCTGTATAAAAACTCGCTTGATGATGATGACAATGCTAATTCTCGTTCGTGCACTTGGTTATAAACCAATAGAACGTTGGATGCATGCATTAAAGCACCTGCGAATCCTCATTGATTTTACCGAATGAGAAGTTTGTCTAAGAAAATAAACCGGAGTCTCATCTACAAAAATTCTCGTCTCTTGTCTAATAAAAGTTTGGTTTTCAAGCGTACAACCAAGTTTTAGAGGACAATACCTTAAGCTCACATCCAAGAAACTCCACTGTGTTGAACTTGGAAAGAAGATTCAACTTTTCTGATCCCTCTACTTGCTGACAGATCAAGCAGATAAATCATTTATTAGCGATTTTCTTATTCAGAAGAGCAGTTTCGGAACAAGATCAGGCACGCCCAGTTTTCAAACAACTCGTATTTTGTATTTTATTTTCAGAGAAAAACTTCATACAAACTTTACCAACTTCACTTTCATTCTACACATCATGCATTTTCACAAATATTTTCATGAAGATAGTGCTTGACATGAGATTCATGATTTGGCATTCAATGTGATTCAAAGAATGAGTTTTCATGAATTTCATGATTCCAGTACTGTATACATTCACGTAATTCACCATTAATTGGAATTATACATTGGTAATTGATTCGAAATTATTATTGGATTCAGTTATTCGTTATGGGATTAATTATTATTGTGATTCACAACCACATTGAATTTACATTTCCCATCCACTTCTTTAACTATTGAATTTAACTTACACAATTCGCGATACTTAATATTATGATGTAATTATCTAATAATGATGTCTAATGATGATGTATTCAAGTTCGTACTTTTTTACTATAGAAATTGATCTATTTTGAACTGGGAAAACGACTTTCGTCTGGGAAATTCGTAAAATGTGAGAACGGTAAATATTTAAAAAAAAATAGTATCTATTGTCCAGACTCTGTCGTTCTTCTGTTCAATTCCTAGAATTAAGGAAAATAAAAAATCAATTCAGGAAATCGTATTTACACTACGACATCATGATCACAAACTATGATAGCGAATAGACTTCATGGTTTGAATTCCAAGCTCTTTGCAGCAAAAGAACTGCAAACAATATTGTAATTCAACGAGTTTACGTTCTTCTTTTGCTTGTCAAGAACACCAAATACAATCTCAGCATTTACACAATAATCCTGGACATTTCTCATGCTATTTTACTGGCTCTTGTATTTCTAGAGTGCAGGAGAGGTCTCTGCTCTTTAAGTTTACTGTATGTAGTTGGATGCTTTTTACCATTTCCTGCTATTCTCCTGAAAGTTCAAGGCGATGAAAAATGAGGAACTATCAACCAAATTAGTCGATTTTAATAATTTCGTCGGTCTTGATTTGAAATTTAAAAGTGGGAAATTCAAGTTCGAAATTCTGAATTCCCAATAAGTACTAGTTTCCCCACAATAGTATATTTTATTTTATTATTATTAGTGGCGAAGCGTGGTATACTTATATGATCATCGCCGGGTATATTCCCTGTAGGAAATATACCCGGCGATGACCAAATAAGTCTACCACGCTTCGCCACGGATTATTATTAATAAATATAAAAGAATTTCAAAAATCCAAGCACGATAAGCTAACAAAAATAGTTTTGATTCCCTATTGAAAACTTCAGCTCTCATTAATCCAGTGCTATTGACAAGGGAGTTGAGGAAATAAAATGCGTATAGAATAATATCATTCTAAACACCTTGAGAGAAATATCCCAATAACATAGGTTTATAGGTTATATGATTCTTAAAATTAACATCGAATACATGATTCAATGTCGACAAAAGCATGCTTATTATCTATTTTTAATTTCTATCTATTTTTCCTGAAGATATCAAAAGCTCAAACGATTATTCAAAGTAAATATTATCGATATGAGGAAGACGTTTCTAGTGATTAATTTCCTACCATAGTTTTTTCCCATGAAAGGGAAAAATGTTCTTATAGTTAATTGCCCTTCGAAAGACTCGAGGGCTAATTGAAGATATGAAAGATTTCAGACCCAATAAACTTCTAAGACAGATGATGTGAGCAAACATAATGGATCCTTTCTCCACTTCCTGGAAATAAGAGCTATCGTTAAGCTTCTTCCGATCGTTTTTGGTATATTGCACCCTCAACGACAACGGATGTTTTCTCATCTCAAATAATAAATGCTTCATCTCCTCAAACTGTCCATGAGCTGAAATAGAGAATCAGACAAACTGACTCTATATTTATGAGTGAAGATTTCAAGAAAGTGTTATAGACAGGGTCAAGAATAATTGGTACAGAGGATTTGAACACAAATATGCGATACTGCTTGTGACTCACGAAAATGTTGTAAATCTCCTCCATCACAACATATTCGTAAATTTAACACTATATTTTCCATTATCAAAGCGTATTCCATGACGAGATTAACATTATTACGCAGGATAACATTTATCATGTTCCAGTTCCAGGACTGAAGTGAAAATTCCGTTGGTCTAATTATTGACAAATCTTTCTCGTAGACTTTTTCCCTCTAGTAGTTGGCTTGACTGGACTAAGAACTTGGAGTTTCTCAATTGAAAGAATCATAATGTACCGTTCTTGAATAATAGTACAGTAATTCCATATTATTTTATAAGTGAAAACAGACTTACACCATGTTCCCTAACAAGGGATAATTGGTTATGTTGGTGAAGTCAAACAACCCTACTCGGGTCTCCCCACTATTAAAAGCCATACGCTAAAAACCAAACTTCCATATTACTATTTTCACCTGGATAAAAGATTAGGTTCAATTATCATGTTGAAAAAGTGAGTATATAATGTTGAGAAGTATATCACATCACAAAAGAGTCACTATTTGAATATTAACACTGATAGCGAACAAACTGATACACACTGATAGAGAAAACCATTAAGAAAAATTACATAATTGTGGAAATATTTCAGAGGCTGGGCCTCCTTCTTGACAGCAGACAGCATCCTAGCATGGGCTGAAGGAGGAGGCTCAGCCAGTGAAATATTTCCACAATTATGTAAGTTTTCTTTTTCAGTTTGTTCTCTATCAGTGTTAATGTTGAAAAGTAATTATCAAGTCTGGTTCAATTTTATTTGGTTCTATCATAGAAAAAGCAAATACTGTAGATGATATTCATCCCTATGTTAAATTGTGAACGACATGAAAACGACGAGATGGTACAGTAGCTATATCTCTGGGGACTTATTTTTTTACTTACAAAACTTGCTGTGTTAATGAAGTGGGCGATCGACGAGTCCTCTGAACTCACCTCACACGATTTTCGCCGCGTAGTAAAAACGTAAACAAACGTCCCTATCTGATGAGTTGGCGTATGCTTTCTCATGGTTCTTTTTAATTACGATTCAATTCTATTCAATTATACTCAATTCGATTAGATTCTAATCAATTCTATTCAAATCTGTACAATACTATCCAATCCTATTCAATTCTATTCAATGTTTGTTTTCAAGAGTTTAGAATAGTCCTCCGCCCTATTCATCCGATTGTATCAATTTTCAAGGCAAATTGGTCAAGCCTGTATGCTTTCAATCTACTTATCTACAAGTGAATTATTCTTCTTATTCTATAAGGCTAGGCGTACATCGGTTGGTCAAGACAAGACGAAATTAGTCACGTCTAGTCACAGTAATTCACATAGCTGCTTATGATGCAGCACACACCGATGCAATGACTAATCGGTGTGTTGCATATGCTTCATAAGCAACTATGTGAAGTACTGTGATTAAACTCGTCTTGTCTTGTCTTGTCTTGACTAATCGGTGTACGCCTAGCCTAAGCTGATAGAAAATAGACAATACATCACTCCTCGCAGATTCAATCCAGTTGATCATTTTTTTTTTAGAAGTGATTTCGCATTTTTCTGTAGATCATGTCTCAATAGTGTGAACAACCCTTACGGATTTTTCATCAATTAATTTTTTAGAAATTCGTTTTCGAAGTAGAGAGGCGAATTTGTATTTTCTATAGATCATGTCTCAATAGTGATCAACCCTTACAGATTTTTAAATTAATTTTTTGAAGTGAAGAAGTGATTTTGTATTTTTCCATAGATTTTGTCTTCTCATAGTTTACATGTTTCCAGCAGTTCAACTCGGGGGTCTTTCAGAGGGGGAAGAAGAGAGGAAGCAAAGTGGTGGAGAGTTGATGGTGATGCTAGCGAGGAGACTAATTTGCAGCGGCCGCGTCATGGTGGCTGTCGACGCGGCGGTTGTCTCACCATCTACGAGAGAGGACGTCTGACGTCTCAAGTCGGCTCTAAGGAGGGAAAAAGGAGGGAAAGATAAAGAAACGACAAGATCGTGAGTAGGAGGTGACGGGCGGCCAGTGGCGGAGTGTGAGCGTGTAGGAGCCATCGTGTCGCCAGTCGACGCTCTTTATGTCCCTCGGATCGATCGGCTCCAAATCTCAGTCGCATTGCATCGTTTCCTCGTCTACAACACGCCCTGTCCGCTACTCGCTACTCCACACTCACCATACAATTAACTACTCGCAAAATAACATTTCAAGGACGCACTCATCATCCACAACGCCACCTATCGACCAGCCCCTCAACAAGCAGAAAAGCTCATTTGCATACTGTCAATCAAGGTCGGACAGTTGTAATCGACTTCTACATTTCCCTGGCACACACAGATGTGGGTCATTATTTTGATGAGTTGCCACAATTGTACAGGAACTGTGTCACCCTGGTAATTTTCCGTGAAGAAAATGAAAAAGTTTGAATACAGATGGTGATGAGAGCTAGATTGTTGAAAGAGAGAAGGTAGAGGAATGTGGCTATTGCAAATTGGAAGGAGAACAATACAGATAACCCATTAGAAAATTTCTTAAAGGAATTCTAATAGAGGTGAAAATACTCGGTTATAAATATGTAGTCTTATAGATTCTTTGAAATACATTGGAATCGAAGAGGTCCATGGAATTTACAATTAAATGCAACGTAAGATTTAATTCATACAATGAATGATTCTGTTTCCTCTGTATACTGTATTTTCTTATATTGCAAAACTAACATTAAATAATCACCAGTTTAGAGTTAGTATAGTAGCATAGACTAACCAAATATTGGACTTGGATTTACCTCTGGTAGTAGGTAGCTCACATAACTAAACTCTTTGGCCTATTGGTTTATGCAAATGACTTTTATATTGTGTCTTGTCAACTATACAGATGAGATTAACTTGGCTCTTTGAACTGCTCATTCACCCATTAAAATGTAAAACGGCAGGTATTTTATTTCAAAACATTGAACTGACATGCCTGGAGAAGAAACCCCGAAAAACGCGCTAAGAACACAGATCGAACCTCTACTCACCTTGGTTCACAGAGAAAACTATTCGAACGAATTTTCGTGAGTTATTTTAGGATGAACGATCGATTGTCGGCCGTTGACGCAGGTCAAAAGTGCTCTTCATTGATAACCACGTTATTACGACTCGCTGTTGACCTCCATTAACGAGCGACCACGGATCGTTGAAGTGGTCCAACCTACACAGTAACAACACTATTAATAGATTGATCATTGAAAATAATGGAGAAAGAGAATGAACGGCGATAAAAATGGAGGAAAAGGCTGTAAACTGGACGACAATTTTCATGAAACTACTATCATTCTCACTCGTATTTGCTATAAAATGGAGGGTGGATTAATACCACTTTTTCTCATCACCATTACTAATATCGATGACGTTGAACATGAGACACATCAGATTGGAAATTGAAAATATGACTTTTTGAAAGCAGAGATCTAATTGTTAGTCATGAAGATTCGTTCTGGAGTTATAGAGCTCAGAGTAGGTACATATTAGATCTAAAACTACCTGAAATATGGACCAAACCCCATTCGGTCGAACAAATACTTCAAATTGGAGTTGAAGCGAAAAATTTAGCGAAAACCCTCTATTCACAAACATTCGTCCGTTTAACACTTAAAAACACTTCCGTTAAAACACCTAAAATACAGTATAAGTGTCATTGCCTTTTGAATAAACTCCTAGTAAGTTGACGCTGTCTGGACGCAATTTTATTTTTGTTCTGTAGAAGCGATTCGGTTAATCAGCAATTCGAGTAATTGAAGTTCTACTGTAAGAATTCAAGACTTACAGAACACAGAGGCTGTAACTCCATATCTCCAATCTCACATTCATCTACTTCATAACACACTCACTACTAGTTAAAAACTGATGTAGAGATCTTATTTTTGTATTAATATTAATTTGTTCCAATACCCACTCATGTACTCATGTACCTTTTGTAGAAGAATCTGTTCAAGATTCAAGTGATGTAGAGATCTTGTTTTTGTATTAATATTTGTTCCAACACCGACTCATGTACTCATGTACCTTTTGTAGAAGAATCTGTTCAAGATTCGAGCGAGCCCCCAATCGTTGGGCATATTTATGTAGCTGTTATTGGATGAGGAGGTCAGAGTATAATCCATTCATTTGGAAAGTTAATGAGAGTGCGTTTGTTATTGAAGAAAATGGAGGCTGTGTGTTAGGCTAGTGGTGGATAGTGAATGGCCGAGTAGAGAGGGCTGTGTCGTTCATCACCAGACCTCTACAACGTTGTCATCTGGCTCTTTTCCAGAACTTCTCCAGCTACTCGATCTCTGACCCTTTTTGGGAAGGTCTTTATATTCAACTCGGTTTATCAGGCACAATGTTCTTCTCCCCCACAGGAAAACTCAGTTTATGGAGTCATTATTTATGAGTTTTGAATGATAAAAATGTTAATTTGCTTTTGTCAGTGGATTTCAATCGCTGAGAACATCTAGGGCTGATGTTAATTTGATAAAGGGGATATATAATTGAAGATTGAATCCATTGATATAGCCTATATTACTAAATGAATATCAAAAACAGGCAAATGAGACGGCATCGAAGGGAAATGGTTGAAAATTTCAACATCAGAATCAATCTCTTGGAGCTCTTTTCAATTCAGCTCTAAGAAAACTTCTTGTAACATTCTTATGTTTTTCTCTGTTTACATGCGTTTGTGTATGAAGAGGTGCATGAATCAATATTGAGAGATCACAATCACTGAAGGATTCAAAAGAATCCAATAAAAATCCTGGATGACAATATTTTGGAAACCAACCATACTCTCAACACAAACATACATAACAACTTACCATACCAACAACCATAAGTGACATGAAGTTGGTGTTATTATGAATCTTTGGCAACTAGTGAGATACGTTCCTTTATTTTAATTTGAATGCTGTAAGTGGTCTAAACATGCAAAACTTGCCACAAGTTGGAGCTCGTTTGAAACTCTTGCTTGGGATTGAATTGATTATTGAGGGGGCTAGGCAATTCAGACTATTCCTGATAATATTGCATTGAACTCAAAAATGTAATAATGATAACTGGATACAAACAAAAATATGAAACGCGCCGAAGGTTGTTGCTAGAGAATCGCAATTTTCTATGGAATAATAGGGATATTATGAATGTGAATAACATGGGATTATTTTGGCATCTGTTGATTAATAATCAATATTAATACGGGTTATACAATCGAAAGCAGGAAACTTTTATAAGAATGGATCAGGAATATTGATTTTAGAAGAAGCTATTGTGTCGACTCCAATTAGATTGGTGGAAAGATATTCAAAAACGACAAGTGATTGTCATGAAGAAGGGTGTCGTTAAGGCCTTTGACAAAGAAACCTTCGATTCGATAGGAAGCTCAATTAGTTGCGAGTTGAGGAGCTTTCTAAACGTTGACTTATCAAGAGGAATTGTATACTTGAAATTATATACAGGATACGGTCTTGCATCCTAATTGCATCTTTGCGTTAGATAGGTAACTATAGCACGATCCATTTAACTTGACATAAATCAGCTGTTTTGGTAATAATATAAACAGTGACTTCGACACAATAATCAAAAGGCTTAAAAGTCTTAAAGACCTTTAAAGTCTTTAAAAGACCTTTTTAAAGAAGACCTTTCGAAGAATAACTTTTTAAAAGACCTTTTCAATAATCTGCGAGATTCAGCATTCGTAGGTTAAGTATTGTGATATTGCTCTTTGAAACAGCTGATTTCTGACAAGTTGAATTGGATCCTGCTATACACACTGAAATCAATCTTTATTATTCGAAATGTTTTGATTATGAAAAACAGAATAATAGTTCTCATTCTGGTTTGTTAATAGTGAAAAAAATAATGAAACTTTATTACTATAACTTACTTCATTATAGGCCTCATCTTTCAAGAAAAATGTAGATTATAAAGCCTCGATTACATGGGGCGAGTTTACTAGCTACTAGCCGGCTAGTAATTCGCCGACTCGCTGGTGAGTTCGCTACTTGATGATTACACGTATTTTTATACCACCGTTCCACTCGCTCACTCTCCAACTAGTTTTATTATACTATCATATGGATTAATGCAACATATTATGTTAATTCATATTATCATCCTCATATTTTCATCAACACTGTATAGCAGGATCCTTTTAACTTAACTTGTCAGAAAATATGATCGACAAGCAATATCACAATTATACTTAACCTACAAATGCTGAATCTCGCAGATTATTGAAATTAATCTTAGAAAGGTCTTCTTTAAAAGGGTCTTTTAAAGACTTTAAAGGTCTTTAAGACTTTAAAGCCTTTTGATTATTGTGTCGAAATCAATTTTTAATTATTACCGACACAGCTGATTTATGACAAGTTAAAAGGATCCTGCTATAAGTTGAAGTCTTAACTTACAACATGTTATAATAAAATACAAACTCCTGGGTCTCACAGACCCAGCCTGCCCGTTCTAGCTTAAGTAACACTTCTATAGTCTGTTCACGGAAACGAGGCAGTGCGCATAAAGAAAGTGTGAATGCGTGCATCGGAAAACAGCTGGACGGCCGAATCAAAGGCATGTTATCTAGTGGAACGGTCGTTCCACCACCCGTCCCCCCCGTGATACGAATGAAAGACCGGGACCACTATATATTCTGTAACGAACTTCCCTTTGATGTTCGCATGCCGCCATCTCAATTTACGCGGAAGGTAGTGAAAATTTTAAAATGTTGTAATGACATTATTTTCTTAGATTTTTGAGCGCTTTCATTTAAGATCAGAACGAACTCTCCACGATATACATTCGCACAGCTACTAGATACGCGTATTCTGTCACTTTACTAATTTCGGGATTTTTCAATTTTTTCAACTTTGAGCACTTGATGTGAAAAATCTGTAATGAGTTGAGATTTCGGACTACCAAAAGCGATTGAAGACATGTTTAAACTATTTACATTTAAAATTTCAAATCATTTAATGCCCGATTAAGCTCTGTAGCTCTGTCCGAATAAAAATTAAAGTTGCAATTTGAAGTTAGAATTTGAAGCTTTTATCGAATGTAAACAGGGCCACCCAGGAACATGTCCTAGACACTCGAAATGTGACGTCACGGCTAAGAGGCCTACCACTCCACTATACTGTTCATAAACAGCCACTGATCACAACCAAGTTTGAATATTTAAATTTTTATTATTTAAAAATAAATAGACCTACTTACCCACCAAAAGGTAATTGTGCAGTTGAAATAAACTCGAGACGAGAAAAACCAAACACGAATTCCAATTTTAATGCAGGGATGAGTTGTAAACATGAGTTGTTATGGACACGATGTGATGACGTCAGCTGCACGTTTAAATTCAGTGTCTAGCTAGACCATGTTCCTAGGTGGCCCTGATGTAAATGTCGCGATCCTAGTGGTTAAAAACTAAAAGTTTCACACTGTTGCCACCGCCAAATTCGACCTTTTCAATAATAGCCCAGTAAAATTGTCATCAAAAATAGGGTCTACCTTGTATGAAATGGGATAGTCGGTTTTAGTAATGTTTATGGTAGTCCTGGGATGCTAAATCCAAGTTTTAGACCTAGGCAAACTACCGGTTCATCTCCAAAAATCGTACAAAATGGCGGAATTTTGCACTTTTTTATGTTTGGCTAATTTTCACCCTGAAGAATCTGTTTTCATAGAGGACATTGTGCATATTTCTTAAAGTATATCAAATTACCTTCAATTTGAGACCAAATTTATCATTGTATGCCCAACCGTTTGCGAGATACAGCTCTTCAAAGTTCATAAAATTAACGAGAATTTACCCTTTTTCAATTTTTCGCAATTTTGACCCTGAAGAATCACTTTTTCATATAGGACATTCAACATAGGGTTGAAAGTAAATTTAAATACCTACAATTTGATACCTGATTGGTTATTGTAGGCCCAACCGTTTTACGAAATACAGCTCTTCAAAGTTCATCAAATTATCGTAATTTTTCACTTGTTTTACATTTGGTCAATTTTGACCGTGAAGCATCACTTTTTCGAATGTGACTTTCAGCAAAGTTTTGAAAGATAATTTAAGAATCTACAATTTGAGACCAAATAGATTATTGTAGACCCAATAGTTTGCGAGATGTAGGCCTTCAAAGTTTATCAAATTGTTGAATTTTCCACTTTTCTACATTTCTTCAATTATGACCCTGAAGAATCATTTTCCATATAGAACATTCAACATAGTTTTGGAAGCTGATTCAATTACCTACAATTTGAGACCAAATTTGTTATTGTAGGCTCAACCGTTTGCAATACAGCTCTTCAAAGTTCATTGAATTATCGTAATTTTTCATTTGTTTTGAATTTTGACCGTAGTATCACTTTCTCATATATGACATCCAACATATTTCTTAAAGTATATTAAAATACCTACAATTTGAGAATTAATTGGTCATTGAGGGCCTAATAGTTTGGAAGATATAGGCCTTCAAGTAGATTAGTAGAAGTCTATTCACATTTAAAATTTCAAATCATTCAATGTCCGATTAAGCTCTGTAGCTCTGCCCGAATAATAATTAAAGTTGCAATATTTGGAATTTGAAGTTTTAAAGAATGTAAATGTCGCGTCAATTCAACAATTTCAGCAATTAAAAGAAATAAAACTCTGACAGGAAATAGAAAAATTGAATCGTTCATTTTAGAATCATTAATGGGGAAAATTTGAGAATTTTGTTCCTGGAATGTATAATAATGGTGTTGGGCAAATTTTTACAAGGATTTCATTTTCGATTACAAAAT
The DNA here is from genome assembly GCA_017141395.1 of Laodelphax striatellus. Lineage (NCBI taxonomy): Eukaryota > Metazoa > Arthropoda > Insecta > Hemiptera > Delphacidae > Laodelphax > Laodelphax striatellus. Next base: position 18,072,127 of record CM029530.1, read on the forward strand.
ATTTTTTCATCAAAGTGGTCATGTGACCTATCGTAATGGGTTAAAATTTCAATCTAAATTCAAAATCTCAATCTTATTTAACAAACTTTGTGGATAACTGCTTATACATGAATTAATGTTGCAACAATGATATGTCGTTAAAAAGTCTGGATAGTAAATAATAACGTGTGATGCAACAGACACAGTCACAACGTCTTGTTTGTTCATTCAGTATTAACTGGCTCACTTATAGCTAGAATAATTTTGTAGCACCCAAATAGTGAGGATAAAATATCTTTTATCAAATAACATGGCATTTCACTGTTTAAAAATTAACTCTCCCCATCCATTGTGTTTGCAGTGTTATACCTCTATAACAAGAAGGTGATTAAAAAAAAACTGATATCCTCTCAAAAATTCTCCAAAAAGAATTCGTCACCCGTCCCTACCCCGACCCTATTGAAAACGCTGGTGTGGAAACTAAAATTTGTGTACCAAAGAAAAATCCAAAAATTTTATAAGCTTTCAGTAAGAAAATGTTTGATATAGCCTAAATAAGAAACCCGTCTCCCTCTACAATATACATTTATACATACAATATAAAAATTATGTGTAGCCAACCCAAACAAAAATGAAAACTCTGTTCTGGAAGCCATTGACATTGAAGAAAAATTTGGAAGAAATTTTGGGGAGGGCGAGGTGCTCAATAATTTAGAAAGTTCATAAAAACTTGTTAGCTCAAACACTGAGAGTATGATTCCTGAAAGTTTAGCATATTTCTAATTCGTGATTTTAAGTGGGTGAGATTGAGCGCCCTCGCCCTCCCAAAATTTCTTCCAAATTTTTTCTCAATGTCAATGGCTTCAGGCTGAGTTTTCAATTTTTGTTTGGGTTGACACACATAATTATTATATTGTATGTATAAATGAATATTGCAGAGGGAGACGGGTTTCTTATTTAGGCTATATCAAACATTTTCTTACTGAAAGCTTATAAAAATTTTTGATTTTTCTTACTACCGGACATTTTAGTTTCCCACCAGCGTTTTCAATAGTCGGGGTAAGCGGGTGACGAATTCTTTTTGGAGAATTTTTTGAGAGGATAACTAAATTTCTCTTGCTCTCAATCCGTATCAGCTGAATACGTGATTAGTTGCATAAGATGAATTGTGAAGATGCCTTTATTTTATACACTCACAAAAGACACACACAACCTCACTCAGCTGTTACATTTTACTGAATGGTTTCGGTGAAGAGACTATATAGCAGGATCCTTTCAACTTGTCAGAAATCAGCTGTTTCAAAGAGCAATATCACAATACTTAACCTACAAATGCTGAATCTCGCAGATTATTAAAAAGGTCTTTTAAAAAGTTATTCTTTGAAAGGTCTTCTTTAAAAAGGTCTTTTAAAGACTTTAAAGGTCTTTAAGACTTTTAAGCCTTGTGATTATTGTGTCGAAATCACTGTTTAATTATTACCGGATCAGCTGATTTCTGACAAGTTAAATGGATCCTGCTATAGTTTGGTTCAGAGTCCCAGCAACATAAAGTCTGAACACACTGCATAACATTTCAATCCATGTGGGGTTGAAATTTGTACACTGATCATGCGAATATCAATTATTTTGGATTGCAAGATCGTACATGGGTGCCAGTGGTAGTTGCCACTCGAGCAGGGGTAGTTGGCAGAGAGCATGAGACGCATAAATCGGGCCAGCAAGTAGTCCTGAAAAGAGCTGTTGCGGAGCTGACGGAGCCCTGCTGGTTTTATTGCTTGTCATAACAATGACTTCAGTATAATGGCATAACTGTTGTTGCTTGTTCGGTACAAAATAATCTGCAGCGTCGCAGCTAAACGGTGCTCTGCTGTTGGTGAGCGTTCGTAGTTGCCGGCAAGGCTCGATGGCCCGTCATTTGCCAGGGGCGGAAAGAGCCAAACAAATCAAGGACGAAACGATGAAAATGGAGACAAGCTACGAGATGGCAGAAAGAGACGACAGTAACCCAAGTCCCCACTATCCTTGGCAGCGCAAGACTTCATCTTCACCAAGAAATTGCTACCCCAGACTCCACAAACAACTCAAACTTCAAACGAAATCATTACTCACAAGCCCGATACTCGAAAACCCTTGGAAAATCACAATAGAGTTTTTTCATTCTACAACATGGTTATTGTCGAGATTTCTATTTTAGGAGGAATTTTTGTAAATCAACAACTTTGAAGTGAATAATGTAAAAAAACTCGTTCAAATCAGTATCAGTCTATACGTAACTTATGGTTTTTATAAACCATGTACCTACATAATTCAATCCATGTATGCAATTGAGATTTTATGAAGTTTGAATTATCATGCTTCTCATTCTAAAGCATTAATTAACTTAATCATGAACTTTTTAATCAAATGTATATTTTCAAAAAATCTGCTTTCGCTGTGAATAGGGGATAATGATCGCGTCTTAAACTACATATCTCACATATAATTATAGTAATATACATCAATATTCCAACTAGTGGTAGGCCTAATAATTCAATCTATAACCTTTTACATAAAATATACAGTAATATCTTTATGAATATTCCTTACACTTATTTATGAAACTGAATGAATTTTATTTCAATCCATAAAAATTCAAAAATACTCCGTAGGCTACTGTACTCAAGCATGTTTACCCCTTTCCACAATTCAGGTCAAATCTGGAGAGGTTTTTCAGTTTAAATTGGGTCCATATGAGCAACATTAAATAACCCCTCCCTTTCCCTCACTGTTTTACTCAGTTGAACAAAATACATTTTCTCCGAGTGTAGACTACAACTGATATGAGAAAATATTAGGGTACAAATGATGATTTTCCTAATCCTCAATATTTTGGAGGAGCTATGAACGGTGAAATATGAGAAAAGTTGAATTAGTGTGGGAAACCCGTTCGCTTATCGTGAATGTAGACAGTCCTGAAATGAAGCTTTCCTCATATCAGCTAGCCCCAGTTGCTGGCTTTATTGACGGGCAGGGCAGCTATCGGATAGTGTACAATATCATTTGTGTTGTCGACATATCGTGTATGGCGACATCTTGATAAAAGTAGGAAGAAAGAGAGAGACAGTGAGGAAGAAAAGTTGAAAGAGACGGATGAAGAAAAAGGAGTCGGAAAAGAGAAGCCTCTATTTCTTGTTTGGACAGTTGTTCAAAAATATTGACAGACTCTGAAGTTGAACAATATACAACGTTACTTTTTCCTTCAAATATAGTAGTTATACAGTAGTAGTTCGTTCAAGACTTAGCAGATATAATAATAGGCCTATACATCAAAATATTAATTTATATATTGGTAACGCAAGGTAGTGATGTCGTCAATCAATGTTTCATTTATTATTGAATTTTAATGCCTTTAATAGTATCTATTATTGCAATAGAAGTATTCAATTCATCAAATTCGATCTTGGAACCTTTGGATTATCAGACAGGCGGCGTTTATCGCCCTCGGCTACGGACCACTCCAATATACAGTATTTTTAAAAAGGATCAATAATCATAATTAATTCTATAAGATTAAATTCAAAATCGAGAGGACTTTATCAGTAAATTACTCTATCAGGACTTAACTCTAAACATCTGTGGAGAGTGGTATTGTGAGTTTTCCAATGCCAATTGGACATAAGTTATTCATTTTTAACACTCTTCTTTCGGCTTCGTAGACTATATATTAAGGAACGTAAAACTCAAAAACCAAATTGAATTTTTAAATTACTGAATAATTATAGATGATTTTCACTTTTTTCTACTTACTATCCGGCGCTATACTGTCCATCATGAACATTGGCCTCCAACACCAAGCCTTTCTATCAATCTCTATCTGGATATAGGTCCTCCTGAATGTCATCACACATTTTTTATTCCTTTTATAAATATGTTGGTATGCCAATGACTTGGTCACTTTCTAGGTATGAGATGTCCTAGTACTTGAGGACCACTGACTACACCATTGGATACTATGATATCGGGTACTTATTTTAAAAGAATATTTATAAATACTCATCAAATATAGGTTATATACAGTACTGAATAAATAATAACATCTATAAAAATATTTTTGCATTTAAAATAATTTGATAGATTGAATGTTTTTTCTGAGATATCACCTCTTCATAACCAGAGAGCAATCTTTTTCAAGATTGGAAATCAAATACATAAGAATAATGTAGCCATGAATAAATCATACTGCAAACATTGCTTCAAGATGTAATCCAAATCCGAAGAGCAGTTAGAAGTGGATAGTATTGTTGGAAGATAACTCAGAATGGAATAGCACATATTGTAATCAAGAGAGCACAGATGGTTTATCTTTTTGAGAGAGTTCAATGGTTGGATATAATGCCTTTGAACGGTTTCTGTACAAAGTACTGCATCATTCAAGTCCACTGATGCATTCTCCATGCAAGTAGTAGGCATTCGGTTTTGGACGATGGCAGTTCAACATATGCGCCGAGACCGGGACAATGTAATCGACGATAAAAGTGCAGAACGCATATTGGAATAATGCCCATTATTCCATTTAAGATTTGTTCAATTTAAGAGCGTAAGAGTGCATTTGTCATGAGATAAATGGCTATTGTCGTGGCACAGTTCAGCAATACAGCCTCAAAGTAGAAAGATACTGATTCTAAAATGCAATCATGCACATTTTCTTGGAAACATACCAGAAAAATGTCATCTTAGATTTAGTCACTGAATCATACAACATATGAAGTTATCCAGTGGTGGTCTTGACGCTATAATAAAGTTGAATAATCATTGTGCAGAACAATTCTATCTATGGAACAGAAAATAATACTGAAAGTGTATTTAACAATGAAATAGTGTAAATGAATGTAATGATTCTAGATTTTAACTTTGAATTAATACGAGTATTTATAAGCACCTATCCACCTATACACATATACAGCTGTATTCAGTAAGCGCAATGATTTCTCAAAGCTACGGTACATCAGTACCGGTAGTTGATTTAATGCAGCTCTTTCAATTAAGACTGAAAGTTTCGCAAATACTGTACGTGTGTCAACGAATGAAGATTATTAGAATCTGATCTCTAGCGGTATTATTTTTTGAAACGGAATCATTACAATGTATAATTGCATTACTTTTTATTCCACCATCATATAGATCTAACCCAACAATAAATTATTATTAAGATGCGGATGATTGATTGGTTTAAACAGTACATGATCAACAAGTCTCTTTTATGATTTAAACATAGACTCCTTCATTTCTAAGCAGTTTCTTTATAACTCATTGAGGATCAACACTCTACTACTGACAAATTATAGATCGGAAAAAAAATTACGAAATTACATTGAAAAAGTTTACAAGTTATAATTAGAAAATTCAAAGTTAAATTGAGATACTCTTGTTCATCTTACAATCAATCTACAGCACGTTGAAAATCAATACGATACTATTCGAATTGCTTCAATATTAATTCTAACACTATGAAGTAGCACAAGATATGATTAGCACTCACAATAATTTCAAAAAATACATTTTTGCAAATATCTGCTTTGAAAAAACTGAATGGAGTTGTTGTTTGATAATGAAACTGACTGGATTCGAAAAGAAACTAGGAAATCGGAACATAACACTGGGAAAATGTTTTGATATAGCCTAAATAAGAAACCCGTCTCCCTCTGCAATATTCATTTATACATACAATATAATAATTATGTGTAGCCAACCCAAACAAAAATTAAAACTCTGTTCTGGAAGCCATTGACATTGAGAAAAAAATTTGGAAGAAATTTTGGGGAGGCGAGGCGCTCAATCTCACCACTTAAAATCACGAATTAGAAATATGCTAAACTTTCAGGAATCATACTCTCAGTGTTTGAGCTAACAAGTTTTTATGAACTTTCTAAATTATTGAGCACCCTCGCCTTCCCCAAAATTTCTTCCAAATTTTTTCTTCAATGTCAATAAGCTTCCAGAACAGAGTTTTCATTTTGTTTGGGTTGGCTACACATAATTATTATATTGTATGTATAAATGTATATTGCAAAGGAGACGGGTTTCTTATTTAGCTATATCAAAACATTTTCTTACTGAAAGCTTATAAAATTTTTGGATTTTTCTTTGGTACACAAATTTTAGTTTCCACACCAGCGTTTTCAATAGGGTCGGGGGTAGGGACGGGTGATGAATTCTTTTGGAGAATTTTTGAGAGGATATCAGTTTTTTAACACCTTCTTGTTATAGAGGTATAACACTGCAAACACAATGGATGGGGAGAGTTAATTTTTTTAAACAGTGAAATGCCATGTTATTTGATAAAGATATTTTATCCTCACTATTTGGGTGCTACAAAATTATTCTAGCTATAAGTGAGCCAGTTATGGTTAATACTGAATGAACAAACAAGACGTTGTGACTGTGTCTGTTGCATCACACGTTATCATTTACTATCCAGACTTTAACGACATATCATTGTAGCAACATTAATTCATGTATAAGCAGTTATCCACAAAGTTTGTTAAATAAGATTGAGATTTTGAATTTAGATTGAAATTTTAACCCATTACGATAGGTCACATGACCACTTTTGATGAAAAAATATTTTGTAATCGAAAAATGAAATCCTTGTAAAAATTTGCCCAACACCATTATTATACATTCCAGGAACAAAATTCTCAAATTTTCCCCATTAATGATTCTAAAATGAACGATTCAATTTTTCTATTTCCTGTCAGAGTTTTATTTCTTTTAATTGCTAAAATTGTTGAATTGACGCGACATTTACATTCTTTAAAACTTCAAATTCCAAATATTGCAACTTTAATTATTATTCGGGCAGAGCTACAGAGCTTAATCGGACATTGAATGATTTGAAATTTTAAATGTGAATAGACTTCTACTAATCTACTTGAAGGCCTATATCTTCCAAACTATTAGGCCCTCAATGACCAATTAATTCTCAAATTGTAGGTATTTTAATATACTTTAAGAAATATGTTGGATGTCATATATGAGAAAGTGATACTTCTCGGTCAAAATTCAAAAAACAAATGAAAAATTACGATAATTCAATGAACTTTGAAGAGCTGTATTTCGCAAACGGTTGAGCCAAAACTATGTTGAGTGTTCTATATGGAAAAATGATTCTTCAGGGTCATAATTGAAGAAATGTAGAAAAAGTGGAAAAATTCAACAATTTGATAAACTTTGAAGGCCTACATCTCGCAAACTATTGGGTCTACAATAATCTATTTGATCTCAAATTGTAGATTCTTAAATTATCTTTCAAAACTTTGCTGAAAGTCACATTCGAAAAAGTGATGCTTCACGGTCAAAATTGACCAAATGTAAAAACAAGTGAAAAATTACGATAATTTGATGAACTTTGAAGAGCTGTATTTCGCAAACGGTTGGGCCTACAATAACCAATCAGGTATCAAATTGTAGGTATTTAAATTTACTTTCAACCCTATGTTGAATGTCCTATATGAAAAAGTGATTCTTCAGGGTCAAAATTGCGAAAAATTGAAAAAAAGGGTAAATTCTCGTTAATTTTATGAACTTTGAAGAGCTGTATCTCGCAAACGGTTGGGCATACAATGATAAATTTGGTCTCAAATTAAAGGTAATTTGATATACTTAAAGAAATATGCACAATGTCCTCTATGAAAAACAGATTCTTCAGGGTGAAAATTAGCCAAACATAAAAAAAGTGCAAAATTCCGCCATTTTGTACGATTTTTGGAGATGAACCGGTAGTTTGCCTAGGTCTAAAACTTGGATTTAGCATCCCAGGACTACCATAAACATTACTAAAAAAAAAACCGACTATCCCATTTCATACAAGGTAGACCCTATTTTTGATGACAATTTTACTGGGCTATTATTGAAAAGGTCGAATTTGGCGGTGGCAACAGTGTGAAACTTTTAGTTTTTAACCGCTAGGATCGCGACATTTACATCAGGGCCACCTAGGAACATGGTCTAGCTAGACACTGAATTTAAACGTGCAGCTGACGTCATCACATCGTGTCCATAACAACTCATGTTTACAACTCATCCCTGCATTAAAATTGGAATTCGTGTTTGGTTTTTCTCGAGTTTATTTCAACTGCACAATTACCTTTTGGTGGGTAAGTAGGTCTATTTATTTATTTTTAAATAATAAAAATTTAAATATTCAAACTTGGTTGTGATCAGTGGCTGTTTATGAACAGTATAGTGGAGTGGTAGGCCTCTTAGCCGTGACGTCACATTTCAGTGTCTAGGCCATGTTCCTGGGTGGCCCTGTTTACATTCGAAAAAAGCTTCAAATTCTAACTTAAAATTGCAACTTTAATTTTTATTCGGACAGAGCTACAGAGCTTAATCGGGCATTAAATGATTTGAAATTTTAAATGTAAATAGTTTAAACATGTCTTCAATCGCTTTTGGTAGTCCGAAATCTCAAATCATTACAGATTTTTCACATCAAGTGCTCAAAGTTGAAAAAAATTGAAAAATCCCAAAATTAGTAAAATGACAAAATACCCGTATATAGTATCTTTGCGAATTTATATCGTGGAAAGTTCGTTCTGATCTTAAATGAAAGCGCTCAAAAATCTAAGAAAATAATGTCATTACAACATTTTAAAATTTTCACTACCTTCCGCGTAAATTGAGATGGCGGCATGCGAACATCAAAGGGAAGTTCGTTACAGAATATATAGTGGTCCCGGTCTTTCATTCGTATCACGGGGGGCTACTGAACTCAATCATGTTTACCCTTTTCCACAATTCAGGTCAAATCTGGAGAGGTTTTTCAGTTTAAATTGGGTCCATATGAGCAACATTAAATAACCCCTCCCTTTCCCTCACTGTTTTACTCAGTTGAACAAAATACATTTTCTCCGAGTATAGACTACAACTGATATGAGAAAATATTAGGGTACAAATGATGATTTTCCTAATCCTCAATATTTTGGAGGAGCTATGAACGGTGAAATATGAGAAAAGTTGAATTAGTGTGGGAAACCCGTTCGCTTATCGTGAATGTAGACAGTCCTGAAATGAAGCTTTCCTCATATCAGCTAGCCCCAGTTGCTGGCTTTATTGACGGGCAGGGCAGCTATCGGATAGTGTACAATATCATTTGTGTTGTCGACATATCGTGTATGGCGACATCTTGATAAAAGTAGGAAGAAAGAGAGAGACAGTGAGGAAGAAAAGTTGAAAGAGACGGATGAAGAAAAAGGAGTCGGAAAAGAGAAGCCTCTATTTCTTGTTTGGACAGTTGTTCAAAAATATTGACAGACTCTGAAGTTGAACAATATACAACGTTACTTTTTCCTTCAAATATAGTAGTTATACAGTAGTAGTTCTTTCAAGACTTAGCAGATTGATATAATAATAGGCCTATACATCAAAATATTAATTTATATATTGGTAACGCAAGGTAGTGATGTCGTCAATCAATATTTCATTTATTATTGAATTTTAATGCCTTGAAAAATTAATTCTATTATTGCAATAGAAGTATTCAATTCATCAAATTCGATCTTGGAACCTTTGGATTATCAGACAAGCGCTTATCGCCCTCGGCTACGGACCACTCCAATGTACAGTATTTTTAAAAAGGATCAATAATCATAATTAATTCTATAAGATTAAATTCAAAATCGAGAGGACTTTATCAGTAAATTACTCTATCAGGACTTAACTCTAAACATCTGTAGAGAGTGGTATTGTGAGTTTTCCAATGCCAAATGGACATAAGTTATTCATTTTTAACACTCTTATTTCGGCTTCGTAGACTATAATTATATTAAGGAACGTAAAATTCAAAAATCAAATTGAATTTTTGAATTACTGAATTATAGATGATTTTCACTTTTTTCTACTTACTATCCGGCGCTATACTGTCCATCATGAACATTGGCCTCCAACACCAAGCCTTTCTATCAATCTCTATCTGCATCCTCTCTTACCCATGATGCGTAGGTCCTCCTGAATGTCATCACACATTATTTATTCCTTTTTATAAATATGTTGGTATGCCAATGACTTGGTCATTTTCTGGGTATGAGATATCTTAATACTTGAGGACCACTGACTACACCATTGGATACTATGATATCGGGTACTTATTTTAAAAGAATATTTATAAATACTCATCAAATATAGGTTATATACAGTACTGAATAAATAATAACATCTATAAAAATATTTTTGCATTTAAAATAATTTGATAGATTGTATGTTTTCTGAGATATCACCTCTTCATAACCAGAGAGCAATCTTTTTCAAGATTGGAAATCAAATACATAAGAATAATGTAGCCATGAATAAATCATACTGCAAACATTGCTTCAAGATGTAATCCAAATCCGAAGAGCAGTTAGAAGTGGATAGTATTGTTGGAAGATAACTCAGAATGGAATAGCACATATTGTAATCAAGAGAGCACAGATGGTTTATCTTTTTGAGAGAGTTCAATGGTTGGATATAATGCCTTTGAACGGTTTCTGTACAAAGTACTGCATCATTCAAGTCCACTGATGCATTCTCCATGCAAGTAGTAGGCATTCGGTTTTGGACGATGGCAGTTCAACATATGCGCCGAGACCGGGACAATGTAATCGACGATAAAAGTGCAGAACGCATATTGGAATAATGCCCATTATTCCATTTGAGATTTGTTCAATTTGAGAGCGTATGAGTGCATTTGTCATGAGATAAATGGCTATTGTCGTGGCACAGTTCAGCAATACAGCCTCAAAGTAGAAAGATACTGATTCTAAAATGCAATCATGCACATTTTCTTGGAAACATACCAGAAAAATGTCATCTTAGATTTAGTCACTGAATCATACAACAAATGAACTTATCCAGTGGTGGTCTTGACGCTATAATAAAGTTGAATAATCATGGTACAGAACAATTCTATTTATGGAATAGAAAATAATACTGAAAGTGTATTTAACAATGAAATAGTGTAAATGAATGTAATGATTCTAGATTTTCAATTTTGAATTAATACGAGTATTTATAAGCACCTATACACATATACAGCTGTAGTCAGTAAGCGCAATGATTTCTCAAAGCTACGGTACATCAGTAGTTGATTTAATGCAGCTCTTTCAATTAAGACTGAAAGTTTTGCAAATACTGTATGTTTGTCAACGAATAAAGACTATTAGAATCTGATCTCTAGCGGTATTATTTTTTGAAACAGAATCATTACAATGCATAATTGCATTACTTTTTATTCCACCATCATATAGAGATCTAACCCAACAATAAATTATTATTCAGATGCGGATGATTGATTGGTTTAAGGAGTACATGATCAACAAGTCTCTTTTATGATTTAAGCATGGACTCCTTCATTTCCAAGCAGTTTCTTAATAACTCTAGAGATCATTGAGGATCAACACTCTACCACTGACAAATTATAAATCAGAAAAGAAATTACGAAATTACATTGAAAAAGTTTACAAGTTATAATTAGAAAATTCTAAGTTGAATTAAGATACTCTTGTTCATCTTACAATCAATCTACAGCACGTTGAAAATTAATACGATACTATTCGAATTGCATCAATATTAATTCTAATACTATGAAGTATAAGATATGATTAGCACTCACAATAATTTCAAAAAATACATTTTTGCAAATATCTGCTTTGAAAAAACTGAATGGAGTTGTTTCATAGTGAAACTGACTGAATTCGAAAAGAAACTAGGAAACCGGAACATAACACTGGGAAGCCTTCAGTTTCCTCTCTTGAAAAACCAACATTCTTCCCTCAAGAAACCAAGGATTAGAATAGGTTTTTATAGCCGATGTGAGTTTCTTATCCGAAAAGCGTAGCCGCTATTTTCCTTTTCCGAAGAAACGTTTATAGATAAATATTGGATAATAGAAGTGGAGATAAAATTTTACTCCGAGAACAGTGTGATAGTAGAGCAAGAGTAGTCGAGTCGAGATTTGAAGGAAACCGTATTTTAATGAGCGGTGGGTGATGCGGGGTGCGGGGGGAAGGGGTTCAAGTCGGTTTTTGGCAAGACATGCCAAAGGGGTTTCGAGGGGTGAGCAGACCCTTCCCCTTCACCAAGATCGGCGCCTCACAGTCGGACCACAACGACGCCTCCTGCCATCCAACGTGCAACTTGCAAGAAAATTTCAAAGTTTACATTCAAATGTTAATTAATAACATCACACCATAACGAAAACACATATAATTATTTATTAATTAATTAATGCTAACACCTATGCACCAGGGCACAAAGAAACAGACCATCGTGAGAGCGATGACCAACGTTCATCCTCAGCAGAGGCTGAAACAGACCTCTGTCACTGATGAAGTTCAATGAATTGATAGGGAATCAAAGCAATTACTGTAGTTTGAAGAATAACTCAAGGCAAGTAATTTATTTAAAGCATTCATTTATACATTCAAAAACTGCAAATGAACGTATTTAAATAGGAAATAAGTATCATGTTGATAATAAACTATTTGAGTGAAATTGGAAATAAACCAATAGGCCTATAACACAATACTAGAAGGGAGAAAAAAAATTAAATATTGAGAAAATCTCAAGAGTCTTTCATACAAGTTTCTATCATATCCTATCACGATAAATTAATGGAAAAGAACTACTTCATTTAATAATGTCATAACGAGATAATTTTTTGCAAACTTTATTGATTCATTTTATAAATGTTCCTTTAACACTCTATATCAAGAAACTGACCAAATGAGGAACATTCCCAAGCCAAGTTATCACTTTCAAATAACATTATGTTTTGTGATGCACAGTCATAGCAGCATTAGGCCTAATTTGCCAATACTTGAGGTGGCTGTAGAAATGGAATTTGAAAAACTCGAATTCAATGGAATTATTAAATTTAATTGTCTTGGAAAACTTATTAGATAAACTTTATAAATTTTATAGATAAGAATAACCATTCGATTTATGTGTGGCGGATTCTTATACTTTTATTTATGAATTTGACACACACATTTGATACTCCTACATTCCTCAAAATCTCTCACAGTATTTTAAATCTCTGATATGAAGAAAATTGGAGCGATAAATATTGTTCTAAATACGAGAGAAGGATGTATATAAATAAACCAAAAAAATAATTAAGTAGAATTTGTTTATTAGAAGATTGAATGATAAAAATACAGGTGTTGCGCTATTATTCTTCCACAGAGGAGTCACATTTTAAATTGAGGTGATTATGATAAGTTAAACTCGATGATAAGTTATAAGAAATATTAGAAGTTTTATGGAATTCATAGACAGTTGCTTCGATTGGCTGCATAAAAATATCAACTTTTACTAAAAGTATAAAGAAATTCCTCATTTAGACGTAATAAGAACCTGAATTTCAGGTTCTTTCATCTCTCAACATGTTAAATGTTATTCAAAAGTAATTACTGTACATGAGAAATGAAAGACCTCTATTCTCCTCGATGGAATCGGAGAGCTTCTCCAGCCACAGAATTATTTTTCTCACCTGTAAAATAATTGAATTACATGAAATTGTTTATTCATTCTCTATAGAAAGTTTGCTATAATGAATTGGCAGAGCGGTTATTAGAGCTAACTGTAGGGAAAGACGGTGTCAAGTTGTTCTATTAAAACGTTTCATGCCATTTACAATCAATTCGAAACAGAACTTCATCCTTTATTTGATAGAATATTTATGACAAAGTAAGATTGTAAGGTTGTACCAGCTCTGCTATAGCTCTGCTATAGAGTGTGTTCTGATTTCGAGTCCTTGAATTCGAATATCTGAATGTCTGAATCTGAAGTTATTAGCGATCAACAATTTATTGGTGATAATCAAACGCATTAGATAACTTAATTTGAGTTAAAATGTGTTGGTAAAGTTTTTCAAATACTCACTGTATTTTCCAGTTCAGCAATGGGGTCTCTTGAAGTGTCTCTTGAATGGGGTCTCAATGGGGAAATTTCATGAAGTTTTAGAAAAAATTGTCCACAGGCGTCTTCCAGTTTTTGCTGATAAACGGTTTCAATGTGTACAAAACTAGTTTCGAAGTTTCTCGCGATTAAAAATACGCTGATCCACATTATTCTTATGAAGCACACTATCAGAAACAGTCGAGCAATCTGAAAAAAGATGAAGTTGATCAGCAAAATAAATATTGGAAAGTATGTAGAAATACAGAGTGTTTCAAAAACGACTTTACAACTTTGAAAATGTAAGGGAACATGGGGCAGTACGGAATAGCGGGGTAGAACGGGATAGCTGTGCCTTGCGGAGAAGCGTTCAAGTAACTGCTCAACTCAAATAGCAGCCAGGGAGGCCATCTTGGCATTATTTGAAAAGCGCAGAGCACGTGGACTGTTGAGACCGCTGTATTTTCATCATTAAATAAAATGTAATACACATTCTCAGTTTGGTTCCTTTTTCTCGGTGGGCAGAACGGGATTTATGTAGACATTATTTAAAATGAAAAAATCAAGTGGATTTTTTTTATCAACAATAATGATACCGTTTTGTTCCCAATGAAATAAAGTATCGTTTTCCACCATTGTATTCATCATATTTACTACATCCCCTACACTGTGTTTGGTGATGTAAACAATAAGTATTCTGTTCTACTCCGCGTTCCCCTATATAATTCAAAACGACATAGAACTGGATTTGGTGTTGTTTTAATGGAGAACACATCAAGTTTGAATTGCATGTTATGAAAGCGCTCTTATATTATTAGTGCTCTGTGATAGTCACGAGAATGCAGAAAAATCACGTCCGCGTCAACAATATGGGTCTTATGAATTCTTATGTTTTATTGAGCACCCTGTAACTAGAAAAATTCATGCCAATCGTAAATTTTAGGCCTAATAAGTATTATTAATTTCCAGTACTTGGTATAAAAATTACATTGAACGGTCCTGCCGACTTTGATTCTTCAAACCAGCTAGCACGCTCGAGCCCAGTGAAGACAGTCATATTTTACGTAATAGCCGCTAGCGCTTGCTAGGGCGAGATTATGCACTTCCATAATATGCCAGTCAGAGCTTGAAGTGTTTTCCTTCAAAACAAGACCAAATCCAGTTCTTTATCTCTTTTCAAAAAATTATATGTATTTTCAAAGTTGTAAAGTCTTTTCTTAAACAAAAGAAGTATAAATCATTCATCATATTAATAGGAATAATATTATGAATTTATTGAGAAAATACTATTAAAGTAAATTAATTATATGAGTCAGAATAATTTTTTAATGCTATTTTGAAGATTTTCTTTATTTTGCAAGGCTTATTATTAATAAGAATAGTTTCGCTCGTCGAATATTACTACTTATAAGGAACAAAGATGTTTTTGAATTTATTTTACTTTATTGAAACATTGATTGATATTTTCTCGATTTCCTTTAATTCCGAATTGTAACAACAAAAATAAATGCACTAATTAACGAACCAACCTTAATATCACGCTCTACATTGGATATTATAATTTCACTCGCATCATCAAATAATAAGTTCCAACACATTGGCTCCGCTATATCTTGCAATGAATGGAGAGCAGCAGTCTCAATTGTTTGTTCGAAATGCTTCTCGATAGTTTTTCTTGTGATTTCCTGATTGACAAAAATATACACATGAGAAATTTTGAGAGAAGGATCAAGGGAATAATACTACGATTGTTTTAAATCTTTCGTAATTTAAAGAATCCAATTTTAATGGAAACTTATTAATCCAGGATAACTTCTTGAATTTTTAATACACTCATCCACCAATGCGATAATATAATGAATAATAAATAGATACATATAATTTTATAATCTTAAAATAGTGAGTCATTTGCAAAATTCTATTGATGGATAGGTAGTATAAATTTAGGAATTGATTGCAATTTTTCAAACACAGGAAACTCCACATCATTACTCTTACTATATTATTTTAAAAATATAATGTTCTGAATTGGAAGTTATTTCAAATGATTCATCAATTCGTTTACATCTCTGCTATCGCTTCACTGGTATCAGGTTCAATTCCTGTTCCGTCTGGCACTTTTTCACAATATCATCCTTCATCCTTCATTTATGTGGGCTCCATCCACAGCCAAAAATTTGTAATTCTTTGTGGAAACCCTCATTGTTTGGTACAACAATTTGATGATTCTAGAGTTGGAAACAATATTAAAGTTGCGTACTCTATAAGGTGAAATTGGAGGTTTGTGTTGGAGACTGAATTAAATTGGAATGAAACAAAATTGCTACTTCTATTTTATTCTTGGAGGGTGGAGTTAGGACGCAACTGTTCCTCTGTCTTTACTAAAACCTCCAGGTCAGGTTGTTGTGTTAATTATAAAAATGGCTAAAATAAATGTATATTATTCCGTTTTAATAAATAAATTTCTAATCTGAAACTAGGACACTCCTAGAACAGGAAGTGATGGTTGAGTGAAATTGAATATAAAATGTGTAAAGTTGTATAATGATTGAACTGATTGATTGATCATTAACTTAATGAAGTGGAAGTAATGGTTCTATTTAGAAAATTAACACTTGCATCAGAGATATTGTGGAACATCTCCATAGTAGGTACCGGTAATAAAGAAACCAATTTGTCTATTTCACATTAATATAGGAAAAATTGTTTTCATTCTTACCTACTACTCTATTTAGTACTGAATGAATTTAGTTATTTGGAACGAATAATTTTATTGCAAATGATTTCTTTATTATTGATAACATGACTCTTACTGTGCTCTCTTTAGAAAATTAACATGAATTTTAAAAGCTGATTTCCAAATCAAATGATCACCTTAATTGTGCTGTCACAAATATTTTCCAAGATCTCAGTGACATCGTCGATGTGTCTTTCAATGATAGCATTCTCGCAATTCACAACTCTGATGTTTCTACAGAACATCGCAAACCCAACAGCACATTCACTGCGTAAAGCCAAATCTCTCGAATCCTTTAGAAAAAATTCAAATTTTAAAGCGAATCCCGAGATGAACATCTGAAAGAAAAATCCAATATCAATAAGAATGATGAAGAGGTAATCAAATATTCCATCCCAAAATATTTTATTGTGTTTGATCTCTCAATTAGAACAATTCTCAGCAGTATTGGGATTAAGTTTAAGGTTCGAAAATGCAAAATTGTCAACATTTTGCATGGAAAATAGGAACGAAACCTAGATAAATGGACTTTAAAAAATCAGAGAATTTTTTGACGTTTTCTAAAAAATAGGGATGGATCGGTTCCATGTTTTTTCGGTTCCGGTTCTTCTCCCTCACTCAAAAAAATTAAAATGATAGCAACATTTACGTGTTCAAATATAATCAAAGAACAAAATAAATACAAGTAGAACAATTTTTATTAGCCTATTAAATACAACAAGAAAAGAGATCTTATAAAATAAACAAAACCCTTTAAATTACAATATTCTTTAGTCTTTGCCAACATTTGACATAGTTAACCATGATGACGAAAATGTATTAATACAATGTTTAGGTTATCTTTGTCAGGTTATTCGTCGTCGTCGGTTCTAAAAACCGACTTTTGACCTAGCCGGTTCTCGGTTCTGTCAAGAACCGGTGGAACCGAGAAACGAAACCGACCCATGCCTACTAAAAAGTTTTTAATCCGTTCTAGCGTGTTTGTGAAACAGTTGAAATATTTTTCTTACTTTATCATTTTTATAATAACGAAGCGCAAAGCGCCGCTCACTTGAATTTTCTAAAATTCTTAGTTTTAAATAGTTGCTCTTTTGACTATCTGCAGCTGACAGCAGCTCAATTATACCAATGAAATCCTACCTTGTACAGTAAGTCTATTTATAGTCACTTTGATACTTTTAGAAAAAGTTTTCTCAGCTCTATCTATATGGCATTTCACAAACTAACTCAGTACAATTATTTTTCAGTACATTTAATAATCTAGTACATTTTAATGCCAACAGATGATTTTTGGTTTTCATTATTTTTCTCCCATTTAAAATTAATATTTTTGAAAAACAAATAGAGCCTGCACAAATTCAATATTTTACTTTTTTTGGCGCAAACCTCATCAAAATTGGTCCACTCAAACTTCTCCACGAACTTTCCAAAATCTACTCTAAACGGCACCAAACTCTTCATTTAATAGATTGCTATATCTAAATAATTATAGAATAATAAATGTACGAGGATTAATTTACGTGAAATTGTTGTGGCTTGATTTTTTATTAGTCATTTACTTACTACATCAACTTCTTTAAACATCAAATAGCGGACGCACTTGAGTAATTTGTGGAAAATTCTATCTTTTGATATGAATTTCAACCATAAGTTCTCAATACTCTCCTTAAACGTTCTTGAGGATTCCTCAATATTTTTTAAAATTATACTTGGAGTGGATTTTTCCTGAAACATCAATAACTTAGATTTACATAAAAAATTGAATAAGCTTCGAAATTATTCTGCCCGATAGATTGAGAATGTCCGCATTTTTTGGAAAGTGTCGATTTTCTTATGAAATTATTTCAAATTTTGAATGTGAGAGGAAGAATATAATAAATGTTGACTTTCACTGCATTGCTGATAAAAAGCGAATAATACTTGAGCTTATCACAGATAAATTTAGCACTATTATTCGAGACAATATGAGCAATTAGAGCTGAACGTGAGTAATTGATTTTATTATAATTGATTTTATTGTATTTGATTTTTATTTAAGAACTTGACAATTGATTTTTTAGTTGTAATAATTGGATTATTTTTCTCAGTTTACTTTCGTATAATTTTGTTTTGCTCTAATTTTAAGTTCGAATAGCGATAATAAATTATTTATTATTATTATTCAATTTATGAATTACAGTGAAGCGATTAAAGTCAAATTGAATAAAAGAAATGGAGGTACTGTACCTTCTTAGCATTTCTACCGACAGGAACAGTTCCGGTGTTTGCAAGTTTCAAAGTGCACGACATCAAACTCATAATATGTTCCACGTAGATATCGTCATTTACAAAAACATCTTCTTCCAACAATTTAATCCAGGCTGACCAGTCAGTGAGAAATTTGCTCTTATTGATAAGGGCATCGATGAGAAATTCCTCAGAACAGTTGTCCTAAAAAAGTTTTATGAGAAGATTAATAATAAAGAGGTATTGAATTTTACACAAATCCAACATCTAGGGTCTGTTTCATGAAAATAAAGAAGTCCTGTAATACAGGAGAAGGCGGACGCATATACGACTCATAAGTTTGTACACCGAGCCATGTGTGAGTCCTTTTTTCCTGTTTTAAAGGACTTCTGGTAAAATTTTATGGAATAGATCCTTTCTTGAAATTCAAGCATGTTGATAGAATATTGACTGAGATTTTTTAAAGAGATTTCAAATTATCAAGCTAATCATGATTTCCAGAGATACAATAGGAATCTACCTATATGATCAAAGGTACTGCTAGTAATGTGTATACCTCGGAGAACAGCTTAGAGCAAATAATAATGTCAAACTAAATGAAGATTTAAAAACAGGCAAATAATAATATCATACTAATTGAAGATTTCAAAAAAATCTGCTCAATTGGTCAACTACAACTTGTGATTGGATCAATAATTGAATTAATTAATTAATTAATGAGTAAATTAAAAAATGGATCAATTTTATACACTTTAGTTTACATGGATTTTATTGTCAACTCACATTGCATTCTTGTGAAAACAATACTATTTCACTGATGTACTTCTTGCTAATCTGTTCAACACCATCCTCACAAGTATTTGCAACAGCAGAATGTATTCTCCTATGCAAGAAGTACCCGGCCTCCGACGAAACTTCTCTTTGCTTATGGAAAATCAGATGGAATATTGTCTCAACTTTGTTAGGACTGAACATTTTACACCTGAAAAAATCAATGAGGCTTTGATCATAATAATTATTATTCCTTCTGTCATCAAGTAATTCAACAAAAGTGTACTATACTAAATTTTAAATGTATGTTGATTAATATTTGCACTGAACGTGAGTAATATTGTAACACAATACAATACATGATAAGACAAAGACAAAGAGTTTTTCAATTTTCAGAAAAAGCATCAAAAACTCAAATAACTATTGCTCTAATAACTAATAGTTATTGATTCAATGAAATAATTTTAAATTCATGTATTTCTGCAATATCTAAACTCTAGACAATCAAGTTTCATTTTTCACTTCAGTAGGCTACAAACATTACATTTCACCAGGAATTATAATATTAGACATAGACAGGCCTAAACAAGGAAAAGTTTCTAATATGTAAAATTTCAATAGTAATGTACTATTAATAATAGTTAATGATAATGAAACTGAATTATACATAACTAGCCAGCAGGCTAGCCAGGGCAGAATCATTTTCATAAACTAAAAGAGTAAGCGCTTTGCGCTCACCAGTGGGCTCCACACCCCTAGACACAGAGAGCGCTCCGCGCTCACCAGTGTGCTTCGCCCCCGTGGACATAGTGAGCGCTTCGCGCTCAAGCGGGCTCCGCTCCCGCAGACACAGTGAACATCGATATGTTGATGAAAAACGCCTCAAAAACGCAAAAAAAAACTGGGGAAACGTCAATATCAGGCATAGTTTGAGGATGGTTGTATAATACTTCAATTCAATTTTTTTTGTCAACAGGAAATAAAATAAAATTAAATTGAATTCTTCTTATACCTTAGCTGAACCTGTGTATAAGGTTCAAACGTTCTTAGTTCAGTCGTTGTTGAAAAATCTGCAAAAACGCCGATTTCTGGCAGTAATTTTGGGCGAATCTTAAAAGTTTTTCAAAGATTATGTTTAGACCTTTAACGAACCTAAGTACCAAATTTCAACATTCTCTGCCAATTTGTTCTCAAAAAAGCTGAGAAAACGCACAAATTCGCTAGAAAAACGCGAATATTGGGCGTACCTTTGGGAAGTTTTCAAAATCCGTTCTTAGTGCCCGTCTAAAGGTCCAACTGAACATGCATGCCAAATTTGAACGCATTTGGTTCAGTAGATTTTTAGTTCTGCTGATGATTTTTTTTTATCGTATGGCTTTTTATTGGTGGGGAGACCCTTACGGGTAGGTTCCACCTTGCCTAATTGCAAAATTCTTTTTATGAATAAATGAGTGCCATTTCGCTTTTATATAATTATACAGTATACAGTAGATATAAAATATAGATTGAATATGCTCTACACATACCGATCGTACACTAAACCCGATTGTCATCTATACCTACCATCTACGATAAAGTATTTGATATTATAATGATATCAGTGATGAAATAGCCTACTTGTATATGAAGATTGAACAAGATCATACCTGTCAATGATGTTCAAGCATTTCAGGGCGTATATTTTAATTTCATCCCTGCAATCATGTACTCGTTTAAACAAGATTCTCAATATTTTTGCTAGTACTTCTGCATTGAGTGTTGATTCCAAGTTACATTGCAAGCATCGCAAATAATTCTGTAAATCAACAGATAAATCATTTGAAAAAAGTAAGATGTCAGTTAGTAGCTGAAACAATAATTGAGCAGTCTACTCACATTACTGGAAACTGTACTCTGTATTAAATATGAAAATAGCAAATATACAGTGAGTTTAGCAATAAAGTTTTGTCAAAACATGTTATCAACCATGTTTTGAACCTTCCGTTTCCAAAATTGAAATATTTCAATTTTTAGAATACCGTTTCCGTTCATTTACGATCGTCAATTTTCTTATGCAAGATCTAATTCTATTTAGCACCAAGGAAAATAGATATCAATTGATTAGAAATATTTGATCCTGGAATATAATAAATAATATTATATTACTTTTTCTTTTAATGTTTAAAATATATCCAACTGATATAGTAATATTTTTTTTTAATTTGGCAGATGGCGAATGACTTTCATTCAATGTTTCTGTTGTAACGGGTGATGTTATGTTGAATTTTTTCACATAAATACTGTATATAACACGTAGAAAACATATTAAGAAGAAATCAACACAACGTCACCCATTAGCATGAAAATGTGAAATGAAAGTCATTCGCCATCCGCCAATTTAAAAACATATTACTGTACTCATCATGAACAATAGAAGTGGACAATTTTCTGCATTCAACTCATCTAAATACTCTCATTTGTTGGTTAGTAGCAACATTTACAGAGTTGAAAAGAATCGTGACATAATGATTTTTCGAAAAAGTGAACCATTTTTGATCTTTCAAAATAAATTAAGTTATGTTCAATTTTACAAAAGTCAATTAAAATTAACCGCCTTAAAATGAAGTCACTCGACTTAACCAATGTACAGATTTTGCTAATCACCTCAATTAAATGACATCTTTTTACAGCAGTTGAAATGCATGTTACAGCGGTTTTCATGCGATTGACCGTTCATTTTTTGATATTCTCAGATCAAGTATTTTTATTTCTTCCAATCAATGTCATGATTTATTAATTTAAAAAAAATATAAATAGGATGACAAGAACGAAATCATAATGAGGAATTATTTATGGAATAAGGAATACCTTTACAGCCATCTCTCTCAGTTCATCTTCTGGATCGTTCATTATTTTACAAAATAGGAGGAATAAACGTTTGCCGACATAATCAAGTTTGACGAAGTTTATCCAGAATCCAACTTCCATATGACAATGTCGTCTGATTTCAACTTCATGTGACCTAGAAAAAAACAGGCTGCATTGAAAGTGGGCTCTAATTTGATAAGGTTTCATGAAAGCCATTTTTTTTCACAAAAAATGGAAATAGTACTTGAAGCTAAGTGAATTTTGATTCAAGTAAATTCTTAGAGGAAAAAAGTTGATAGTACAGAAGGAAGGGTTGATGGCGAATTATTGAAAATTCTATGAATATTCTATACAAAACACTAAAGAACAAATTTTTGGTGCTTGAAGAAATCCAAGGCATTCATATACCCTAAAAATACAAGATTTTTATGAAATTAGAATGACTTAGTTGACAACTACAGTTTTTTTTTTATAAATGATACTCTGCAAATTTAGATACAAGTCTAGCTAAAATTAGATACAAGCGAATCTATTTCGCATACACTTCAGCATCCTATTACAAAAAAAGTAAACAAATGGAGGCAATATAAAAAATATTGAGCTTTGAAATTGTTAGGAGGACCACTCATACCGTAGTGCTTCTTCAAATAGAGATGAAAACCAGTTCATGAAGATAATTTTGAAACAAAAATTATACTTCTGTAATGTTTTCACTCTCTGAAACATTTTCTCTTTTCGATTGGCAATTTTTTCGGAAATTTCACCTGGAAACACAGAATGACACACTACAACGTTATTAGAGTTCCCATTTTTGTGTCCGTTTCAGTTTAATAATTTGCTTTCATTGACAAAATGATGAAAACGGTAATTGAAAAATAAAACCTATACTTTATAACTCTAACTTGGTGGCATGGTTATCAAGAAACGGTCAAACGAATGTAAGAGACCGACTCGATTAAAATATTTACATAATTATTAAATATTATTGGCCCTCAAAATATACTCATAGAATGACTTCTTTAATTTTCTGACTTCTTTTATTTTTTTAGGTCGTGATAGGTGCTTACAACCCAACTCGAACTGTTGATTAGCATACAACACTACTACCTCTCACTATAAATCGTAGGTGTGATAATGACTTTTACAATTGAAACCTTTCAAAAAATGTATACCAGCATGAATTAACATCAAATATCGATGAGCTAGGCGCGGAGTGTTTATGTAGCCTACTACACAGCACTGTTTATGTATATTAGATGAATTTAATATTAACAGGAAAAAGCTTTCAAATATTGGATTGATATGCTACTCACCATTTCCATCAGAGATGAGTTTATCAAATTTACCACAACTCTCCCTTCCTAATTCTCTTATGGAGTTCCTCAAAGAATTTAGCTCTTCTTTTCTGTATGCATCGATCAAGAGAGCAGAGCTCATGAGTCTGATTCCTGGAATAGGAAAAGGAATAAAAATTTATATTGAAGAAATTTCACAATAAAAATCTAAAGAACCTTGGATATTCATTATTTTATACAGAGTGTTTCAGAAGTAGTATCGAACATTTTAGGGTATTGTTCCTGGATGATAGGAGACTACAAATGTCGTATTTGAAGTGTCCAAAACTCAGCGGTTATCCTTATAGCTGCCATTTTGTTTTTTCACTTAGGAATTTTTATCTCAAGAACGAAATGTTGTATCGATCTGAAATTTGGCATGAATATTCATGCTATAGAGACTCAACTTTAAAAAATGAAATAAAAAATTTTGATGTAAATTTTCAAAATGGCAGCCATTTTAAATTTTTGATGGCAAATTTCACGAAAACCGTTCACTTTACAGAAAATTTACAAGAAACACTTTTTATTGTACAATAGACAAACTAAACAAGAGGGTTGAAAGTGATAAGCTTATTTTTTATTTGCATTCATTCTTTTTTTCATTTTACATTCATTCTTTTTATGTTAGATAAAACCGGAAACTGGACATAAACCAAATTACTTTAACCATTTATGTGACTGCAGGAATAAAAGAAGTTGAGGGCAATAGATTGTCTCTTTTCTAAACATTGTATTTGTTTGACTGATCGAATAATTGATAATATCAAGTATTGGGATAGTCCAAATCAGAGATCATTTTTCACATCCCAATTTATTCATTGATTGATTGATTGACTAAATCGATGATGATACTACTGAATTTAACCAATAGAGTTTTCCAAGTCAATAAGATATTCTATAAAGAGTAGGCTATAGTCCTATAGAACAATATAATATTCACTAAATAAGACGATAAAATTAACTGACCTACAACAACACTGACAAGTCTGTATGGGATTCTGTCATCTTCAGCGAATGCCTGAAGTGTCTTTTGAATTATTTCCATAAACTTTTTGTTTGTAAAGAATTCAATCGAGTTTCTGGATAATATGAAATATATGAAGTTTACGAAATTGTTGAAAGCTGCTTGACTGATGCGTTCTTCGAAATTTTCATATGCCTGGAACACGAAAAAGCAATAATTGAGATGATAACCAACGACTGCAGAATCGAACATTTAATTCCAAGTTCGTTAACAATCGGCGTCTTTTCAGCTAAGTACGGTCTACAGTAAAAAGATAGGAAGAAATTTGAGCTTCAAAAGCATTATTGAAAATAAAAAATTTTAAAATCGATATATTCAACAATTAGTGAGCTAATCAGCTAAACAGAGTGAAATATCATAGAATCAAGTGAAAGTTTCACAATACAGTGATATTTATATGTTCAAGTAGAATAGATTAATTTAAAATAGGCCTAACGAATATTTTTATATTTATTCATTTATTTATTATATTAGTAGGCCTATATTATATTTAGGCCTATTTTTATTTAATATTTTTATAACAAATTTCAAGTACATAGGCCTAATGAGAAATATGCTTTTATTCTAAAACGAGACCAGCCATATTTGTAGACACATTTTTCAAAATACAATAATTTCTTCTAATATGGGACAGCTAATCTCCATTTCGCTGTCCGGTTCTAAGAAATAATAAAACAATTATCTCGGTAGGTCTTCAAATTATTTTCCCATTTTCAACCCAATTAGGCCCTCATAAAACAGTTGTAGTACAGTACTCTTTTTATGAGTCAAATGCCTGGTTGTTCGTAGGTCTATTAAATTTAACCGGGCGATAAATCGAGGACAGCATCATAGTGGGATCGACAACAAACTGAACTAATTTGAAATTAAAAATTCAAGTGGAACAGTGTTATCAGAACAATCTATTTTAGCAAAATAACGTAATCAACTACATTAACATTCTCTAATAAATTACATGTTAATTCGAAACGAACTAGCTCCGAAATTGCATTAAGCCACTATATTACAGACTTTTGGTTGGTAGAACTGAAACTTGTACTTTTCCATCTGATAAAATTTTAACCACATATTATTTTGTTATAACATCTAATAAAAATGATGAGTAATGTAGTTTTGCAAATAAAATCAATGCAATTCAAGGCTTTCCAACAATATTTTGTCTCAATTCTTCATTCCAAGTTAGTTCAGTTTGTCGTCGATCCCACTATGTTGCTGTCCTCGATTTATCGCCCGGTTAAATTTAATAGACGTACGAACAACCAGGCATAACAGTTTCAAAGAATGAAAATTGCTAAAAAAATTATTTGTATGAAACATCACCCATGCCATAAGTATATGACTGTGTGTGATAAGTGTCTGACTTCATAAAATAGCTATTGTATTTAGAAACAGATGACATCTTAAATCGGGTTCAAAAAAATGATTCTGCGGCAGGATTTGAACCATTGGCTTCTACATGATAGATTGACGCTTCTAAGCACAATCTAGGGGGATTTTACCTCATCTTAGTACCATATTCTGTTAGAACCTAAAAGATAGCTCCTCAATAAACGTTTGTAGTTTTTTACATTTTTGGTTCAACTGAAAAAGGTTTTTTGACTGAATAGCTTTGTTTTGGCACAAATCGCATTAAAATCGGTCCGCTGAAAACTCTAAACGAGCTGTTATTAGTTTTTCAAAAGGCAGATAAAGGAGATTCCATGAATATTGACATTGTCGGCATATAACAAGTTTGAAAAATCCTTTTAATTTTAATTGAAGATCACCTCTGCCAGAGTAATCCTTCCTCAGACTTGAACATGATGTATAGGCCTATACTCACATTGGATTTCAGGATGAAGAGCTGCTCAGGGCACAGATCTTTGACAGATACCCTTGTAAATGGCTTAGCTCCAGCTGCGCAATATAAAAGAATAAGGAGATCAGTTGTAGCAGATGCCTCATCATTCTTGTAGCTTTCCAGCCAATAATCTGCTGTAGCCTAGAAAAAAAGGAATGAAATTAATGCAATAATTTTAGATCCCGTCTTTCGGAGGAGACGTTAAGCCGTCGGTCCCGACTGCCTAAAAAGTAGTCGTCATATCTCATCATCACCCCACTCATTACCCACGCACAAGCCTAGAACTCATGTGGGCATCATCCTCAGAAAAAAAAATCTGGTGCAACAGGATCATAGGTATATCAATGCTACTGAACACTACAAAACAGGTGAATCAAACCAATTTTAAATCATTATTAAGTAGGCCTATGTTATAGCAGGATCCTTTCAACTTGTCAGAAATCAGCTGTTTCAAAGAGCAATATCACAATACTTAACCTACAAATGCTGAATCTTGCAGATTATTGAAAAGGTCTTTCAAAAATTTATTCTTTAAAAGGTATTCTTTAAAAAGGTATTTTAAAGACTTTGAAGGTCTTTAAGACTTTTAAGCCTTTTGATTATTGTGTCAAAATCACTGTTTAATTATTAACGAACAGCTGATTTCTGACAAGTTAAAAGGATCGTGCTATACCTTAGATGACAGCTGATGCGTATAAAAGGCGGCAGGTGAGCTACGCACACACCTTGGATTGCTCAGATGAAATGGAAAGATTTGGCTACTTCAATTATTGACAGCAGTACAATAATTACTGTCAAAGTGTTCGTGTAGAGTTTATTATACCTCACTAATAATCATAATAGGCTATAGTAATTGTATCTGTTCTTCAGTAAGTAGGCCTATGTAATAGCTATATTAGCACCAGCCACCATCTAAGTAACATCACAATAATAAGACACTTATTAGTAGTATTATAATTCAGTAATTGGCACTTCGGTAGCCTACTTTATTGGTGACTCACCCTGATATTGAAGTTTTCAATAGATAATATATCAAGTAAGTTGAGGTCCATCTTCAGATCGCCTGCAACTCAAAAAATTGCATTAATAATATTCAAGTTATTTAAAATTTAACTAAATTTATTATTAGATATAAACTGATTATATAACTTACTAATTTCAAATGGAATTATATAATTAGACACAATATAACTTTGGCAAAAGGTTGTGACATACAATCTAGAAGGGAAAAGAGATGT
This sequence comes from Laodelphax striatellus, assembly GCA_017141395.1. Taxonomy (NCBI): domain Eukaryota; kingdom Metazoa; phylum Arthropoda; class Insecta; order Hemiptera; family Delphacidae; genus Laodelphax; species Laodelphax striatellus. The sequence goes on from CM029530.1 coordinate 18,100,043, forward strand.
TGGCAGGCCTAGAAAAAGATAAGAATAAAATAATTGAATCCATCCATGACCAGCACTTGCTAGATAGATTGCGTCAGGACGTAATAGCTTAACATGAAAATATATTTACATAAACTCAGATTTATAGACAATAGACAAATTTTAATATTAAGATTTAAGACAGTACGGTATTAAAGAGCAAAATTAATAGATTTTGATGTCGGAACAGATACTCTTGCCTAATTCTTGATAGAAGACGAAGCCGGCGATGGGCAAATAAAGGCCAAGTTATGTTCAGCTGCGTGGTTGGGAAAAACTGCAATATTCTTATGAAATATGTGTTGTTAGATATAAAAAATTAAACAAATTTGATTTAGAGGTGAGTTTAGATGCTTTGAAAATATTATTTTAATAGACCACTAGAATTGGATACTAAATCATTACCAAAGCCTATAAAGATACTGGTAAATCTGGGATTGCCGGTGTTATTACAATAATATAAAATTAACAACTAAGTTTATACTAAAATGATATTGAATTTATGGTTAAATACAGCGCACTAGCATCAAGTCAACTGAATCTAATATAAAAGCTATATTCAGGCTACATTCAAGTTAATAATAATAATTAATATAGGTGTGTTATTAAATTTACAATACAAGACCAAAGACTAACCTCTTTTTGATTCCCACAAATTTAAGTCTCTTTCGTATCAATTACTTTTCAAAAACTGTAAGCATTCCTTATGGTGGTTATTTAATTCTATAGATTTTTCACATTCTATTCTATTCCTATTGTGATCAAGATCAAAACACAAATCTTGTAAAGCTTCAAGTTTGTTGGAGGTTATCTTTCCTGTTCTTGTTATCTTTGAGGTTATCTAGAGAAGCCGAAGCCGAAACCGGAAATCAAAAGGCGAAATGTCAGGCTTGCCACTCTGGTCACTCAGGTGTTCAGCCACCGTTCAACACTGAGCTAAAATGATCTAACTAGAGATTAGATAATTTTAGAGATAAAGAGATTAGATAATTTTAGCTCAGTGCCGTTTAATTCAAGCTGCTTTGCTAACAGCCGCAGATGCCCGAGTTTTGACGCTCTAAAGCTGGGTTTACACCAGATGTCGTTGACACATTTTTGTGACAAGAGTCAGTGACTTTTCTCACAATTTTAAAAAAACGCTAAAATTTCTTGCGACATTGTGTCAATGACAGAAAATCTGTGTTTGTGACAATGTCACAAGTTTCCCATCAAGAGTCCGTAACAGGGGCGGTCCTACGTATGGACAAATCGGACATTTGTCCGGGGCCCCGCGGCGACGGCAAATTTGAACAATCAAATTTTTATACAATAAAATAAAAAGTAAAAGAGCTTCAAATCTTGTTCAATATTTGGCAATTCTTTAAATCGGGGCCCCGCAGCAGCCTAAAAGCATATTTACACAATTAAAGTTTTCATATAATAAAAGCGGGGCCCCGCGGCGATGGCAAATGTAAACAATAAACTTTTTCTTACAATAAAATAAAAAAGTAAAATAGATTCAAATCTTGTTCAATATTTGGCAAGACTTTAAATCGGGGCCCCGCAGTAACCTTAAAGCATATTTACACAATTAAAGTTTCTCATAATACAACAACTGCATGAACTACTATTATGTCATGATGATTTCAAAAGAAATATTTCAAAGAATTCTTCAGTTTCAAAATATTGAGAGTGGATTGTACTCATTATCTATAATCTAATCAACTCAACTCATACTGTAGTATAGAATAATTTTTAAAAACTGCATGGTAAGCCACCGCTATTTCATTATTATTGTAGCTGACAAAGAACCCCCAGACCCCCCCCCTCTCCATAAGTGGGGCCCCGCCAAAGTCAATTGTCCAGGGCCCCGCAAAGCCTAGGTCCGCCACTGGTCCGTAAGATCAAAGGACTGTCGTTGACAAATGTCACAGTCACAATGTCGCAGTATAATATTATGTAAACGCTGCGCGGCTGCGGTGACATTTGTCTGCGACAAAAGCCTCCTTTCTTGCTTGCTTGCTACTGGTGGCGTAGCATTGCGGACATTGTGAGATACAATATGTTATTGACAAAAACGTTTACATCAAACTGTGACTTTTGTCACAGTTTTCAACAAAATCGTTTATATCAAACTGCGACTTTTGTCAATGACAATTATTGTTTGTGACAAGTATGTCGTTGACAAAAGTCATTGACAGTTCTGTCACTGACTTTGGTGTAAACCCAGCTTAAATTCCAAGACATTGTATGGACGGAGTAATCTTCATTCTGCTTTGAGCTTTGAGTGCTCAGAATAAATTAACTGAAGACTATCTTAATGATAATGATTGCATGGTGTGATCACCTCAAAGTGTTAACTTTGTTAACTTGCTTTTGGGATATGAAAATATTATTATACTAGTGTTCTGCAGCCTCAAAGTTTTAACTTTGTTAACTTGCTTTATTGGGGTATGACTGGGTTTACACCAGATGTCGTTGACACATTTTTGTGACAAAAGTTTTAAAAAAACGCTAAAATTTCTTGCGACATTGTGTCAATGACAATTGTCAACGACAGAAAATCTGTGACAATGTCACAAGTTTCCCATCGAGAGTAGGTAAGATCAAAGGACTGTCGATGACAAATGTCACAGTCACAATGTGAATGTCCAGGACCAGGCCTGGATTTCCCACTAGGCACTTGCCTAGGGGCGGCACGTCCTAAGGGCGGTACGGCTCTCGGGAGCTCAGTTAGTTTATATTTGTAAATTTTTCGTTTTATCCAAGTAGGCTACAGTATTAAGAAAATTTTCAAAACAATTTATTATTTCGGTGGAATAGTTTCTAATTCTCCTACTCCTCCTTCTTTTCCATCTCCTTCTACTTCTCTTCTATTTCTCCTTCTTCCTCTTCTTTTTCTTCTACGCCTTCTTCTTCTTCATCTCCTTCTCTTATAGAATATGAATCAGAACAATTGAAATCAAATCAAGATAAATCAAAACAATATCATGAAAAATGAATCATAATATCACATCGATAGATCAAACAGTTTAAATATCAGCATCCACTGCCCACCAGTCATTCAGGGCAATGGATATCTGGTGCTAGTAAAAAATTCTAATTGTGCTCAATTGAAAACATACACGAAACAAGAAAAAATATTAGCATCTCTTTAATTTGATGGCAGTACAGCCGTCAATGTGAATAAATTCCGCATCACCCATCTATGTATCCAGCAATATTTTTACTATTCATTTCATTTCCATTTTAAGCTAATATCTCATAAACGGCATGTCTGACGGCAATATATTACTGAGCAAAAAGTGCTTAAAATTCAATTTTGCAAATTTGCAGAATTTCTCCCTCAGCACAAATTGTATCGTAATACACTGAACTCAATGACGGATTCACTAATAATAGGACTAATGGAATTTTTTTTAATGTTGTTGGTTTTTTTTTCAATTCTGTATAGGCTAGTAAGCTGTGGCAAGGCATCTGCCACAAATCAGTTTTCTCTATCATTGTTGGGTGTGTACCAGATGAAGATATCAATAGTCTACTGTTATCAGTCAGCCTATTAACAATATTGAAATAACTAGTAACTCCGCTATAGTAACAGTAGTCATGAATGGGTTGAGTGTGTTTTTTCTGGTCATCTATGGTAAGAATGATTATTATTATTTATTAAAATCTGTCACCATTATTGTACCATTAACCTGAATGTAAATTCTTCAATCACTATTAGTGTAGTTCGATGTACGGTATACTTGTTTCAGATTTTTTTCCACGATGTCAACATAGCTGTTAGAAATTAATCAATTATCAAGATTCCTTCTAAATAGATTATATAGATTATAGATACTATAATATGCTTACACTATGTATGAAATACTACACTACTGATATAAGAAAGAGAAGCAATGAAAAATGAATTAAAATACTTATTTTTATTGATTTTTCTAGCAATAATTATATGATTTCTGAGAAAATCATACTCATTATTGGAAAAATATATATATTCATATTATTAATTATTCTTTTTCCAATTCCATGGGAGATGAGTCTAGAGAGTGACTTGAATAATTATTATTTTAGCCTTATTTTACTTACCAGCAAAATATTTCTTCATAAATACCTCTATTTCTACCTATACCTATCATGATCGATTCACTTCCCAAAATAATACACAGCCTGACTAAATAACACAGCTAGGCTACAATTTTAGAATTATATTGTTGATCTACGTTAATAAATTTTACTCATAACTACTGAGCTCTTTAGAACTATTGCAATCGCCCGCTATCCAATTTTTCACAAATAATTAAAATCCTCACATGTCTCAACCAAGTGGATCATCGTTTTTTAATTTTGGGTTTTTGATCTTAAGAATATATTATAAGAATGCAGTAATCTGGTGTGAACAGTATCCAGAGTATTGTAAATACTCAAATTATTCTCACAAATAAATATAAGATGAATTCATGTAAGTTGGATCGTATTTGAACTATTGCTGTTTCATATTTCCATAGGTTCTTTACCATTAGTGGCGTCGCAGAAGCATCCACCTAGCAAAGAAAAGCAGCTCCAATCAGTATTGTTTCAGAACTATGATCCGTTTCAAAGTCCAGATCGAGGGAACAGGACAGAAGTGAAGCTGGGAATTCTACTTGGAACCTACGACTATGTGAGTAAATTTGGTTTGGGGCCCCATAGCCTATAATAGTGATACTATTACTGAGATATGATAGCCTACTATTACATGATACTATCACTTTTCTCCACTTTTTACAAATTGAATAGAATCTCTAGAACACTGCTCCATAATCTTGGTCTGATGTCAAATTCTACACTAAGTTCTGCCTAAATAAATATCTGCTGTATAATAAGTGATATCTTTTTAATTTTTTTCTCTTAACTGTGAAACACATTGTTTTCAACACTGAGAAATATATAAAATAACAAGAGAAATTTTGGAAAATAATTCAACAATTGATTAAATTTGATGAAATCTAATAGAAAGAGTATTCTCTTTTATAATATGCTTGAATATTATTATCTGTAAGCTAGATTTATGCAACCATTATAGCATGCGATATAATAGGATTTTTCTCTTTTTTTGCTGATGGTGATGCTGCCCACATGAGCTCCAGGCTTGTGCGTGGGAAATGAGGGGGGTGATAATGAGAGATGACGACTTCGTCATTTCAGGAAGTCGGAAGTGGCCGTTTTTGTTGTCAAAATCTGTTTCGTTAACTGGGATTGATCTCGGGACCTTTTGGGCTATCCGACCGACGCTTATCGCCCTCGGCTACGGACCTCTCGATCTCACCAGATCACCACAGTCTCATAAAATACATTGAATGAGTAATGAATTAGCCTAATAAAATAATAAGACTTTAATAGTCTCAAATTGATAGTAGATAATTCGTACGAAAAATATTGATATTATCTATTAAGAATCTTTGAAGCATTATGATAATTTAAACATTGATTGTTGGTTTTATAGTAATTAAGTACACTGAAACATCGTTCATCCGGTACTCGCTTATCCGATATTCCGCCGGTCTATCCATGATGGTTTCAAGAGAAAAAAATAAATACGTAAACACATATTTGACTTGACTTAAATAAATAATAATTGAACATAAATTTACGAAAAAAATTTTTAATGTAGATATTATCGCCTTTATCAAAGAAACGCAACCGCAATGCTCTCCAGTATTGTGGCTACACTATTGAAAAAACCGAAGGCGTTTATTTAGCACTTTCTCTCAAAAATCGGTAGAAACGGATCTCCGGTTATTCGCTTGTCCCTAATGACCCTGGTCCCATCAAAACTGGATGATCGAGGTTTTAGTGTATGTAATGAATAAAGTGAAATTATTGCCTTTGCTTGTATTCTATTATTTTATGGTGACAGAAAGTAGCCTATAATTCATACATAAAATACTCATTAACATTGCATAGATATGCTTATTTTATTGTAACACAAATTATTATTACCATGGTTTCCTCGTTGTAGAACAATATTAAGATGAATCTTCCTGTATGTCAGAGGATTATTAATTCTCAATCACATTATTGAGGTATATGACATGCTATAAGCATATAAAATGGGTTGAATAATGAGATCGATAGAAAACATTTTTTGTTGAATATTATATTTCATCTCACGTTTTATTCAAAACATATTTGTTATACTCTTGATTCTGTATTATTTTTGAAACAAAGTGGAAATATTAATCAATCACATTCTTTATTTTGAGCAAAAAAGTTTAATGCGTGAAGGTGCATTTATGTTATCAAATTCACTTTGTGATTGATCCATTCGTCATCGTAGAATCTTGGGTCACTTATTCTCAGCATTGCTCTCTTATAAAGGTAATAATATATGCATGAACCTGAAAAAAATCAATAAGCTATCAATTAAGTATACCATATTTCACAATGGAGCAGTAGTGGTACAGGCCTAGATTAGATTTTTCCCTGGATAACAAAAGGTATAGAATAAATATCATGAACAACACGTTGACATGAATAGCAAATTATATTGTAGTCTTATCAAATTCTATTAACCACAACGAGTTCACTTGACATCAACCGAAATCTCTAATATAATATTTGAGTCCTGCTTTCAATTAGGCCTACATTGTAGACTAGCTTTGATTAAGATGTTTCTCATTTAATGTAGAGGTCTACTCATGAAAATTATTTGTATTCAAATTTTTTTCTGTGTTCTTTGGACCAAGAACATGTTCTTTATTGGACTGATGAGTTCTAAAAGAATCCCCCATAGTTGAAATAGCTATAATGAGGCAACCTGGGAAAATTATAATTATTTGCCATTTTTTATAAAATTTTGACTGTTATTCCACTGACAGTGAAACTCAAATTACAATATTATAATTAGTTCACTTCAAATTTGAAAATGAGCTCTCATTAAATACATATGATCATTTTTGCATCTACTCATATTAGAAGAAAAGCATAATAGGCCTATCATCCAAGATGAATGGAATAGAAATTAGAATAGAATGTATAATAGGTACATAATTATATTTCTTGATACCAGTGATATACTTACAAAATCTCTGTGAAATGAAGAAAAAAGGTAATCCTTTTGCCCAGTAATGTTTCATTGGTTGGAACCACCTTGTGGAGAGCACGTAGATCTGAACAATCAATGTCAGGAGGAAGTACAGCATAGCAATAAAAACTGTTGTCCGGAATCTATCAAATAACAATTCAACGAATCCAGCCTGCAAAAGAGATGATTCATCAAGGAAAATGCATAAGACAGGAATTCTCGACTTGGTTTCAGAAATAATACAAACATTAAAAATAATTACAAAACAAAATCAAAGTGGAATAAAATAGGTGAATACTTCTTAGAGGAATTGTAAAATGTAAAAGATACTTCGTTAGAGGGAACACAATTATACGAGATATGTTACTCATCATTCAATAAAAGTTTTGAAGTCTGCTATATAGTTGACGTGAATATTTGGATGAATAACTCAACGCTATGCTGGTAGGCTACTGGAAATGAATCAAAATTCGAGAGAATCTAATAATTGACAAGAAAACAATCATGTTACTCGTCAAATTAGACGGATTTGCCAATGAATAAATTTTGGCTCAAGAAAAATTTGGAACCAAAAATGTTTGTTTGGAGAATAATAATGGAAATTAAGACTCGCATGCATCATGCTTCGTTTAAACTAAGTTTTAGGAATGGAAGTTTCAAATTGAATCATTAAAATTGTGGATTCACAAATTTAACCAAGTTCAAAACGTGGATTTATAGTTCAAACTAAGATAAGTTGAAACTACTTTTTGTTAGACTTGGTTGAAAAAGTGATGATTTATTATACCGGTCTCAGACAAATTTGAGTTTCAAACAAAATGCTATGAGGATATCACCTCATGGATAATCGTTTAGCGTATATGGTCGAATAATGCTATTAACAAGAATAACCAACCCGCTTAACAAAAAAGCTCATTCTCATTTCAATAAAAAGCTAAAATGTCTTTTATAGTACTTCAAGCTGTCCCGGCGAACTTCGTATCGCACTCTTTCCCCCCAATTGACCCCCTCTTCTCCCCACAAATGTCCCCCCTTCATGCCACCCCCAAAAAATGTCATCCCCCAAATGCCTCCATTCCCCAAATGTCACCCCACATATCCCTCTTCATGTCAACCCCTCTTTCCCATCAAATGTCACCTCCTCACGCCAATTATTTTTTCATATTTATTTATAGGATTTATTTTTTAATTTTTTTTATTTTAATGTATTTTATTTTATTTTTATTATTTTTTTTAATTTTATTTCCGTTCTTCAATTTTTTATCAGTCCTATTCTAATTAAAAGAATTTTTTCATATTTATTTATTTATTTTTAATTTTTCATTTTAATTTATTTTTTTCTATTTCATTTCCGTTCTTCAAATTTCGATCAGTCCTATTTTAATTAAAAGAATTTTTTTTCATATTTATTTCTTTCTTTTTAATTTTTTTTATTTTAATCTATTTTATTTTATTTTTTTTATTTTATTCCCGTTCTTCAATTTTATTATTAGAAACAATAAAACATGTATGATACGAACGATAACTCATTCTTAATTGATGATTCTAGCGTAAAAAAATAATTAGAGTAGAAAACCTAGTACAAAAAGAAATGGTTCGGAGCGGGAATTGAACCCAGGACCTCATGTTTACAACGCAGATGCTCTAGCACTACGCTACCGAAGCTTAGGGTCTGCGAGCAGATTTTCCCATCTCAAATACACGATCATCTTTCCGTAGCCGCTTGGCCGGCAAGTTTGAACTGAAGTCTGTGAAATGTTTGATAGGTTAGGTCATTGATGTACTAATTATTTATTAATTATAAAGGGATTTTCTTATATTTTAATACATATTATGTTAACCAGTGCTGTAAAAATTCAAACGAATCCAAAATCATCTAAATCGGTTCAGCCGTTCTCGAGTTATAAGCGAGCGTACAGACACCAACTCTCTTTTATTAATATAGATAGATAGAAGATAGAAGAAGATAGAAGATAGATATATACACATTAGAAATGGCGGTTTTTGGGGCTGCAAAAGTTTAGCTCTCTCATGTATCTATTGAACGGTTTTTTGTTATCGAAATTAATAATATATATAAACGTTCTTGCATAGTCTTATACCGCACTTATAAGGTGAAAGGTAATTTATTAGCCTAAGATGCACTCACCTGAAAAACATTTGTTTGAAACAAACTGACCAGAAGGAGAGTGACTGCTAACACTTGGAGACCGTCTTGAATTCTGGAATAGTAAAAAATTGATATTATCAATTAAAAGTTACATTTACGGTACACTCTATAATATGTATTTAATCAGAGCTATTGTTTCTCATGCGAAATACATGCCCACAAAAACATATTAATTATCGGCATCCAAGACATAATATAAATTGTTATGGACTGACGCACTCTGAAACAGTATTATTTAAATTTTGGATTGTCTGAAAATTCATTTCATTTCAATAAAATGGAATTTTAAGTGATAGAGAAACCGATGTATGTTTCATTTACACAGAGATAATGCTGATAGATTTTTATCAATATCAATGATGTAGGCAGTTCTCCAAGTTCTATGGACAAATGGTTACAACAAACAGTGTTCTACGATCAATTAGAAGAACTGCTTTCGACTGTGAGTTTCTTAGAGTTGAACCAGGGACGCTTGTACTAACTTACACGCAAAATGAGAAAAAAAGGGTTCAAGAAATTTTAAATTGGAAGTTGGATGAAACTATAAAAATACACACGATTCATGAAGCTCAAGGCCTTACTCATAAGAATGTTGTTCTTGTAAGGACGAATACTAAGCATATGGAAATCTATAACAGTGTAAATCATGCAATTGTAGCGCTTAGTAGACACACTCATAGCTTCAACTATCTGACAACGGTAATGAACGATCTGATGTCGTCTATAACAAAAAGAATTATGGATTGTGAGGATGCATACATTGTGGGATGGCATGAGGGAATGGTGGTCAACATGCAAGGAGGGATGCATCTAAAACCAAAAACACAAAATTATGAACAATAATGATGTATTATCTGTTGCAAATGAGCTGGATGGAATAGATGAGATACAGGACAGTGTAGTTGAAGATGCACAAAAACTCCATGAAGCGCTTGAAGACTGTGACCTAACTGTTTTTTGTCTCAACATCAGAAGTATTAATAAGAATTTTGATGATCTAATGGTTCAGCTACAGGACATGTCTTATGATTTTGATGTTATTATATTAACAGAGTGTTGGATTAAAAATGATCATATACCAAAAGATTTGAAGGGTTATAATAACTTCCACTCATCAAATAACCGTAGTCAGAATGATGGAGTCGTGGTATACACGAAAAACTGCCTAAATGTACTATCAGTTGAATTGAATATTAGACAGGCAAATGTTCTCCACCTACAATTACAAACTACAAAGGAAAAATGCAATATATTGGCAATTTATAGATCTCCATCGAACTACAATATAACAGAGTTCTTAGAAGACTTAGAAAATGTATTTAACAGTGTACGAGGACAGCTAATAATATGCGCAGGAGACTTCAATATAAACACAATCCAACCAAATCAGCATCAACAGCTCGATGAATATCTCGATTTATTGAGCGAACACGGCTTGAAGATCTGCATCAAACAGGCTACCAGAGTAACAACAGAAACATCAACATGCTTGGATCACATATTAACAAACTCCAAACAGCTTATTCATCCAATAGTATATCACTCCAGCATCACAGATCACTTCATCACAATTTTGGGACTACAGAGATGTCCGGAAGCCGGTAACAGAGCGAATGAACATGACGCTGACTCCGCAAACCGGAAAACAATAAATTTAGTTGGTCTACGAAGATCTTTAACGGAAGAGCACTGGGAGGGGGTCCTTGGAAGTAATGATACAGATATGGCGTATGAAAAATTTATAACAATTCTACAACGCCACATGGATAATAACTCTCATCAGTACAGACCGAAGAAGAAAATTAAAATCATCAAACCATGGATTACGAGAGGGCTTGTCTTATCTATTAGAACAAGGAATCTTTTAAATAAGAGGAGGAAATTGGAACCAGAAAATCAAGAAATAGCTACCCATTACCGTCTCTACAGGAATAGGCTGACATCGCTTATCCAGAAAACAAAAGAAGATTACTTCAAGAATAAATTCAATGAAGCAGGAAATAACATCAAGAAAACTTGGGAGATCATTAAGGACGCCACTGATGCAAATCAGGAGAAAATAAATCAATTGAATGCTGTAAAAATTGGAAATAATGTTGTAACATTGAAAGAGAATCCCGATTTATTATTGAATCATATAAATGATTACTTTGTTAGTATAGGAGAAAAAATGGCCAAAAAAATATCAGATAGTTTAGGTAAGAATATAAATGATATTGTAAATAGTTATAAGCCAGATATGAGAGTGCCTAATTCTATGATTTTTTCACCCATACTTGAGCAGGAAATTATTGAAGCCATAAACTCTTTAAGAAACAATAGTGCTCCGGGTCTAGATGGATTTGATAATAAAGTTTTGAAAGGCATAGGAGAATTAATTTGTAAACCTTTGGCTCATGTCTTCAATTTGAGCTTGCTAACTGGAATTTTTCCTAAGGCAATGAAAGTAATTTGTGTCAGACCTATCCATAAGGGAGGAGATAAGCTAATCTTAAGTAACTATAGGCCTATTTCACTAATAAGTAACATATCAAAAATTTTAGAAAAATTAGTAAAGCTTCGGTTAATAAGCTATCTAGATAAGTATCATATCATCTCTCCAAACCAATTTGGCTTTCGTAAGGGAATAAGCACGGAATCGGCAGTTCTAGAGTTATCAAAATTAGTCATTCATAATCTAGAGGAAAAAAATAAGTGTATAGCAGTATTCTTGGATCTGGCTAAGGCATTCGACTCAGTGTCACATGATTTATTAGTCAAAAAACTTGAAGCAATAGGTATAAGAGATATAACTCTGGAGTGGTTCAAGTCTTACCTTAGTAACCGACAGCAGAGGACAAAAGTTGGAAGCCAGATGAGTGCAGAAGGATCTATGGAATTTGGAATACCTCAAGGAACGGTTTTAGGCCCAATTTTATATCTTATATTTGCAAACGAGTTGTGTTCATCCATTCGAATTAGAGGTAGGGTTATAGCCTTTGCAGACGACACGGCCCTCCTTTTCCAGGGTAGGAACTGGGATGAGGTATTTATTCAAACAGCAGAAACAGAGCTTTCTGAAGTCACCACATGGTTAGGTAACAACCTACTAACATTAAATGCAGGGAAAACAAATTTCTTAACCTTCTCTATAACTGAAAGCACTAAACCATCAATAAAGTCAATGAAGCTTCATTATTGTAAAGGGGAGAATCAAAACTGTGATTGTCCTCTGATTGAGCGCTCTGATAGTGTTAAATATCTAGGTATAATTGTAGATGATCTGTTGAAATGGGACGAGCATATATTGTACACAACTAAGAAAATAAGAAAGCTTATTTATAAGTTCTACCAGCTACGTCATATACTTAGTAAAGATATGATAAAAATAGTATATTTCTCACTTGTAGAATCTCTTTTAAGATATGGTCTGTTGGTTTGGGGTGCAGCAAACTACAACTTCATAGATTCAATTTTTAAAGCTCAGAAACGTATTCTCAAGGTCATGGGAAACAAGAATAACCGCTTTCCAACTAGTGCGTTATTTACTGAAAGCAAAGTTCTCAGCGTCAGACAGTTGTATGTATTAGTTTTGGTAGTTTATATAAAGAAAAATACAAATTTTACTGATTTAGTTTTCCATAGCCATAACACTAGAATTAGAAACATGAATTTTCATATCGTTCCTAGAATGAACACTGCTTTTGGACAGAGATCGGTAGATTATTTAGGTCCTAAAATTTACAATAGAATGCCACAAACAACAAAAGAAGAAAGAAACATACATAATTTTAAAAGATCTGTAAGAAATTGGTTATATAATGCTGGAATTCACCACACCGAGGAGCTCATTGTAAATAGGATATAGGTGAAATATGTGAAAATGTATTTTGATTTATTCAATGGCTTGTTATAGTATGTACCTAGTAGATTGAAATTTCTATTGTTTTGTATTATTTACGTAGTAATAGTTTCTAACACTTTTTATATATTACTAAACACTTGAAAAAAATATTTTGCACTTTATAAATTTTATTGTATCTTGTAGTTTAAAATTTCTATTATTTTTTATGTAGTAATAGTTTTTAACACTTATTTATTTATATTACTAATCACTATAGAAAGAAAAATAGGAATAAATCAATAAAAAAAAGAAAAAAAAGTTTGCACATTGTAATTTATTTAGAAGAGTATTATGATCACCCCGACACATATTATTATAGTGGGGCATCATAATTAGGATTAGAATTACCTTAAGTAATTTATTGAGTCGGGATTCTCTTAGATATCTGTATTACACATATTGATATTGTATTATTGTTGACAGTTTTCAACTCAGGTTCTATTTTTTGAGAAGTATAATTTCACAACGCTGTTATAAAGATGCTCACACACACTAGACGTGCTCATCTCGGGTTCAGTGTGTGGTTAGCTAAACTCAGCTATTCAATTCTTAAATTAAAAAGTTTTATTAATCTTTTGATAGCGTTACATTATATTGACTATTGATTGTGACATTGCATTCTCAGGAAATATATTATTATATTACATTTATAATAACTTTTATCTACGACCGTGTTATAACGCAATGTTTCTTGAACTGTAATGTTTCATAATTGAAATCGAAACAGTAGCTTTTTCGAAATGGCATATGAAACTTGTATCGTAATGACCTCATTACGATACAGATTGTATATTATGAAACGTTTCTTGTTCAATCTGATCCTGTTTTAAAACACTGGAGCCGAACAGTTCCCAACCTACACGGCAAACATTGAAATAGAATAATATGGTCGTTTGAATCAAGTTTAGTTTAGATTGATAATGTAGATATTCTTGTTTTTTGTTGGTCGTAGATAAAATGGTGTATGCAATGGTTGTATTTTAGCATTCAACCGACTCTTGAGAAATAACTTTTGCGGCGTTGCCGCTCGTATTATTTTTAATCTCGGTATCTCACTTGTCGTTCAAAGGCTATCATAATACAACCATTGCATAAATAACTACTATTGTATTACATTACCGTGTACGGTATTGAATTTTGATTGTGACATTGCATTTTCAGGAATTACTTTGGGATATTTTTAAGAAAGAGAATTGTAGAATTGTAGATTTTGTGAATTATTGTTGGTTGATAGGTTGTTATGTTTTGTAAAGTTGATTAATGGAATTTTTCTTTCGCAGCTCATTTCATGCTGAGGTCTCGTAGGTCTCACTCAAGTATTCACAGGCCAAATTGTATGTATCTGTATTTGTATTGAAACTCCTCTGAATGCATATTATTGGCATTCAGAGAAATTATTATTATTATTATTATTATTATATAGCCTAGTATTTTGAAGTGCGGTGTTCATCCACCTCAATATAGGCTACATTAGTACACATAGAAATTTCAATATGTTATTTTATATATAAAATGTTGGAAAAAGGAATTTCTATGTCCCAAAAGGTCTAGATTGCCACAAAATATTCAATTATATAAATTAAGGATTTTATGTTTAGTTAGTCGAAAATAGTACGGTACAGTATAGAAGAATTACTTTATTGAAGTTTATAGTATTTGAGTTTATCTCAACAATTATTGTTGCTTTTGTTTTGTGATCCACTACAGTAAGGTACCAACAAACAAGCTGTGGAATATAAATCAACCGGAGTCCATAAAAATATAACGCGAAAGCAGAACGGTATGCAAATCATATAATTATTCAAAGAAGTCAATGACCCTCCTTACTAACATAAACAATAACAGAAGGATAGTGCTGTCTTGACGTAAAAAATCAGCGAATGCATTCAGCAGAAGATCGAAAATCAACAAACACACTTGAACAAAAAGTATAAGCCTGTATCTTGAACTGGATAGCATTTGAAGACAATACTAGAATACCACAATGGTCTTCAATAAGTAGACGAGCTATCAACAACAGTAGTCAATCGTATTGTAGCTTTGCCAGCATATCCGCATTTCTCGTTGCCATGGTAATGAAAACAAAACAAAGTGTCTACCGGTTGTATCCCCTCGTCTAGGACTAGATAGGCACCCCTATCGAAAGCTTGTAGGTCAGTATAATCAATGAATACACAAGTATTTGTGTATATACTTGTATAAAAAATGTATTATGTATTATATAATATTAAGTATACTTGTGTATTCATGTTATAATTTACACTCTATCATCAATCTGAATAATCAATATCAATCTTAAATATAAAATTGACTGTTGAATAATAAACCATGATGTATTTGGGTGGAATGATTATTAAATTATAGTATGAAATCTTTAGTGATGATTGGCAGCTTATGGTGAACGCAGTCACGTGTATTACAGAGAATTGGGGACCTGCGGGAATCTTTTGTTATCTATTCTATCAATATCAAGTAGTCAGTTTTTTAAAATGCGTCTGAATTAAACATTAAGCTTAGAGGGGGAAACTATACCTTCTATTCAGAATCCATCTTGGATAATTTTATTCTAATCCACCTGGTAGCTCAGAACTTCAATAATTATGGTCATTGCATTTAGCAATAGTCAATTACGTCATTGAATCATTGTTAAGAAATTAATGTGATTTTGGAATAAATTTAAATTCAATTTATTTAGAATAGGAATACAATATGATCTGGATGAAAAATCAATTTTTATACAAACTACATATTCCTCCTGACGGCACTCTGTCATGGAGAATACGCTGACAATAAAGATTTGTTATTGTACTTGATTATTTTCAAAATTGTACCGTTTAATTCAATAAAGGCCATTATATTTATTTATTTTTTTTTTATTTTACAAACTACATAATTATGCCTTAGCAGTAATTAAACAGCAGAAAATACCTCTTCAATTATTAGTATATAATCTATCTTCTTCTTCTTCTATATTAATAAAAGAGAGTTGGTGTCTGTACGCTCGCTTATAACTCAAGAACGGCTGAACCGATTTAGATGATTTTGGATTCGTTTGAATTTTTACAGCACTGGTTAACATAATATGTATTAAAATATAAGAAAATCCCTTTATAATTAATAAATAATTAGTACATTAATGACCTAACCTATCAAACATTTCACAGACGTACGTTTTGAAATTGCCGGCTATACCGAAGAACGGAAAGATGATCGTGATTCAAGACCAGAAAAAATAGCAGTGATATCTCAAGCTGCAGTGGCTCAGTTGATAGAGCTTCGGCCTACGACCTAGATGTTGGGGGTTCGATCCCCGCTCCGAACCATTTTTTTTTTGCACTAGGTTTTCTGCTCTAATTATTTTTTACGCTAGAATCATCAATTAAGAATGAGTTATTGTTCGTATAATACATGTTCTATCGTTTCAAATAATAAAATTGAAGAATAAACGGAAAAAAATAAAAAAAATAAAAAATAAATAAATTTTAATGAAATACGCTTAATACAAAATAGAAGAAATTTAAAAAAAAAATAATCGGTTAACATAATATGTATTAAAATATAAGAAAATCCCTTTATAATTAATAAATAATTAGTACATTAATGACCTAACCTATCAAACATTCCACAGAACTACGTTCAAACTTGCGGTCAAGCGGCTACGGAAAGATGATCATGTATTTGAGATGGGAAAATCTGCTCGCAGACCCTAGGCTTCGGTAGCGTAGTGCTAGAGCATCTGCTTTGAAAACATGAGGTTCTGGGTTCAATTCCCGCTCCGAACCATTTCTTTTTGTACTAGGTTTTCTACTCTAATTATTTTTAAAATCTGCTCTTTTAAATTATTTTAAAATCTGCTCGCAGAGCCTAGGCTTCGGTAGCGTAGTGCTAGAGCATCTGCTTTGAAAACATGAGGTTCTGGGTTCAATTCCCGCTCCGAATCATTTCTTTTTGCACTAGGTTTTCTACTCTAATTATTTTTTACGATTAATTATTATTAATTATTGAATCATCAATTAAGAATGAGTTATCGTTCGTATCATACATGTTTTATTGTTTCAAATAATAAAATTAAAGAACGGAAAAAAATAAAAAAAATTTATAAAAAAAATTAAAAAGAAATAAAATAATAAGTTAAATGAAAAAATAGAAGAGATTAAAAAATTAAAAGAAATAAATAAATGAAAAAATACAAAACAGAAGAAATAAAAAAATAATTGGTGGGAAGAGGGAGTGACATATTTGATGGGAAAGAGGGTTGACATGAAGAGGGATATGTGGGGTGACAT
This sequence comes from Laodelphax striatellus, assembly GCA_017141395.1. NCBI lineage: Eukaryota > Metazoa > Arthropoda > Insecta > Hemiptera > Delphacidae > Laodelphax > Laodelphax striatellus. The sequence goes on from CM029530.1 coordinate 18,117,448, forward strand.
TTGGGAAGAATGAACGGGGTCATTTGGGGGATGACATTTTTGAGGGTGGCATGAAGGGGACATTTGTGGGGAGAAGAGGGGGGACATTTGTGGGGTTAAGAGTGCGATACGAAGTTCGCCGGGACAGCTTGTATTATAATTAAATGAAATAAAATTGAAAAAAAAAATTATTTCTAATGATTTCATATTTTTCAGAATGAACGAGTAGGAGAAGTGGCTATTCAAGGATTCATTAGAATGGTTCGTATTATTCATTCTCTATTCTTATAATAATAATAATAATAATAATAATAATAATAATAATAATAATAATAATAATAATAATAATAATAATAATAATAATAAGCAGTGCTTGAGAATGACAAGGCAAAAATATATTGGGATCGGTCAATCAGAACTGACTTGACAATAATGGCAAACAGACCAGATGTGATGATGATGGACAAGAAAAAGAAAATTGCCTTCCTTATTGATGTGGCAATTCCACTCAATCACAATTTGAGAAGTACACAGGCTGAGAAAATCAATAAGTATGTGGCCCTGGCTGAAGAATTGAAGGCATTATTCCATCTGGACTGTGTGAGAATTGTCCCAGTTGTCATGTCTAGCACTGGAGTTGTACCAGGAGCCCTTAAAGCTTGTTTGAAGGAATTGGAGATGGAGTATTTGATAGCAGCAGCCCAGAAGTCAGTCATACTGAACACATGCCATATAGTGAGGAAGTTTCTGTCACAGCAATAGTTCCATATAATACCTGGCATTATCATGCCTGTATTTTATGGATAAGCACCACTCAACAAGAATGAGAATAAATAAAATAATAATAATAATAATAATAATAATAATAATAATCTTGAACCTCAACCCAGATATTTGTAAGAATATTCAAAAATCAGTGATCCTTGATACATGCAACATTTTTAGACAAATCCTCAACATACAATAGGGAAAAAAAAAAAAAAAAAAACTGGATAGATAAAAATACATAAAAAAGGAAAAATTATGGGGTATAGCTAAAAATACATAAAAAGAAAAAAAATTATGGGGTATAGATAAAAATACATAAAGGAAAAAATTAGAGGGTGCAGATAAAAAAAAAAAAAAAAAAAAAATGTGGGGTATTTAAAAATACATAAAAGGAAAAAAATTATGGGGTATAGATAAAAATACATAAGGGGAAAAAAAATTATGGGGTATAGATAAAAATACATAAAAGGAAAAAATTATGGGTTATAGATAATTTGTAGACTAATAATGTTTATCACCATTGGTAAAAAAAAGAAAAAAGTACTGAATTAATAGTATTGACATAGAGACATGGAAGTGGACTGTGAAGTGAAGCTCTCAAAGACAATATATGAATCCTGCAATGATAAAAGTGCTTACTTGATTATTCAATCCGTAAGCACTTTAACTACCAGCTGTAATGTTGAGAATTCCACAAATAATAATAATAATAATAATAATAATAATAATAATAATAATAATAATAATAATAATAATAATAATAATAATAATAATAATAATAATAATAATAATAATAATAATAATAATAATAATAATAATAATAATAATAATAATAATAATAATAATAATAATAATAATAATAATAATAATTAACAATAATAATTTATTTATGGACTGAAAAAATATCAACATCTCTCTCTGGTTTGAAAACATTTAAATAGATGCATTTCATCCAACTTTTGTGAGATGTAAATATTATTATTATTTAATACTTTTTACGTTTTACACTTCACATTATTCTTGATTCGGATATGTTTCTATAATATTTAAAAATGACTTGGCATATATATATATTTTTCAAATTTATTTATTAATGATAACTATCAAATTTAATAATATTTATTGTTTCTACTCTGGATGTTTACAGCACCGGCAATTAACACAATCGTATATATGCCTATCTTTTTTCCATTATTGATAAAATACAATAAACTTGTGTATATATTTATGAGAAAGCTTCTGGAAAATTATTTAATAAATTCGTTAAGATTTAGTTATTTTGAAGGCGCTCGCTGTATACCTGATGAACCGGGATAATTTGAGCAATATCATATAAGTTAAGCCATTTTGCAGGGTAAACTTTCAAACTTCAATGCTAGCCAGGCCCGCGGTTTGCATGTAATGCGCTGTGGGCCCGGGTCGATCTTTGCCCTCCCCTTCCATCAACGGTGGTTCACGGGCATTGCCGGTGACACTCGAACTAACCACCCATTCATTTTGCCGCTGTCATTCGTCAATTTATTCTGAGTCACGTGCAAAGACAAGGACTATAGTTTTACTCGCGTGGGCGCGAATATTTTCTCTTGCTTGCGCCCCCCTCAATCTTGCGCCCTGGGCCCGAGCCCACCGGGCCCATATATATAAAAGAGGCCCTGATGCATGCTAGCAACGCATTCTTTTGAGCAATAGTGAAAAATGGTTTGGCGTGTCTAACTTGTAGAATTTCTCTAAGCTTCTCTGTGTGAGTTTTTTTTACACATATTCGTTCTTGCACGGAAAAGAAAAAGCGAATCGTTTTCAAATACTTTGGAGGAAAAGCACTTTTATGGAAAACGCACTAAATACAGTAGTGCATGAAAGCGCTGCGCTTATCAATTTCTACCGAATAATGGTCTACTTTATAATAGATCCTATCATTTCGATCATTGTTGATAGGGTGTATTTTCTGTTGATTTTTAAATAAATCAATTCTCTTTCATATAGGCCTAAGCCTTATGCATGGTTTTTGGAACCCCGCATTAGTTCCTCGATCAAGTTACTCTTCAATTTCTTCAAACTGGCTTTAGCTTCCCCAAAACAAAGGGTAACATAATAAATAAAAGTTAATCTTCGGTTTCATGTATAATCTATGAAAACTCAATCTTAACAATTTTTGGAATAAGTTGCAAATAATTGCGATTTAGGTAGAGACTTGACTTTTAAAAGTGCTTTCCGATCTTAAAAGATTTAGGGCCGGTTCATGAGCTCGGGATTTAGTCAAGTCCTAGACTAAAACGGGTGGCTACCGTAGCATTGACAAACGTTTGTCTCGACAGGTTAGTGAGTAAGCCCTTGGTACATAGTGTTGGTGCTAAAGTTTGTCGATGATGCGGTGGCCACCCATTAGTCCATAGGACTTGACTAAATCCCGAGCTCATGAACCAATATTGTCAGGAGTTTAAGCTTTTGGAAAGTAATCCTAATTCACCCCAGATGACGTTGGCCTACCTATATATAGGTTACTTTGATTTACATCATGATAAATAAGATTATAAAAGAGAATATTCTCCGACTAGGCTATTCCATCCTTATATATTCAAAATAATTAAGACTTTAAATTTAATATGGTGATTGGAAGAATTTCACGTTTCTCGTTTCAGTCTTGGAATGACAAGCGTTTAACTTGGAACGCAACAGAAAAAGGAGTGGATATATTCGCGCCAGAGCATGACATTTGGAGGCCTCATATTACAGAAATAAGGGACAGAGGGTGAGTCTTAGCATATTATCAACTTTACCTTCCGCACAGTTTATTGCTGTTATCATTGTTTCCGGAGAGTAAAATTTCTATCTATAGTCTGTTCAGCGAAAGGAGAGACAATGTGAACAAACCTGTGCGTGAGAGAGTCTAGCTAGGAGCAGCTAGACCGATTCACAGTAGAACTACTGAAATAAATATTATTATTATCTGCATTATTAATTGAAAATAAAACCTACTAAAGCTAAGCAATAACTATATTTTTTCTGCTGCTTCAGTTAATTATTGTCAAAATTTTTGATAAGTTAGAACATAATTAAATTCAACAATAGATTTTGATAATCCTGACATACCGTACGTGTATTATGTTTTCTATGATAAAATTGGAATACTATTTTGAACAACTTACCAGATTTCAATAATGTGTAGGCAATATGTCTTTAGCTTTGATAACTCAGTCAGCTAGTAAATGCCTATGATATACATGGGCGGATACAGAGTATAGTTATAATAATATAATTTATGGTAGACCTACCTGTCTACACGGGAAATAGAACAGTTCTATTTGATTTGTGTTTATGTTGGTTAACAAATGTTGGTGATCGCTATAACAGATGCTACATGCGTTCTTATTGAATTTTTCAATGTAAATAATGTAAATTCTCTCTTTCATTGATTCAGATTCGATGGAGAGCCTATATATCACCCACATGGAAAGACAGGGAAGATTCGCCCACAGAATGTTCAATCGACTGTTGTAAGGTCAGACGGAGATATAACCTCAGTACACACATTCAGATTAACTGCAAATGTACTGCAAATTTAATGAACTGGCCCCAGAGATACAGCGACTTGTGAAGGTTTTGTCGGTTCTGAAGCTATTCAAAATCTCAATTTAACCACTTACCATTCTGATGGGGTAAGATTAATAATTATTATTAATAATAAGATACCGTTACTAACACTTCATGATTGAAATTTTATATATAATGTATAAAATGTATATTATGATAATAATTTATCAAGAAAGTGTGGATAATCATAATCAAAAACCTACAATCTGCAACTATGACTTCTTCACCATATTTTTTCGAGATAGACCTATAAAAAACCTCAATAATTCAATCAAATTTAGGAGTGGATTGAATTTTCAACTTGAAATGCTCGATGCTATGATCATATCAATCCCTATTAATACATCAGCACCAGTACAGAACACTATACATTTTTTTTTTGTGAAAAATACAATATTTCTTCAGAAAAATCCAATTGAAAATTTCAGTCGGCCACATAAAGAAATCAAATTATTGGGTACCTAGTTTTCTCTAGTTTCTCTATTTATACAATTTCTCCTATTATAAATTTATACTATTTATACTATTTCTCCAACCAAATTTATACAAAAAATTTGATCTTTCAACGAGATATGATGCCTACTTTTAGAAAACAAAAATGTTGATTTACTGGCAAAATATAAGAAGAAAAATGTTCACATTTTCTAGGAAAATTTCTATGATAATTTTGTTTTGAGAATATCGTGGGTGTATTAATTTGGAGTCACTATTTTTCAGGACACTCTGTATATAAAGTGTAGTACTGTAAGCTATTAAATAAACGAGTTCCTCTGAATAATTATATTGAATTTGATTTCAGTACATGTTCCCCAGTTATATAGAACCTGACATGGAAGATTGGCTGCTATTGAATACTAGTGACACAAAACTGGATCTGGAACCACCAAAGAACGGTTTCGATCAAGTAATAAACATCACCTTGGAGCTGGGAACCACCGGTAACATTTTCACTAGACTGCTCATTTTCCCAGGGATAGGTAAGAATATTTTCATTTTTGATTCCCCATAACACATTGCGCTAAGTTCTATGGTGTTGAAGGTGAAGTTGTTCTATTTATTCAATATTTGACAATTTTTTTATGTGAAGCTCGTTGTCATTATTATTTTTTTTTTTGTTTATAGGTTCGTTAGTCATAACGTTGGCTATGTTGGTTTTGAAGTTTGATAACAATATAAGATTGTTCACTCTAGGAATATCTTTCATCATACACACATATCTTCTACAAATTCTCGCATTTCATATGCCACCTTGTGGATCTCAGCCTCCTTACTTAGGTAAGAATATGATAATAATTGATTATCAAGCTATCCACCTCGAGGGATACCTTATATTTTCAAGTAATTTTAAGATTTTCAAGACTTAAATATTTTCAAGACTGATTGAAGAATTATTACTTGCATATTTTAAGGCCTACGTATATCTGATTTAGTAAAAAACATAAGCTGACGTGATACAATTTAATGAGAGACTTATTTATATGAATCATGCAACTATGATCATAGAGCATTCTTGTTTGTATTTAACTATAGGCATATTTCTAACGGAAAAAATTAATTTTTGACTATATTCATTCAAATAATGGATCAAGTAGCGTAGACCTAGAAGCATGCTGGATAGAAATAGTATGAAGTGAATACAAGTTGGCTGTACTTATATGCATAAGATAATACACAATTTATTTCCAAAAACTTGAAACCAATCATTATTGGTCCTTATCGGTTCACATAATAATAGTATGTGACATATTATGACATTTCTTATCTCTATATTAAAGTAAAAATTTTCATTAGGCCTACATATAAATCATACTCGCTTACTAGAATCATAGATTACAGATTGGAATCCATACAAATCTTATCTCTTCTCTATGCTAAAATACACATACAAATCTAAGGAGTTTCTAAACAAATTTGGCCAAACAATTAATTGAAACACTCTCTTTCATGAATCAGGTTTTTGAGACATAACTTAAGTTAACTCTATTATTCGTCTGGCGAATAATTGACATATTACTCTATTTACTATTCCACTCTTTTATAATTTTGTAAAATCTTCTAGTAGTCTATAGTTATTTTTAATAGCTTAAGACAAGTGTTTTCTTGCCCACGATTGATCGTATAGGCATACCTAGTGTTACTTAATAGTTATTTCGTAGTGGCTACGCGTCCGTCAACCGTACGCCGCTTAGACGTCCGTCAAGAGTGTCACGTGATGTATGACGTCACGGTTACTGTGAGTTGACACTACCACCACAGAAAAGAAGAGACCCTCTGCTTTTCTGTGCTACCACCTAGAGTTACAACTCTAGGTAACTCTAGGTGGTAGTGGAGTTGACGGACGAATAAGGTATGACGTCACGGTTACTGTAGGTTGACGGACGAGTAAGGTATTGGCAGTTGGCAGTGTTGGCAACTCGAACTCTGTTGTCATAGCCCCCTCCTTTAAACTACAGGTAGTTTAAAGGGGGATATGCTGTTGTTTATTAGCTATGAATGCGGAAGGGCTGAAATTTGATAGTTACAACAGTTTATTAGCATTCATTAGAAGCAAAGAAGAGAATGAATTCATTCAAATACTCGGCTGAATTGAGAAATAGGTCTGATACACTAAATAAACTGGAAATTAAGAGATTACCAATTTTAGTACCCTAAGGCAAGCATCGACAAAACCTGGTAAACCGAATATGATCATTGAAGCAGCTCTGATAGTTAGCCAAGACCCTCTAAACTCTAAAATGTAGAGGAATGAGGGTCTTGTGTTATTCTCAGTTTTGACACACAATACCTACTTAACCTACAAATACTAAATCTCGCCAAAAGTTTCGCAGATCATTGTGTCACAGCTGGGTAATGATTAGTGATAACGATCTATTGTTATAGATCGCCATCCGCCAAATTATATGAATTGCAGTAGGCTATAACAATTACCATAATTTATGCGTTATCGCCGTCCGTCAATAGTCAATGACGACTTGACATTCTAGAGTGACGGCTCGTAGTACCAAATATTGCCGCTAGCTAGTGTGTGCTTGTGCCCATGACGTCATTGGTCACATGACTCTCTTGACGTACGTCTAAGCGGCGTACGGTTGACGGACGCGTAGCCACTGCCTAGTTATTTATGTACCTAGTGCGTAAAGTAGCACTTTGCTGCACCGAAGAAACGATTACGCACGAGCCGCGAGGCGAGTGCGGAATAGTTTTGAGTGCAAAGCAAAGATACTTTGTGCACGTGCTTAACATATTAAATTTTTTTCCTACAGTTACCTTTAAATGTGATCAAACTTCAAAATCCTAACCTAGCAAGAAGAGTCTAGCAACAAGATAACGAAATTTCTGATAAAAGTACTTCAATCCAATCAATACATTCATTAAAACACATTGAAACCACTAAATAATAGATAGAAATAAAGTATTGATGATACCTTAATGATTTAATTGAATTCTATGTCAAAATCCTGTTTTGTTCCTATCTCACAATGGTTAAAAATCCGGCTGTTCCTTCTCTCTTAGGATCTATTAGCTACTCCTCAATAGGTTATGTTAGGTTATGATAGTGGAAACAATTTGAACATTAGCAAAAAGGAAGAAAACAAAATGAATAATTGAAAATCAAGATAAGAAGAAACATAGAATAATTCAGAGAATATCCAAAAAATAAAAGATAATACATCACAAAATAATTGAAATAACAATACTGAAAATTGAAAGTGCAGAAATGCAGCGACGAAATCACAGACAGTATGAGAACACATTATTTTCGGCGTTGCCAACATGATTTCAAGAGTTTGATAACCTTATCAGCAGCAAACATTTTAAGAAATTGAAATATTAGGTTAAAATCTGGAGCGATAATTTTATTTACGCACTAGAGCGTTAAGAAAAGCACTTTTGAAATCAGTGCAGGAACAGCCACATTATAACTTAGAAAATAATATTACCGGTGTATCACTTAAAAGTTTTTCATCTTTGATAAATCGTAAAACATCATCAAAACAGTTTCATCAAGGGTTTCAATGAAATCATTTTTTTCTATTCCAGTGAAATATTTCGCTAATTCGCTTATTATTACTGGTCTAATAGTCGTGGAAACGATTGCAGTCAAATCTATATCAACACTCAAGCAAATGTCCAAATTGGCTGATTCGTTTCTGAGATATCTTGAAATCTGCAAAATATTCGAATTACTCCTCATACCTCGGAAACAAGTGAGTTAATTCACTTCTGATAGTTTTCTAAATTATTTTATTTCTTTCCTAAATAAAATTCTATGTTTTATGAAAATTAAGATCTTCTATCTCATGCAACAATGAGTCTCTATTTCCATCACTGTGCAAACATTGAAGGAAATAATTTTTCCAAACGAATTCCTGGGCAATTAGTGATAGAGTGGGAGTTGAGTAAATATCGAAATATATGTTAACAAAAATATAAATTAAATCCACTATTATATTTCATTTAGTTCCTTTTGAATCGTCGAACTAGATGCATGTCCGCATGTCCAGTAAATTTGTCATGTCCGCATGTCCAGTAAATTTGTCAAGTGAACAATGGCTTGATTAAGAGTTTTATTTCTCGGTAGGCCTATAAGAAATCTATTTCTATTGCATACTACATTATATTATTCAACTCGTGTATGTAACTTAGTATTGTAGTGTTAGAATTTTTAATTATATCCTTTTAAAACTAATTGAACAGTGGTTTTTGCGATAACCTAAAGCAACTCATTTTTAGTTGAATAATATTTATGTGTAGGCCTACAATGAATTGATGTGGAAGGTCCAATAAGCTTACGCCAAAAACTATCCCTTCTCCATAGCAAATGGTAAAACATTTGAAATGAATCATATTTTTCTTCCTATATTATGCTTATCGGCAACTTAAAAAAAATCAAACTATAATTATTCATTTATACCTACATGGAAAAATATTAGGAGACAATGTTCTAAACTGTGTATCACTGGTTTTCCAGATTTCCAACGGAAATTTACATGGAGACCTAAACCAAGGAGAGTCAACAACGAAAATTATTATTGAAGAAAAACTCTGGGAGACTATAGCCTTTTCTCTTGGACAGATTGATGCTGTTCACTGTGATATTAGCATATGTTTACAATATCGTACACTTCCTTGTCTTTTAGATCCATTTTAAGATTTAATTTTCACCAGAAACTAAATAAGATACTAGAACTAGATCATTACAATACTACTAGAATAGATCATAAATGTCAATCAGATAAACGAACTGTCAATAAATAACTCATGTTCATTCTATTTTCGTTATAAGAAGCTTATATATTATTATGGTGAATACCATAACTTTGTTACTTTCATCGAAATATATTTATATGTTGTTGTTTTTACAAAGAAAAAAAAACATTAAATTCCATTCTTTTTTGTAATATTCACTTCAATAAATTTACATTCAAGAACATCAATATAATATTCTATTATAATAGGTATTTCATATTCCATTCTGTTCCAAATCAGGCGTATTAGAATTTCATTTTGTTCCTTCGGCTAACACTTTTAATAATCATTTTATTATGTTAAAATCAAATAAGAAAATTTTAGAAACCACAAAAAGCTAAAAATTGTCTGTGAATTGATGCAGTTGCAAATTCAAGTTGAAAAATAATTTATAAAGTAATATAAAAATTCAAGTACTAATGTACTCTCTAACTATGTATGATCTCTGCTATATTTATTGATTGCAGATAAGTAATTTTATTTTATACAGTAAAATTCTACATTAAATTTACAGTAATCATGGAGAGGTTTTTAATACCGTATAGAAGGGTATCAATAATATCAAACTCTTAACATTCACTGGGGCGCCATTTGGGGGGAGGGCAGGGGGCCTAGGCTTCCTCAAAGATTCGATAAATAATTAAAAATAGCGGGCCTATATCTACGTGAAACTAAAATCTCAAGACTAATTTAATAGTTGAATTGAAATAGACAAATGAAGCTTCAAATTACATTTTCAAACGTAATATTTCAAAAAATTTCCGGGAGAAAACGCCCCGACCCCCATTTTCATAGGGTATTCCATACCCCCATACCGCCTTGCCCCCCCCCCCCACGAGTTTGGTGAAATGGCATCCCTGAACATTCAAAAGATTTTGTTTTTTAACAGTAACTTTTTCAAAGTATCATGATCAAATCGTTTTTTGGTGTAGGCCTATGTTATTCTTTTTTCTAGACTTTGAAATTATCACTCCAGTTCTCCAATGCATAATTGTTTTCTTATCAGTGGATGGTGAAGCTTCAACTAGAACGAGATAAAACAAAAGGGGTGTGTGAGCTGTGATTGTAGACGAATGTTATCATATAGGAGTATTATAGTATAGTATTCGTTCTCTATTCAGCGAATGTTTCCTATGTTCTATCAACATAAATGAAATTGAGTCATGTATTACCTTTTTATATTTCTTCAAATTGTACTTTTTATTTGTGCCGGTGAGTAAATGCAAACAACTCTATTTTATGTAGCATGTGTACTTGTTACTGGTACATTTTATCTACATTTTTATGTGATGCTTCATTATTATATATAGAATACAACGGCTTGATATATTGAATAGTTCATACTATTAAATTTACATACTTTTTCTGTCACACATCGTTCATTTCAAGAAATTACAATCTGAGTTTCTTGGATAAATACTTCCTATTCTAGGCTAATTCAATAAAAAAACTCATTCAACAATTCCATATCAGAATATTGTATCTCCTCTAAGCTGAATGAATAAAATTTAGAATCTTGTTTTCATTACATTCAAGTTTTCATTTACAAATCAAAGTTAATTAAAAGTTTTTTTTTGTTCGTATCATATATTTGCATGAACAAGTAGTTTTTTTTAAATGGATGCATTCTTAAAAATGTATTTTCATTTGAAAATTTTCAATTTTCAATTGAGATTTGTGAATTGAAAACTTAGAAGTTTGAACATTCTATTTAAAAATGAAATATAATTCACTTTTTTGGAAATTTAATTGGAAACACCACTAATTGTAATATTAACTGAAATTCTAGGAAATTGTAAATCATGCGATGAGGCCTTAAATAATGAGGAACGACTGAAATGCGATCTTCTGAAGGATTACAGTGAAATAGCTGTTCCAACCAATAAAAATAGAACAGTGGAAATTGACGTTGAAATTCATCCGATACAAATGGAAGTGGTAAGATAATAATTTTGAAAATCAGTGTAGCCCAATTTACATAAAATTTCAACATTCTATTGAATTTCAAATATAAAAATAGTCAGTTTATTTTGACTCTCAAACTAATTGACTATAACAAATTAAAAAAATTACTTGAAATTTTTCGCACCTTTCAAGTTATTGAGCTTATTCAGTTTGATATAGGGAGCTAAACATTTTTCATTATTGACTTCATAAGGCTTTCAGTTGTTTCAATTGTCAATGTCATCTATAGGTGTGAATTCTACAACAATGCTTCAGAGTATATTTTTATATTAAGACTGTTTTTAATGTCTCCATCATTACATTTTTTGCCTCCGAATTTAATGAATCTTTGATTAAGATATCGTGTAGGCTATTGATTATGTACCGATGAGAGTTTGATTGATGTTGGCCTTAAATAAATTGAGTAGATTATCTGAATATTCGATCATTCTTTTGCAGAATCTACTCATGAGATTTTACGTAAGTGAATGGTAGAAAAAAAATATTTTATCGAATATACAAGGGCTGAACCGTACCTTACTTCATATATTTATTGATAAATAACTTAATCAAATAATGATCGTAGCTACAATTTGCTCTTTCGTGTGAATAATTGAACGATGAATTTACAGGAGGAGACAGAGTCGATTGTTACGGTCGATGTATGGTTTAATCTGGTAAGTTCACAACGGTAGACTGTATAGCTTACCGTTTATTCATTGTACTGCATCTTAAACCCGATCTTGAATCAAATACGTTGTATATAATTTTTACGGTAAAATTTCAGAGGAGGTAAGTTATTCATTTTGAAGATCCACAACTCAAAGAGTTTAGTCTGTTAGTCTTTGTATAGGTACTCATCTTAATCTTACCGTATCACTTTGAAGGACAGAATATAATATGATATGAAAAATGCTGTTCTAAAAAACGTAAGCGCAGTTGAAACAGTTGTGTCATGCGCAACATATCGAAGCAAAATGTGGTACCTACGGTATAAATTATTATTATGACTATTGATGACTGTTGAGGCTGGACGCACTGTTGCAGAATTTCATTGTTGCGATACAAAACACTACAGCTTACTTTTAATATGATTTTTATGATGAATTTGAACCCACTTTGATGAGTACGGTAGTAGTTTTGATGCGATATATGCGGGATTCCGTTGAAGTAGCGTAGCCTACATGACCAGCATTTCATTATTTATTCACCTCGCAGCACTAAAATGCTGCCTCAGTGTGCGTCCAGCCTAAGCAGGGTTTGCACCGTTTGATTCAATAATAGCAAAATCTCAATCAATTTCAGTCCAGGTACTCCTGGCTCTAATCATGTAGGTAGCCTATAGGTAAAATACGTTTAATAAGTTCTTTTGAATCTAGCTGCAATTTTGGTTTGGAATTTCAGACTTGGTTTGATAAGAAATTGACATGGAATCCAAAGAATTATGATGGTCTGCAAAATGTACATATGGACTGTTCAAAGATATGGGCTGCTTCATTTTCAGGCGTCACTTAGTGAGTATACCTACCTGTTTAAGAAGATATATATTATTCATAAATATTTTTTCATACCGTATCGAATTCATTATTCTTCTCTCTAACGCTCAGTAGTCAATTTACTCATAAGCTCTGACACCTTGATCAATATTGGAAAGCTCCCTAATCCAGCGAACGTTTTTGCTCTAGCAGGAATGAGCAAGTAAGATTGATATAAGAAGTGGAATAATATTGTATACACGTCGAACAAACTTGACAGTTTTTCTACAATATAGAATATATCATAGATATATACAATATATAGAATATATAGATATTATCTCGATCATAACTCATTTTTTTCTTATCACTGACAATTTTTTGTGTTTTCTTTAAATCATTTGTTAACCATAATCCATTTCATGTTAATTAGTATAGTACCTAAGTGATTTGATGCATCCAAGTCTCTTGAATAGGCCTACTTTAATGAGACATTCGCATTTTGTGCATTTTTCCAAGTGTAGGCAATACAATCAGTATTTATGGTGTGATCGACTTGAATGATTTTGATTAGTGTGTTAAATAATTCTATATTGGCAGGTAATTAATTATTTCATAATATTAAAAAAAGCTTCCAATACAGTATTTTCAAAAATCTATTATTTCTTTTCCAGTTTTGGATATGTAATTCAGAAACCTTCTCCAAATTTGGATTGTATAATTCAATTCACTGGAGCGGTCTCCTCAATAGGTATTGAAAAAATCAATGCTTTTGATAATGAAGCTGATTACACATTATGGCCGTATGATAAACATGAGTTTCTGGTTGTTTTTCATAGTAGAAAATTCAGCATTGGAGATGAGAACATAGTATACAACTACAAGGTACAGTAAATAATAAAAAATGATAATTATTCAGTCATAAAATATAATAATATTCTTTATTCAATCTTTTTCCCTTTCTCACGACTATAGTTAGTATTTATGTTTCTCTTTCAATTTATCTACCATCTCATATTCTTTAATCTGCTATTTCAATAGCTTCATAATTTTATCTCTCATTTTTTTTCTTTCACGCGATTTTTCCTTTTATTTCTTAGTTTCTTGCGTGTTTCAAAACGTATCTAAACGTTTTTCTTTGTCATCTTTTCATCATTTATTATCTATTTCAATAGGCCTATCTATTATTATATTTTATCATTTTCATTTTATTTATTTATTTTTCATGGTAGATAAACGTAGTCTATATAAAACAGATTATTTTTTACTGGAGGATTGAAAAATTCCTAAATTGGAAACAAGTGCTGGTGGAATTTTACCTATTATTCATAATAATTATTATTTAATTATTATCAAAGTTCTGAATTTTTGGATCCATAACGAACTGCGAAGTTATTTATTAATTTATGTTATTTACAGTAAAATTTGACTGCATATCGTGATATCTAGTGTTGAAACAATAGTATTTATTATCAACTCAACCCAGGATATGCTGGTCCTCGGAATAAGCTGTGACGATATAATTATTGCGCCTGAGAAGTAGAATAATAATATTATTGTAGCCTAAATTCTCAAAATTGGATTGAAGTGTGAAGTGTTAATAAAAATAGAAACACTATTTGTAGATACATAGTGATATTAAAGAATATACACAGTCTACTTTGTGCTGAAACTAAGTTGAGTTTCGTTTATTTATGGCAAAATGTTTGATTTAATTTGTAAACTTCAGATGATAAATAGGCTATAACTTATGACTGTGAAAGGAACCCACATACATCCAATTGGATATTTTCTTATTAGACTTTGCTTGATTTTTTCAGAAAATTTCAAATCAAAGTTTGATCAAAGATAGTGAATGGAATGTAGATAATATTGTCCATTGGCTGTATTTTGATTCATCAAGAGTGAAAATGGAGGTTTTCTTGACAAGACATCATTCAATTCATACTTACACGTACATTTATCCATCATATGGTAATATTATATTTATATTACATTTATTTACATATAGGTATTTTATACATATTACCTACATACTATATTCACATATATTAAATAATAATTATATATTTGGGTAACACTATTTTAAAAACACTTTCAAGTAGAAATAACACTATTCTTTCTACTTTAAAGTGTTTTTAAAATAGTGTTATTTATCTGTAGAAAAAAGTATGGATACACAACTCATATATTTGGTATTCAATAGGTACTATTATTTCAAAATAAATTCAGTTCAGAAAAATATCCTCGAATAAGTTACTTTGGTGCAAGCTAATATTATTGTTGCTCATTGATTTCTTATTGAGTAGCTAATACATAAGATATCAGTTTTTAGATGAGGAATTGTATAGAAAAATGTTTCAAAAAAGATGTCAGTACCGTATCCGATTATTTTTTATAGGCCTCACCAGATAAAGAGCCAGTGCAGTGTATAAGCCTCTATTGCACTGATATAATGACCATGTATATTATTTTATATACTAATATCAAATATTCAAAAATATCAAATATTTAATAAAGTATAAGTTTTACCTTTCTCCACCATCTAAACTCATTCTAACATATTATGAAAGCCTTACGTACGGAATTGCTTCGCACTGCACGGTATTTCCTCGATTTCTTATGTATATAGCATGAAATGTGTCGAGAAAATAATGTGGATGACTTCATTATCATAAAAATGATCATACATAAAACTACAATATGTAGTAGGTACCGTAGCGTCCCGCAGGGGGGCAGAATTTATTCTGTCCGGGGTGTGGCAATCCTCCGGGTTCCTGATGCAAGTGGTAGATGTAGGCTGGTTGGCAACTAACACCGTTGCGTCCCAGCTTAAGTAGGGTGTTCAAGTAGGAACACCTGAAGCATCAACTGCGCAAGCCAAGCCAACATATGGTGGAACAGCATACGCCGACGGCTGCATGGTCAGGGGAGTGCCTGACATGAGTATGCGAACTCTGGATACCAGGCGACCTCCAGTTTCAAGAAGCCTTCCCTGGGTGAACGCGGAGCTCTGCCCAGGGTGACTGAATAAGTCTCCAGCTACTCGTGGGAACAGGTTTCAGAGTTATTGCTGACTCAAACCTGCCGGGAAACGGTACATGCAGAGGAAGGCACTACAACTGAAGATTCCGCAATGGAATCTGAGGAGGTGCAGACCCATCCCTGATAGAAGTTGAACAGCTTCGAAGGGTGGGTCCATAGCTGAAATCAGCAGCACATTTGTTGCTGGAATGTCCAGCACTCTTGCAAATGAGGAGGAGACTTCTTGAAAGGCAACCTCCCTACCAGAGGAGGCAAGAGAACTGGACTTCAAGGCCTTAGTAAATTCTGCTCTGGCCTTGATTATGGAACATGGCATAAGCCAAAGAGGGATGCCACAACAGATCGAATAGCGGTCGCGGTGGCTAAGGGTTATAAAGCCCAACCCAATTAGGAAAAAAAAAAAAAAAAAGGTACCGTAGCGTATGATTATTATATTAAAGCTCGCCACATTATGCAGGTTCATCTTGATTGAGAATAATCAAATATCAACTCGATGTAATCAGAGTCTAATTCCTTATATTTCATTTTATTTCAGTTTTAACGCTAATGGTAATAAGTACCATTTGGATGAATGTGCTGTCATCCGAAAGACTATTGATCAGTGGTCTGCTATTTTTGACTCAGTACATTTATATGGAGTACTTCATGTTCATACTACCAGCACCAACAATAACGACTCCTTACATAGGTAAGAAATGATAATAATCTACACACTGTTGTGAAACTTTTTTTAATACGTCTTTCAAGTGCAGTATTAAAATTTTTCTAAACAATTGTATGTCAATACTCAACTTACTTACTGGTTGTAATAATAAGGGGCCTCAAATAAGAGAATATAGTGCTAATGATACAAGTCAGAGCACGAACACTATATTTTCGCGGCAATAATCCTCCTTATTCCTTTATCCGGTAATCGAAAATGATAAGGAACATAATTATTAATTTTACAGTAAAGTTGATTTTTAACTGAGTTTGATCTATATTCAGGAAGTACAATTCACAATAATGATAACGAACGGTATGTGTTCAACCATAAAGATGACGAAGGACTACCGTATCATACCTGTTGTATTCCTTCACCTGTGTTCAAAACATCATAGGAGACAATAACTTTTTTGGGGATAAAATTAGACTATATATAACTACACCAGATGAATAACCACATAAAAAATGTTGAGGATAGGTACTATCATAAAAATGAATATAGGTATAAACATAAACCAGATCTGTCATCATATTACAGCCTCTTGTATTTTAAATTATTTAAAGTTCAATAATATAAGTTGAACTTATCAAAAATAATAACTGAAATGTTAATAATATGAGATAACTATTAAAAGTATATCGGTAAAATTTTGTATAAGTTCAATTATCATTGTTTTTATAAGTTTATAATGCTTATTCACCGGTTCCAAAGAGAGAATGCAAAACTCCTGTTTGAATGAACAATAATATTGATTTTGAGATAATGTCATGTTATGTTTCTCTATTCCAGCTCGTTTCCACAAATACTTGCTTCTCATGAACGGCTACGTCATTGCGTGGACAGTAATGACTCGAGTACTGGCTGATATGACATATGAAAGTCACTTCATAATAGTATTCGTCAAGTGGGTCCGGAGTAAACCCTATCTCAACTTCTTTCTAATGGACAATGCAGTTCCTCAGGTACAGTATTAAACGCTTTTGAATTTTCAATGCAGGTGAACGTTTCAAGTTGATAGAATTAGAGAACCATACACAGTCTCGGAATACTTTGTCAAGAAAAAAGGCTCTAAAGCTTGGTTAAAAACCACTACTGTACTATATAGGCCTATATAGAAATAATCATGCAAAATAATATGTTGGGTGCTGTTTACAGCAGTCATCAATGTAAGATAATAGTCACTATCAAAATACCGTTCAAAATTAAATACCTACTTAATAAAAAATAATAATGCTCTCAAATTTAAACCTATACCTTAATCACTCTTATTACGATCTATGATCCTATCTATAACCCTATCATCTTGAATTCAACCTATTTATAACTCCTATGATAATGAAGATTTCTACAAATAAGTTCCTATGATAATCTTTTATCACTCTGTATTGAGTTTGAAATAGCAAGATAACTGTGTTGAAAGAAATCAGTAATGATTTATTTTATACATAGCAAAAATAATATATTATCAATATAACACAAAAAACATTCATGCTTTCGTTCATAAATTCCACTTGGTGCTTCCACCTACTCTTTCTGGTCAACAATACTTCATAATGCTATAGTTTTCCAAGATCGACATTATAATTTAATGGTCCAATATGGGATACGGTATATTTATTTATGTAAGCTTAGGAAAATCAATAATTTTGTGTGTGTTTTGTTATAGAGTTTCGGATAACTTCAAAAAACAAAACAATAATTCCTCTTTAGGAAAAATATGTTATTTTCATCCTTGGTAGGAAAATTATTTCAACAAACTGTATGAGTGGCAATATTTTTGCCTTAATGAGAGGCATCAGAGACTAATTCAAGTTTTGTAATTCATTGTCTCATTTTATATTTCAGCCAGATGCTATGGAGAATGATGGACTTGAACCCCTACACCACTTCTCACTGCTTGCAAAAAAGCAAGAGCAATTGAAGATTTGCATTCAATTTGTCGACAAAATTATTTGTTTGATATGTTCTTTTTTAGTTGTTTTATTAATTATAGCTTACTATCCGGTTATTTGAAAGTTTTTGCATTGTAAAGTTTTAAAGTTGAGATCTCACTGCTGTTCACATTGAAAATAAAAACTCATGAAAGTTATTCTCCTGTGATTCATCCTCACCCACGGCTTATTGAGATTAAGGTTCAAACTTAATAGAAAAATAATATTGATTGTTATTCTATTTAAGATTCTCTACAAATCTGAAAACATTTTTTTAGTAAAACATTATTTTATAAACCCATGTACATTATTTCAAATATCATGTACTACTTTAGTAAAAAACTTCCAAAGCTCTATCTATGAGGAACTTAACAAACAAAACTCAATAAATTTAATAACTAAGTACATTTTATGCCAACAGATAGTGCCACAGAAAACTGTTTTATGTTTTTATCAAGTTACTCCCATTTAAAAATAATTATTTAAAAAAAAAACAAATAGAGCCTGCAAAAATTCTATTTTTATCTTTCTTTTGGCGCAAACCGCATCAAAATCGGTCCACTCTGATAAACCACAAACTTTCTAAAGATAGACACGAAATTCTTTTCATATAATATTATACGATAATGAGATACAATTCAAATAACAGAAGTTGAGAAAACGGATCAAAAATTCAAAATTGAGTTGGAGTTGGAGTAGTTGAGCTGCAGTTGAGTTGTTGTACAAAGTTCTTGTACAGTAGTAGCGGTAGTGTGAAGCCGCCTTGATTTTATGAAAATTAATTAGTATAGTATTTAATATTATCGATGAGTAGATTCAATCATGGAATTCAAGATTTTTTTCCACAGTAGAAGTTGAGAAGTAGATTTTCTTGTTTGTTGGAGTAATTTGTATAGAGGAGTAGCTCCTAGACCTGATCAGCGCGCTCTAGGTGAGAGAGAGTGAACAACTTGTCGGGATTTTAACATTGTGAGATAGGAACAAAACACGATTTTAGGATAGAATTCAATTAAATCATTAATGTATCATCAATACGTTATTGCTATCTATTATTAGGTGGTTTCAAGGTGTTTTAATGAATGTATCAGTTGGATTGAAGTACTTTTATCAGAATTTTCGTCATCTTGTTGCTAGACTCTTCTTGCTAGGTTAGGTTTTTGAAGTTTGAACTTCCCGCTATGTGTAACCATCAGTATGGTTTGTACAATAAACATTATTATTCCAGAGACATGAATTATTTCACACAAATAATATTTAATTCAATTACAAAATTATATTTATATCTTATATTTTCCATACTTCATCTATTTACGTTCAATATTATATGTGCAACAATCAATGTCAGGAGTAAAAAATACATTATTATTCCAGAGACATCAACTATTTTACACAAATAATATTTAATTCAATCACAATATTATATTCACATCTTATATTTTCTATATTTCATCTATTTACGTTCAATATTATATTTTATATCAGTACCCAGGGGGCTGTCATAGACGGAGTGGAAATATTGTATCTTCCCCATGTTAAAAAGGGGTGTAGGCTGAGTCTCTAGTTTCCGGCTGAGTCTCTAGTTTCCGGACGGAGTTTTGGCTCTGTATTTGAATTCAGAGCTTTTAGGTTAAGTTTCATTTTCATAAAGACTTTTAAAAGTTTATGGTATATTTTGCGGTATAAATCAAAACTGTTGAGAGAATATGATTGATATTTACGGCAAAATATAAAATTTTAGTTGGATTCTTTGTTTTTTAGGTTGTTTTGAGTAGAAGTAGGTGTGATTCTCTACTACAGGTTAGAATGGTTATTCACTAATTCACTAATAATGGGGAACTTCTAATATCGTTACGCGTGTATCAAACTTTCGGATTATTCTTCAATATCATTGATATAATATCGTTATGCGTGCATCAAGCTTTTAAACCATCCGCTATTCAATCAGAATCAGTTGTAATTATTATCAATTTATGATGTTTTCAAATACACCGCTAAAAGTCCGTCCGGAAACTAAAGTCATCCTACACCCCTTATTTCTCTTACTTCCAGTCCCTGAGATGTCAGGTCCCTGTCAGTACCTATCTTACTTTTTTTTGGAAAGGAATGCTTTTGGAAAGAGGGTCAAATTAAAATTATCTTTGTTTTTTCTCTCTTAAAAAGTCAACTGAAGTGTTCTTAAACATCCTAGCTTTGATTTTATAAGTTACTGGAATATTTTGGCTGAATATTTATCAAATACGATGGGTTTGAAAACAGACATTTTTACATTTGATTCAATGTTAACCCATCTTCAATCCCGACAAGTTGTTCCTCTGTCTCTCACTTGAGCGCTAGTGTTTGGCAGCTACTCGTCTAATTACTGAATCTAAAGCACGGTCTACACGCAACGATAAGTTTGTCAAACTTTAGTCGTTCCAACTAGTTTGAAGCAAAGTCGTAGCGTGTAGATGGCGAAATTAAGAGTTGGTCAAACTTAAGTCGTCCAACAAAAGAGGTATCAACTGGTCTTTTGGACTAAAGTTGGAACGACTTTTACGTGTAGACGGCTGTTCAAACTGTCGTCCCTCTTTAACCTATAAACCTATGAAAATGATGGTTCAGAAGCGAGAAATGAATTAGGTTAGACTTTGATTCAGCATTCGGAAATTGAAGCAATGCTTGAGTGTCGAAAAAATTATGTATTTGAATATAAAATATTCAACTTGAATGCTTTGAAAAGCTATTCTTGTTTATTGTACTAGTATTTAGCGTTAACAGCACAATAAATTACAATATTATCTGAGGGATATCACTTTTGATAGAACAAATTTTGAGATCGTTTGCTAGTTTATTATATAATATTATTTATTATTTCTTTTTATGTATAAAATTTTGAACTTCTCTCATGTGTTCAGTTTATTTCCTTTCTTTTTTGAAAGGAAAAAGAAAGGATGTTGAGGCAGGTATCTGTGTGGAAGAATAATTTATTATGTCCTGCTTGATTTGAATAAAGTTATAATATATTATATCAGCGTTGTATTATTGCAGAGGTTCCTTTAAAAAGTTAAAAGATAATAGGATACAACTGGAAAATAAAATATCAACATAATAATTTAAATTAATTAAATATCATAATTATTATGTAGGTTATTGATTACATGGTAATGTATGATGAATGACGTGTACTTTTAAGTACCGTACCGTGAATTATGTTCAAGTTTTACTACCCTAGCATATATATATTATTAACACAACATATACGAGACATTAGAACCAATAAAGCTATAAATTAGCGGGCTTATGGATAAGATGCGTTACTGTATTTTGTTATACTAATAGTTACATCCATTCAGTACCGGTACCAAAGTAGCAGTCACTCGACTAGGTTAGGTCGGTGTCAAAGAGTCTCTTTTCCATCCATTTCTTCAGTTCTCAATTTTTTTTATTCTTTTATATATTATGTAGTAAAGGTAGTTGCGTTCAGATAATAATATTATATTATAGTTCAGATTTCATATTATAGGCTAGTATACAAAGACGATAACAACTGACAAAACCCGGTAGGTTATTATAGCAATAATAATTATGAAGTAGGCTACTTTAGTTCCATTTCATAATTTCATATTAAATGAATTATTAACTTTTGGGTTTTGAGATTTTTCTCTTTTTAATAGCCAAATTGTTTTCTTTATAATATTGTTCTGACAATTTTCTCTTTTTAATAGCCATTTGTTCTCTTTACAAATTTATTGTTCTTTACGACTGGAATTTTTCTCTTTAATAATAATTAATCTCTATACCATTTTGCACGATGTCGCTTTTTATATTATTTTTTTCTTTTAACAGAAAACTCAATCTGTCAGCAATATAGTCTCCTCCATCGCAGATATTCACATACTGAGTCACTAAGTGTAGAAAGAAGTCGTATGAAAAGAGGTACGACTTTTAATAAGTCGTAGCGTGTAGACGCGATGCAACTCATCCAACTTTGCTTCAAACTTGTTTGAACGACTAAAGTTTGACAAACTTATCGTTGCGTGTAGACCGGGCTTTATGTTCAGTATTCAATGGTTTTATTCGGCAGCAGTGCTCAGCATTTGAAGTGGACGTTTGTTCAGTCACGTGAATGGGGCAAAATCTGAAGCTCGTGAATTTATAGGTTAGCCGAATTGGGCTCATAATGATTAATAATGTTTATTTGAGTATTATTATTATTATTATTATTATTATTATTATTATTATTATTACCTGCTTTTTCCTAGGTCTCTTACAGTTTATATTGATTGAAGAATTCTCTCGATAGTTGAAAACAATGAATAATGTAGATTCTACCTGAGTACTCATTCATGAATCATAGATCTATTGTGAATTTCAAGTTGAAAATATTGTCCTAGTATTGTTATTTTGTAAGGTGCCGGTTTCCTTTTTCTAGCTGAACAATCTGTGTAGTGATTTAAAAAATGACATCAATTATCTTGTTGATTGATGATCAAAGATTTGAAACCAGCAAGGAACTTCTATCCAATCACAGTCCATTTTTTCTAGCCATGTTCAAACATGATTTTACTGAGAAGAATAAACATGAGATAACATTGTCGGTAAGTTTTTAATTCTCTTTACTCTGTCTTTATTTCCTAGAACGTTATTTTGTAAGTTCCTATAGT
Source organism: Laodelphax striatellus (assembly GCA_017141395.1). Classification (NCBI taxonomy): domain Eukaryota; kingdom Metazoa; phylum Arthropoda; class Insecta; order Hemiptera; family Delphacidae; genus Laodelphax; species Laodelphax striatellus. Next base: position 18,140,780 of record CM029530.1, read on the forward strand.
TGAAACGATGGATTTATTGATGAACCTAGTTGGCCTAGGCCTATAAAATTCTTTACTTTGATGGCAGTCATATTATTGGTGTTGAATGCTATCAAAACTTACTTTAAGTCAAAACTTATCATTCTGAAATTTATTAATTTAACTTTGAAGGATAGACCTATTAATCCACCAAATGTACAAATTGAACTAATTATGTAATAATCATGTCTACACGCTAGGACTTGAGTTGTACAACAAGTACTAGCGGGTAGACGGCAAAAGTCCTAGGACTTGTAAAAGACATACGTGTAGATGCGATGCAATCATCCATAAGTCCTAGGACTAGTTGTACAACAAGTCCTAGCGTGTAGACTGCAAAAGTCCTAGGACTTGTAAAAGACATACGTGTAGATGCGATGCAATTCATCCATAAGTCCTACAAGTCCTAGCGTGTAGACCGGGCTTAATAATTAATTATGGCATTATGTTGTCATTAATGACGTATGCGAAGAATGAGCTGAAATGAAACAAGACAGACTGAACCGATAAGTGGCTGTGGCGGCGATAAAGGGCCCGCGGTGCGGGGGGGCCCGAGAGCTGCGGGGCCCTCAAGCCATGACCAGGTTTTTTTTCTGGAAATTGGAACCGGCTAATTAGAATGATAAAGTTCAATACAAATTAATTATTTTCTCAATAACTGGGACCTAGACCCAGCTAATTAGAATGATAAAGTTCAATACAAATTTATTATTTTTCAATTCTACACTTCTGTTCTTCAACTGATTGGGCTTACGACTCAAACCTACCAAGAAAATCCTGATATGTGCCCTTAATTTTCTCATCTCTTCCTAAGTATCCAATTACTATAATGAATTCTTCTTTCCTGAACCTTCGTTAAACTTAATTGCGCCATCAGGCTTGGGGGGATGGGCACCCCTGAGGGGGGCCCGATGAACAAACTTGCGGGGGGCCCGCGGGTTCTTATCGCCGCCACTGATAAGTGGGAATCGCCATTTATATTGAAATAAAATTTAGCTAAGCCCATCCCATCCATTTAAAATATTAAGTTGAAAATTGTCTAATTTTTCTGACAATCCTCATAGGCTACATAAGATTTCTTACTAATTCATACAGAATACCTAAGTTTACCTATTATTGAAATTGCATGAAAATCTGATTTCTGTGTCATTATAAAAATAATACTGAAATCTTTTTTTGATGGTGTCTTCCTTTTATTTATTGAGTATTTTATTTAATATATAGGTGATCTAGTAATTTATTAGCCTATTCTAATGTTTCCAGGGAGTTGATCCTCATGCGATGAAGCTGATACTTGATTTTTTGAAAACGCAAAAAATTGATTTTACACATGATGCATCGAATGAGAAATCAGAAATTCCTGTACTCGATATTTTGGAAGCTTCCTGTATGTACCAATTTGAATCAATCCAAGAAAAATGCATCTCCTACATAATAAGCCACTGGCTATCAAATGAAAATGTGCTCCAGGCTTTGTTCACAGCTGATAGACTGAGCCTCATCAATCTTCACAAGAAAGCTAGAATAATGTCCTACTGGAACTTTAGTGAAATAAGATTGACTGAATCGTTCTTGAACATGAATATAGAGTGTTTGGTGAAGTATTTGGATAGTGATTATTTGCGAGCTACGAGTGAGTTTGAGGTGTTTGAAGCTGTTTGTACATGGTTGAATCATGCGTTCGAGGAAAGGGTGTTCCACACTTATGAATTGTTGTCGGTTGTGAGATTTGGATTGTGTAGCGGATTTGATCTTAACAGTATGAAGTACTATAGTTTGATATCGGAGACACCACAGGCTGTTCTTATTGTTGATTTTTTGATCAGACTGAAACAGAATGGGGCCGGTGATTGTGAAGCGTGTATTTTGAACAAGGAATGTGGTTCGGTGGCTGGGGATGATGAAGCGTTGTCACCAGCATCTCGATTCAAACGCAAACGTTCGGTGTCTCTGCGCTGCACATGCACAGATGCGATTACAGTGGAGGCCGCCAATAAGCTGTTGGTGAAAGGACCTCGTACGCTGCCGCTGGTTCCTTGCGTGGTTGCTAACAAGCGTCTGCCGTCACTTGCCAATGTCAATGTCGATGGCAGCAGCTCCATGTCCACGTCCAAAGTGATGAAGCAGAAGCTGGTGTCGCCTTTCGTGTTCTACTGGGATGGCACCACCTTGAAGCCGGAAATTTTGCTGTCAAAAATTGATGAGGGACCCTGTGAAGCGATTGGCTACAGAACTGTTTGCAAAGGTAAAGAACCTTGATTTTCCACCCTTAAAAACAACATCTCACTTGATTGATTATTCAAAATTTAGAATCCTTGACATACTTCCATCTATCTTCTATCTCTATCTAAGCTATCTATCTCTTCAGCTGAAGCAAAAATCTTTTTCAAATCTATCAACTAGAAATGCTAGTAATACCAGAAATTAAAAGGATTGTTCAATTTATTATAAATCACTATGAATCGAATAACAAATACTTAATAAAATAATAATTTATTCACCTGCATAAATTAAAACTTAATTTTTTCTTGCTATCTATCTATTCAAACCAAATATTCATAAATATTTATTGCCAAGGGAAGAGAAGACCGGGCACCATTGGATAAAAAAACATGTTTCACTTCAAACATTTCTTTTCATAATGAAAAAAAATTTAATGGTTTTACTCCCACAAGAACTTGTTCTTGGCCATTCCTAGTGCACAAAAACTCTGTTCAAATTGATACTAAACAATTCTATCATTATATTACAACTAATTTTTTACAGGCCTGTGCCCCGGCGGGGCACAATTGGATAGGCCTTGATTTTTGTTGGGGCACAAAATTGGACACATTGAATTTGTGCTACTGGAAAATCACTTCACTTCCAGCGAAAAACACATAGTGTTATAATTTCAATACACCTTATACCACAGCTACTATTTACAGTGACACGTGACGGCCCGAGATGTAGTTGTGCGGGAAATTTAGAGTTGAAAAGTAATTCCTTTAACCTTAAAAAGGCTTTGTCCAATTGTACCCCTGTCCAATGGTGCCCCGGTCTCCCCTAAATGGATAACTAAAATGACTGGAATTTGCATTTCGTCGTAGTATGAGTCTCCTCAATCGTTCATGGAATTTAATTTGACAATAAGATGATTATGGGATAAATGCAAGCCAATGTAATAGGATACCTAATTAATTAGTGTTTTCAGCTTATCAAAGTAATCAATTGAACAATTTTTTAATTTTGATTCTAGACCTGAAACTGTATGTTCTTGGTGGAGAATACTTAATGGGATATGGCGCACATAATACCTCTGTTTGGGTCTATGACATTTGGCGTGAAACTTGGTCTTTCGAAACAAGGTATTAAAGAAAGTTATTCTCATTTTTCCTTGCATTTAAATCGTAACCCCCTCACATCAATGACTGGATGATTTTTCAACTGCTCATAAAATCTGATTCCTGTGTTCATTCAAAATAATATTGAAATATTAATGTATTATGAACTATATCCCTCCTCTCTTTATCTCAGGAATTTTTTGGTCAATCATCAAATCATCCTAAATTTTTCAAGAAAATTATTTTATCTTTTGGAAATTCCCTTATAGTATACACTGTAGCCTATCAATTTTTTTTAAATCGTTTTTGAACTTTCTACCTTAGAAAATCGTCCCAACTTAATGCCTTCTTGACTTCACCAACAATATTGTAATGGGATAAATTCAAGGTAAATAATTATCATATTGTAGTTCAATATTAGGAATATCCAAATCACTTACACGGTTCCTAAGAAAAACTAAAGACAAGGGCCACTCCACCAAGGGCTTATCAAAAATAGTATAATATACTGATTTAAGATTGCAAAAATTGAGAAAAGAAAGAATCAACTTGATGTTAAAAAGTACTTTATAAAGTAATTTAGTTTCAAAGAATATTCGATTGAAATAATAAACACGATTTCAGGAGTGAAAACAGAATATATGGCTCCAATGCGATGATGTATGCAAATTAGTTCAAGAAAAATTAACAAATTATTGTCATTGTGTTAGCCTTGATTTAGTTACTTGAATATTTATTCAGTCATTCTCAAGTGTAAAATCTCTTGACCTTGCATTGTAAATACGTTGTTCTAAAAATAATTTTGTCAACATACAGTATTAGAAATACATTATCTGACTCTTAGAAAATGAATGTAACAATAAAATATTGTAAAATGAAAGGAACGTTGAAGGTCAATTGAATTTCATAAGCTATTTTTCTATATCTTTAGATTTCGATTTTAGATCGTTTAGCTTTCAAGATCATCTCTATCATGCATTACATTAATATGAATGTAATACCGTTTATTGTAGTTGATTTTTATAATTTCTACTGTAATACAATGTCTTACTAATCATAATGAATTTGAGGTGAGGGCTGGATAAAATAAAAAAAAGCATTGTTTCAGGAAAAGTGATAAAAAACACATTTCTGTGTTAGTTGTCAATTTTATTATGGGCTAGATGTTTTCTGATCTATTCTTTTCAGCTAATTTTATTCAAAAAAACTTTTTTATGTCAGTATGAAAAATTTGAACCAATTGGAGTTGAAATTAAATTTTACTTTTATGAAAAACTTTGAACACAAAATACTCCACTGTGTCTTGTATCACCATTGTTTAAGTCCTGGATAAGCGGGTTACAAATAATCGTAAATATTTTTGTTGCCTTTTTAAATTGTTCTTGTATATCTTTTCCTCCATAGATCTTTTTCTTATTTTCAGTTTACCAAAAGCTGTGAGAAACCACACGGTATGCTTCGAGGGAGATAGTCTTTATGTGATAGGAGGTGTTGGGAAGCACAGAGTGGTTGAAGATGCTCTCCATATTTATGATTTGGTCAATAGTAAGTAATTTTTCAAATGCATCATCTCATTTAATAAATAATACAAAACCTGATTCATGGTGAACCCATCATCAAAGTAATTCCAGAGCAAAATGGGCTTATATTATTATCAATGAAATAATGAGTCACAGACAAGATGAAGAAGGTGTCAAAACACAATAAATAATTCAATCTTATGAATAAGATTGAATTAATATTTCAACATTCAATCGATTGGGTGGGGGTGGCTCATTGATTCTGGTTTTGGAAGTTTTTTCCAATTGTTTTAAATGAGAAATGCAACTATTCATTTCGTTATCTGAACTTGAACGAAAAGTTTCACCTTGGCTAAAATTCTGTCTACGTAAAATTACTGAATGATCTCAACGATAAAATAACATCTAGCCTAAAACTCTAAAGAAAAGCTTCAGTACACGTGCATAGCTATATTAATATTGCCATTTCAAAAATCTTTAATAATATCTCTCTCAAAAATGTGAGTTTTACAATCGTTGTATATGTAACGTATGTAATTGTCTTTTCTGTTTTGATTAATCATTACCGGTATATCAGTTTATAATAATAATAATTCCGTGTAACCTGGCTGGCTCAGGTCTGGTGTCAGAGTTTTCAGGTCACTCATGATCAGGTCAGGGTCTCTGACGTGACACTTTTTTTTTGTAGCCGGGACCGACGGCTTAGCGTGTCCTCCGAAACACGAGGAGTGGCTCGAGTTGAAATCTCACGGTCTGACCTGGGTTTGGGTCAGTTTAATAGTCATATAGCCTACTAATATTTATAAACGAAAACGTTGTATTCCACATACATTGGTAAGCTATTGTCTCAACCATCATTCCAATACAAACTCAAAGCAAGTATGTAAAATTTGAATGGGGATGTTGCACAGAGTCAAGGTCTCACAGAGACAAGGTGTTGTTTTTAAACGAAAGCAGTGTCATAGAGACAAGGTTTCATAGAAGCAAGTAGTTCAAAAAGGAGCAGTGTCACAGAAGCAAGGTCTCACTCAGACAAGGTGACAGTTTTAAAATTATGTGCAGTTTCACTGAGTCAAGGTTTCACAGAGGCAAGGTGCTGTTTTTAAATAGCAGTGTCATACAGTCAAGGTCTCACAGAAGCAAGGTCGTGTGGCGTGTTGCCTACATATGAACATGAAGGCGTTCCATTTGTTTTGATAAATTGAACGTCTGCTATATTAAATCATCTTCTATATTATTAAAAGGCGAACATATTTTTAGTGAACGGAACTCCTCCGTGGTTTCTCAACCGATTTTGTTAGTTCACGTCTCATTGTCTTACATTTTGAAAATTATCTGGAGCTGAGGAATGAACGATCAAAGTTTTGGGGCGCCGAAAATTTTCACATTTCAACTTATGATTTGATGATCAGCTGTTTTGAAACGAAAATTGAATTTTTCATTGTTCATTGCACCGGTAAGGGCATTTGAGCAGAGAGAAAAAAGAAAGATGGAGGAAGCGTTACCCCGGTCGTACACCGGAGCAATAAGCAATAGGCAACTAGCAACACATGGATCATATGATTGTCTAATCTACACAAACCAATAGTTCAATACACACTGAAACAGCTGCTTTAGGTGTGCATTGGACTATTTGTTTCTATAGAGTAGACGATCATATGATCCAAATGTTGCTTATTGCTTGTTGCTTATTGCTCCGGTGTACGAGCCCACTTAGAGAATAATAGAGAACGGAAGAGAGAGAAAGTATAAGATAAAGAAGAAGAGAGAGAGAACAGAAGAAGAGAGAGAAAGAACAGAAGAAGAAGAAGGAGAAAAAGGAAAAGAAGAAGAAGAAGAAGCAGAAGAAGAAAAAAAGAAGAAGAAAAAATGAGATTAAGAGAATTAATAGTAGAATTTAATAGAATATCATGTAGGTTTTATCTACGGCTGCCACTTTTATAGAGAGATGTAAATAATTAAGTTATATGCAATTATGCATATCGGTTTAGAAGCTAACCAATAGTGTTGTTATCGCGAGCAATATGATCCAATCGAGTTCCTTGGCGCGCGGCAGCTGAACGAAGCGCGAACTTTGAAAATTCCCGCCTGGCATCTCAACCTCCATATCATTTTTCGTTTTAGGAAGGGGAAGGAGTCATAGGAGAATTCTACAAAAAATCATGGACGTTTCTCTTCATACCATAAACATTTCCCTGAATTTTCAAATCAATCTGTCCAAATTTAACAAAATTATAAGCATTTTTCAAAATCGATGCTAGTTTAGAATCAAAATAGAGTAATATCCGTATCTCCTACCTAAACAATGTACTAATCTTTGAGTTCTCATTTTATTTTTGTTAAAAATGATAATTTAAGCATTTTTTAGCATTTCTGAGCTTGGAATCATATTTTTCACATGTTTCTTCATAGCTATATTCAATCAGGTATAATTTATATGATACAGTAATGCAGTAATTAACATTATTTTCTATTACATACTTGAGTATATTCTTGCCATTGAATATACATTGAATATGAGAAGAACATAATATATTAGTAGTAGTAGGATTCAGAAGAAGAATTAGAAGAGAAAAAGAAGAAGAAGAAAAATAAGAGAAACAGTAAAAGGATATAGAAAATCGGCCAAAAAGGAAGAAGTAGTAGGAGACAGGAGAAGAAGAAAAAGAAGGAATGAGAATAAGAGAAAAATTGAAAGGGTATTTTAAATCAGGCGAAGAAGAAGACGTAGTGGGAGACAGGAGAAAAATAAGGAAAACAGTAGAAGGATATAGAAAATCAGGCAAAAAAGAAGAAGTAGCAGGAGACAGGAGGAGAAGAAAAACAAGGTAAGAGAATGAGAGAAACAGTAAAAGAAAAGAAAAATCCTTCTACTGTTTATCTCATTCTCTTCTTCTTCTTCTTCTTCTTCTTCTTCTTCTTCTTCTTCTAATTATTCTTCTGTCTCCTGCTACTTCTTCTTCTTCTTCTTCTTCTTCTTCTTCTTCTTCTAATTATTCTTCTGTCTCCTGCTTCTTCTTGTTCTTGTTCTTCTTCTTCTTCTTAATTTTCTGTCTCCTACTACTACTACTCCTTGTTCTGAAGACAAAGACGTTGAAGAATAAGAAGAATTCTCATTCCTTCTTTAACTAGTACAGTATTTGAAAATTTGAAAGGTACCGATATTGTATTGCACTGTATTTTTTTAAATAAACGTAAACACAAATCATGTCTCCAAGTAAGTGTTCAGTGTAAATTAATCTCGTCCCTTAAAATTTTTTTCTTGTAGCTGACCATTCATTATTCAGGTAGCATGACGCAGATACTCTGCCTGATTGATATCTGATAAAGAAGAATTCTTTGATTCATGACACTGTTTGCATATTGCATTCCTTCGGCGGTAATAATATTTGCTTTTCAGTCTGGTTTACATCCTGCATCATTAATTAGGAATATCGTTCAATAAACTATTACGATTATTTCATATAGTTGATGAAAATACACTAAATGACTTCTACCTCTATAAATCGAAGATTATTTCAATATCTTATTTTAATTTCCTATTTCCTTCTAGATTTCATTATTATTTCTTCTAGTGGAAGAAGAAGAAGAAAAGAAGAAGAAGAAAAGAAGAAGAAGAAGAAGAAGAAGAAGAAGAAGAAGAAGAAGAAGAAGAAGAAGAAGAAGAAGATGAAGAAGATGAAGAAGAAGAAGGAGGAGGAGGAGGAGAAGAAGGAAGAAGAAGAAGAGGAAGAAGAAGAAGGAAAAGGAAGAAGAAGAAGGAAAAGAAGGAGGAAGAGTAAGAAGAAGAGGAGGAAGAAGAAGAAGAAAAGGAAGAAGAAGAAGAAGAAGAAGAAGAAAAGAAAGAAGAAGAAGTAGAAGAAGAAAAAGTTGGAGAAGAAGAATGAAAAAATTTAGAAAATGTTGGAAAAAGTATAGGCTATTGATCGGCTGTTCAACAATACTGCAAATTATATTTTTTATTTAGATAGCCAGCCATGTGATACTTTTTAATTCTTCACTGGGTATTGCATCCAGGCATCTTTGTCGAGGGAGTAGCTGGAGAGTATTGATTTCATAATTTGATGTATTGTATCGGAAAAAGTCGAAATTTGCATCAAACAATAAAGTTGATTTCCCACTGTGCTCTAAATTTTCACCAATTTTCATGAGAAATCGATTTTTCACCCCTAACTTTTTCCGTGTGATTTAAAAAAATGTTCAACACAGTTTTTGGAGCTCTATCCGATGCAAAAAAGCATTTTTCGAAATTATAAATACTTTCATTCACCCCCTTCCCCCCTATCAAATACCCCCTCTAGATTGCGCCATCTGAATCAAGAAACGTGATTTTCTCAGAATCTAATCCAAATGGAGAACTTTTACATAAATGTGAGAAAGTGCAAAAAAAATTTCATTCAATAATTTATAAAGAGGCTTTTTTCCAATATGGCGGCTCAAATTTTCATCTGAAAACTTTCCCATATACCATTCGAATCAGCTTTTGACGCTCTATACAATGAAAAAAAGAATTTTTCAAAAATTCAAATATTTAAAAAGTCGAGAATTTTCACCCCTAGACGCACTCACCCCCCAATCGCCCAAATCTCAAAAAAGTCAACTACTCACTTTCTCTACCATTTCCCGTCGAGAAAACCGAAAATTTCCTTCAGACAAAGATTTTCAAAAATTGACCACTATTTCGCGCACCAACCTGTATCTATCAAAAATATAGCAAACTTCAAAAAACGAAAAAATCTCTTTGAAAAACTGAATCGATTGGCATTTGAAATTTTTCAAATATCTCTAAGCTGAAAAATTTTTCAGCCTCCCCCCCCAGTACCCCCCAAAATTGTCCAAAAATTAAATAAAACAATACAAACCTGTAGAGAATCGCTTCCTCTTCCATTTTAAGCAATAAAAAAAATCAAAATTTCACAAAAAATAATGGGGTTTTTCGCGGTTATAAAAGAAGGGGGGGGGGCACTTTTCGAAAATGTCAGATTTTTCCCGACGGTTTCAGCCAAAATCGAATCAATCCCTCACCACCCCCACCCCCCAACGAATCCCCATCATCACTATCTTTAATGTCGTCTCTACGACATGTGCTTACAGTTGTAAAGTATATTAGATAGAATAGATACATATGAACATGATTTTTCGGTCTAAAGGTCTAATATATAGGTACATAATATGAAAAAATATAATTAAAATATAGCAGACGTTCAATTTATTAAAACTAATGGAACGCCTTCATGTTCATATGTAGGCAACACGCCACACGACCTTGCTTCTGTGAGACCTTGTCTCTATGACACTGCTATTTAAAAACAGCACCTTGCCTCTGTGAAACCTTGACTCAGTGAAACTGCACATTATTTTAAAACTGGCACCTTGTCTGTATGAGACCTTGCTTCTGTGACACTGCTCCTTTTATAACTACTTGCTTCTACGAAACCTTGACTCTATGACACTGCTATCGTTTAAAAACAACACCTTGTCTCTGTGAGACCTTGACTCTGTGCAACTTACCCATTTGAATCACCAACTTAAATTCGTATCTCATTCCTTTCGTTGATGCAAAAATCATTACGATAGTTGGATAGATTGAATTACTGCCTTTCAGCGCATAATTGTTTTTATTATGGATTCAAACAAAAAAAAAAAATAATGTAAATCTAGTTATTTTCACATTATCATCCTATCAATGATTTTCAGTGCTCTTTTCAAGAGATATGACAATATTGTAGCATTGTAGCCCAGTAGCCTAATGTTATATTCAATTTTGCAGAAACATGGAGGCTGGGACCACCGCTTCCTCAGGCAATGTATTCAGCTGCATGCTGTGTCTACAAAGGGCAAATTTTCGTTTTCGGATCGATTATAGTGACATTCAGAACCCAAGAGAATACATGGATGGCAATGAACAACATAGTGATTCCCAACAATCTGTCAGTGGCATCTGCAATGACCGACAATGAGTGGATGTACGTGATTGGTATGTGAATTACTTTTTTTATTTTACTTGGCTGCAATCAACTGGATAATACCATAGACAAAGCTTTATGCGCATAATACTGTCTAGAGCTGATTTTCCTGATCTTGAAGCAGATCATCTTTCCGTTTTTCGGTAGACGCTCGGCCGAAACATAGGTCTGCAGAATGTATTATAGGTTAGGTCATTAATTTACTAATTATTTATTAATTATAAAGGGATTTTCTTATATTTTAATAGATATTATGTTAACCAGTGCTGTAACAATTCAAACTAATCCAAATCATCTAAATCGGTTCAGCCGTTCTCGAGTTATAAGCGAGCGTACAGACATCAACTCTCTTTTATTAATATAAGATCTAGGGCCCTATAAACACCAGGTAAACGCAGTATCTGCCATTTTGGTAATTACTATTTATGAAAAAGCTTGAATTAAGTGGGTGAATACTGCTCAAACGTTTGAAAGATCACTTTAGAGGTTGAAGCGGGGTTACATATGAAACAGTCCAAAAATGGTGGGTAGGTGCTTCTACTGCCTCTTTATAGAACCTTGATATTATCTATCCAATGCAATTACCAACCTCTTGTGAATGTTGATGTAGATTGGCTGAGATATTGAGAGAATAAATTTCACATGAATAGATAGGCCTATAGAACTATATTTTTTAACATAATTTTTTTTCGTAAGTAAAAAATGCTATGATTTAATAAGTATTTCTGTACCAATAAAACTCTCTTAGAGCAAATATTAAATTTTTTATGATTATTTTAAAAATATTCGACTCTCGTGAATGACCTTGTATAAGGATCATTTATTAATTTAAACCTTCCCGTTCCATTGGCTAACCCTACAGACTGTATAATCATAGTGTGGCCATTGTACTTTTAATTTATTAGCTCGGTCAAATCCACCATACTCTGGTAGCCAACACCCATACGATTTGCATTAAGAAGATAGGCCTACTTGAATCTTATGTTATCATTTTAGTGATACATTTCTTACCTACAATTTGCTTTGCTAATGTTATCTTTCTTCATTTCAAAGCAATACTAAGAGTAGAGAGACTATATTATATTAATGTTAGAAAAGTGATTTTTGATGTCGTCCCTCTCTAAAAGCAATTGAAAATTGAGTGAAAAGTTTAAAATTTTCCTGTAAATCCATATCAGAATTTCAAATATTGTGGCAAAATATGGTGGCAGAAAAAATATGTTCCAACACACTCTAAGGACCCTTTCAAACCAATGGTCACAATGTGATTTTACAGTATCTGTAGCTAACCCTGTATTTAATAATTTAATTTTCATGTAGACTTATTTTATATTTTCCTGTGTTTTGCAGCCAACACTCGGCCAGATCTCTACCGTTTCCAACCGTACAACGAGCACGTTGAACTGGAGCACCTGGGTCGTTTCCAAATCGAGGGAAAGAACGCCTGTCTGGTCAACAATTGCATCTACAAATTCGGTTACGACGGCACCGATTACAAATACAATTTAGAAATGTTCTGCATTGAAACGAAATCATTCAAAGTCTTGTGGGAGTGCTCTGAAACTGATATTGGCCTCGATACAGCCAATGAAGGCTGTTTTCCTTTGCCAATGGTCGACATGACTACCTGATCAAATACCACCATTATATTCAAATAACTACGCTCCAGGTATACGCTTAGAAATTGTTGTTAGATTAATTTTTATAACAAGTGAATATAATTCCTACTAGAGTATCATTAATTTTTTCTTTGAGTAGTGTTGGTTTTTATTTAGAATTTATTAGTTATAGAAGTAAAGTATGCAATTAGAGAAAGAAAAACGTCGCTTGTGGTTTACGCTTAGACATTCTGGTTAGTGAATTTTGTAGAGCAAGTGAGTATAATTCCTACTAGAATATATATTTTTTGTTTTTGTGGTATTGGTTTTTATCTAGAATCCATTCGTTATTGAAAGTTAACCGAAAAATTAATTTGAGGAAGCAAATCGTCATTTCCAAGAATATACTGATTAATATAATGATTGATTCTTGACAGTGGTCTGTCAAATGACTGATAACTATTTAAGACTGATAAATAAATTTACTCAAATATTAAAGCTTAAAGAACTTGTCTCAACCCTAAAACAAATTTTATCAATATTACTTTTTAAACCTTCCCTCCCCCCAAAAACTGTGAAATAAGCAGATAAAGAACGCACTCTTTTCTCAGAAATGTTGTGGAACTTCTCCATATTAGGTGAATGAATAAAAACAAATTTTGTCTATTCCACATTAGATATTTATTATTTAGAAAACCATACTTAAGTTTCAATGCTCATGGCATCATCATCATCACCACTGATGATGATGCCATGAGCATTGAAACTTAAGTATGGTCTTCTAAATAATAAATATCTAATGTGGAATAAACAAAATTTGTTATTATTATTTATTCACCCAAGATAAAGAACGCTTTGATCTTGGCTAATAAGAATAATAATTTATATCGTGTCATCTGGCTATATCAGGTCTCATGTCAAAGATACATTTTCAGGACTAAATTGAATAATTTTAGGGCCTCTTCTACTGCTATACCTGTTATGGGATCACATATCGCTGAGATTGCCATAGCAACCACATAAACAAACACTGAATATTATGTTACCAATTCATTCACTAGTTATCTTGTATAGTACACGTTTCAAATAAAAAGATGTTATTTATAATTCAAAGTCATAATTTATTATAATTGATACAACATCTTAAAACATGGTGTCAGGTGTACAAATAACATTATGAAGTGAATCATGGATGAAAAAATATATCAAGAACAAAACTTGGAAACAGAAGAAAGAAGACGTACAAAATGACGAGGTACGCACCAACGCCCAGCCCACTTGAAATGGAGGGTAATATGAGAGAAAATATAAATTTTTCACACGGATGTGGAAGAATTATGTTTTAGCAAGCGGACTCACAGTGGAAGATGAAAAACAAAAGTCGCACAAATGATGACTATAATCGGCGATGGAGCTTGTAAAATCACATACAAGATTATGGATAATCCAGAATCAAACTCAGTGGACGAGATACTAACTACTCTGGAGAAGAAACTTGCCCCGGAACTAAATGTAAGGTATGAAAGATACATTTTCAATAATTTAGAACAGTCGAATGATGAATCATTTCAACAATACCTGATGAAATTGAAAACACAAATCAAACTATGTGCATATAAAGACATTGAAGATGAACTATTGGTAGACAAAATAATATCTTCAGTCAAAGATATAAAATTAAGAGAAAAATTATGGTTAGAAAAGGATTTGAAATTGGAAAAGGCAATTGAAATTTGCAAATCAAGCGAAGAAACAAAAAAGCAGTTAGAAATTATAGAAAGTCAGAAAGAGAATGAAATTAGAAAGGTAGAGTTTAAAAATAGTAAGAACCAATCTAAAGAATCCAGACTTTGTTCTTATTGTGGACAAAAATGGCATCAGAAATTGAATAAATGTCCTGCTAGGTTAGCTACATGTCATAACTGTAAAATTAGAGGACATTTTGCATCTGTATGTAGGAGGAAGAAAATGAAAGAAATACAGGACAATGACAATAGTATAACTGATGAAAATTCAATCGACGTTATAAAACATAATCAATTTAAAATTAATAATAAAGTTATGAGTGAAAAGGGTGTTTTTGTAACACTTAAAGTAATTTTGAAAGATGATGTAGAAAAAAATGTGTATTTCCAACTCGATACAGGCGCCTGTTGCAATGTTATGGGTGAAAAAGCTCTGAATAAAATATTTAATAGAAAAAATATAGAGTTATCACCATGTACATCGATATTAACAGCAATTAACGGAACCAGACTAGGTGTCAAAGGAAAATGCTATATAAAAGTAAGAAAAGATAAAAAAATACATGATATTTGTTTCATCATAGTTGATTATGATCATATGCCTATTCTGTCCTATGAGGAATGTGCTAATTTGAAACTTATCACATATAGTAAGGATGTTACAACTATAAAGAAAGTAGATGCATTGAATGAAAATAAATCACTCGAAAAATTGAGAAATGTTCCAAATTCAACAAAACAAATAATTGAGAAATACAATGATGTTTTCCAAGGATTAGGAAGAATGAAAGGTTTAGCAGAAATTGAAATAATTAATGATAGGCCTCCAGTAAAGCAAAGTCCAAGGAGAATTCCTATAGCATTAAAGGAAGATTTAAAAAAAGAAATCGAAGACATGATTCAACAAAATATCATAACAGAAGAACCTGGTTATACAGACTGGATCAGCAATGTCACAATCGTTAAGAAAAATAATAAACTAAGAGTGTGTTTAGACCCAACATTTCTAAACCAAGCAATAAAAGACACAAAACAACAACTTCCAACACTCGATGAAATTATTCCTGAACTAAATAAAGCAAAAATATTTTCTACTATAGACGCAAAAAAAGGATTTTGGCAAGTGGAACTGACTGAAAAGGTCAGCAAACTAACAGCATTCTGGACACCATTTGGAAAATTCAGATATCTGAGACTTCCTTTTGGATTGTCTACAGCAATGGAAATTTTTCAAAAGAAAATGCTGGAAATTACTAACGGATTGAAAGGAGTACATGTTCTTGCTGATGACATACTAGTAGTTGGATATGGTGATAATGAAGACGATGCACAGAAAAATCATGATGAAAATTTAGAAAAATTACTTGATAGACTAAGAAAAGAAAATGTGAAACTGAATGAAGAAAAACAAATTTATGTAAAAAGAAATAAAATTTTATGGCCATGTATTAACATCAGAAGGAGTCAAACCAGACAAAAGTAAAATAACAGCTATAATAAATATGCCTGTTCCTTGTGATAAAGAAGCAGTACAACGTTTCTTAGGAATGGTTACATATTTATCAAGATATATTCCCAACCTATCTAATGTCACAGAACCACTGAGGAAGTTAGTGAGAAAAGAAGAGTCATTTATATGGACAAAAACTCAAGAAGATGCATACAATGAAATAAAGAAAATTGTATCTGAAGCAACACTTTTAAGATTTTTTGATACAAAAAAACCGGTTGTAATACAAACTGACTCATCATCTTTTGCTGTTGGATGTGCTCTGATGCAAGAAGGATTCCCCGTTGCCTATGCATCAAAAACACTTACAACCACTCAAAGGAATTATGCACAAATAGAAAAAGAAATGCTAGCTATATTATTTGCATGTCAACGCTTTGATCAATATATTTGTGGGAAATCAGATGTCATAATTGAAACTGACCACAGTCCTTTGGTGTCCATATTCAAGAAACCACTATTGAAAACACCAAAAAGATTACAAAATATGATCCTATCACTCCAGCGGTACAACATTATGATAAAATATAGACAAGGAAAAAGTATGTATTTGGCAGATACATTATCAAGAGCTCCAGAGAGTATCCAAAACAACGAAAAGCAAATGGACATTTACAAAGTAACGAGTGAGAACATTGAAGAATATGACGAAATAAGTACAATAGAACAACTTAAAACGGGTATTGAGTATGATTGTATATATACAGTAGATTTTGCAGATAAGTCTATTCAAGAAATTGCTGAAGAAACAAGAAATGATGACCAACTACAACTACTTAAAAAACAAATTCGTGATGGCTGGCCACAAACAAGAAAACAAGTGCCTGATGATATAAAATGCTATTGGAATTACCGTTGTGAATTGACAATGGAAGAAGACATCATTCTGAAACAGAACCAAATTCTTATTCCAAAATCACTAAGAAAGGAATATTTAAAAAAACTTCATATGGGCCATCAGGGTATAGAATTGACACAAAGACTAGCAAGACAATCTGTATTTTGGCCAAATATAACCACAGAAATCAGGGAGCTAATTGGATCATGTGAGACATGTGCAAAGTTTTCTAGTAAACAAAAGAAATTGGAAATGAAATCTCATGAAACCCCAAATACACCTTTCGAAACAATCAGCATGGATGTATTTGAAATAAATATGCATGGACAAAAAAGAAAATTCCTAATAACAGTAGATCATTTTTCAGATTTTATTGAGATTGATGAACTAAAAGACATGACATCAAGAAACTTGATTTTAATCTGTAAAAGGCATTTTAGCAGATATGGAATTCCTAAAACAGTGATATCGGATAATGGTTCAAATTTTGCATCAAAAGAATTTAAAGAATTCAGTAAAAATTGGTGCTTCAACCATATAACAAGCAGTCCACACTATCCTCAAAGCAATGGAAAAGCAGAAGCATCAGTCAAAATAATGAAGAAGATGATAAAAAAGTGTATGGAAGAAGGTGAAGATTTTTACAAAATGCTACTGGTTTACAGAAATACACCAAATAAAATTGGTTTCAGTCCTTCAAAAAGGATGATGGGACGGTGGTTGAGATGTGACCTACCAAACACGGATAAATACAAAATTCTAGAACCAGAAGAAATAAAAAAGGAGTGATGAGAACAAAAATAGAAGTAAAATTTATTATGACAAAGGCGCTGTTAAAAGAAACAAACTTCAAGTAGGACAAGAAATTTGGTACAGAAACCTTCCCCAAAGTGATGAATGGTCAAAAGGTAAAATAATAGAGGACACAGGGAACAGATCATTCAATATTGAAACAGAAGAAGGAGCTGTACTACGAAGGAATGAAGTATTTCTAAGACCACAGAGAACAAGAAAAATTCCTACCAGATTAAATGATTATCATTTATATTAATAAAAAGAAGGGGATGTTATGGGATCACATATCGCTGAGATTGCCATAGCAACCACATAAACAAACACTGAATATTATGTTACCAATTCATTCACTAGTTATCTTGTATAGTACACGTTTCAAATAAAAAGATGTTATTTATAATTCAAAGTCATAATTTATTATAATTGATACAACATCTTAAAACAATACCTTTGCCAGATCCTTCGCTTGTAAATTCAGATTAACCCATAAGTTCCAAATTTCTTTTCAATTAGACTACATATTATAAAAGATATAGCTTAATGCAATCTTGAATAATATTTTTTATAACTTCTTGAATCAAGTGTCGAAGTGTCATTTTACAAAGGTAAAAAATGTATTATGTAGCAGAAAACACTCTTGTTAAATTAGGCTTTTACTGAATGCTAAATTTATAAATCTCATTTACAAAAGAAATAAATTTCAACTCCAAATTCTTTATAAGAAAGTCAATTATGTGGTTGAGTGCTAATTTCCAAATCATTGTGATCTTATATTATAAGAAAATAAAGATTTTATTAATTTCTTAGTCTTGGATTACGAAAATGCAGCTAAATTGCTAAAGAGTTTTAAAATTTTCGAAATTGTAGTGAGATTTCTTTTATTGAAATTTTCTGAAAGCTATTGCTTAAAATTGTTGAATTTATTACACATTGTTACCGTTTGTTGTTTTAAATCAATATACAATTAATAAATTTAACAGTCACGTTTTATTGATCTACTCATACATTTCTCTATATTCAATTCATTGCGATGAATTAGGTAGTTTTACTTATATTTTGTCATCGCCCAGGAAGGCCGTTTCCATCATGTGTCTCTAGAAATTGAAAAAATAAATCTATAATTTTGGTTTTTGTTTCAGTGAAATTGAAAATCATACTGCTTGTTCATCGTATCACTTTTGTGATTTACTATGCATGAATGTTGCTCATATTTTACAAAAATCTGACTGAATCATGCGAATAGAACCAGCAGAAGACTACAATATTATAGTAAACTACGTGATACAATATATCCTCAGAAAATAAGGTGATTCTTCAGGTAGATCAAGTTTTTTATTTCTTAAATACATATTTTTATTCAAATTCAAGACTGAAATGAAATTTTATAATCGGGACCAATGAACCATGAGCCGATTGAATATCTAAAATTTTGCCATTGACATTGACTTGAGATTGTTATTTTATAATTCTCTCTGGTATTTATGTCCACCGTTGTCTATATTGATTGATACAACGATTTTTCCAAGTATGTCCCATTGACAATGTCCTTTTCTATTAATGACAGTCAGTGCAAGGACAGCAGAGCATTTGAGAATTGTTATGATATCTAAAGCAATTTACAACATTTGGAAGTCCATGTAACCAGCTGTCGTGTGAATGTATGTGACTGCAACCGTAACATCCAAGAAGAGAATGACTGCTCTGAGTACACTTGTCCTTCACATTGACACGAGTTTTATATCTATTTCGTGCAGGTTCTTTCCTCAAATTGTACGATCGTTTGGTTTTTTCTGAATCCTTTCTAGCTATTTTGCTAGTTCCCTTGACATATAGTTTATTGATTTTCAAGTAGCTGACGACGTTTTGAATATATTTCAGGATAATATTGGTGGTATTCAGGTAGCTGACGATGTCTTGAATAGGTTTCAGAATCAAACTGTCGACCACTAAATTGATAATTGCTCCTATGCAGTAGAAAGGGAAAATAAACCGCCATAGTAATAAATCCATGCCCAATGGTATTTCATCCTTGCTTCGTAATAATCCGTGAATCAAGGCAAATGACATTTCGAGCCGTATAATTTGTTGCAAATTTTAACAAGTAGCGTTTATCACAAACAGAAATTTTGAACAAAAGGTGATCTGTTGCAAAATAAATTTAGTCACATTGATAGAACTTAAAATATCACAACTCTACATTAATAAAAATTCTAAATACTTTGATGTGTTCAAACATCAAACCATAACAAACTGCTTGATTTCAGTGATGTGTACATCAGCTGGACTAGTTACAGTAAACAACTTTTATTATTTTGGACTATTTTTTTGCTAGAATTTATTTTAAAAAAAAGTTGAAATAGGCTACCAAAATACCAATGATCTCTTTGTTCAAAGTTCATTTTCAGACAGCTGAGTATCAGGCTTTTATGTCAAAATATAGGTTAATGTGAGACTGTATTGGATTAGCAGTCGGAAATATGTTTGATATTTTTCTGGATTTGAATTGCTACTTTAAAAATCAAGAGAATGTAGGTTCACGTATATTTCCCCACTGGTCCCCTATAAATTGAACAGTAAAATTAATAAGGTAGGGTTTATTAAGAGCTCACTTGATAAGTAGAAAATTTTGGAAAACATTCTATTGCTTCATAGATTTCTTTATATTCAGAACTACAAAAAATAATGAAGAATATCATTCTGGACTGGTTGAATAATGATTTGAAGTTGGATGTAACTCAAAAATACGTAACAGGCTCGTTTAAAAATGGAGTATTGATTGCAAGAATATTGTATAGTTATAAAATCATTAACGATAGAATTTTGGATGAAATGATAAAGGGTGCTGATGCGGAAGAATATTTTTCTAACCTCATTAAGTTGAGTTATTGGATGAAGCTTCTCGGTATCAATTTCAGTTTGGACACAATAAAAGATTTAATTGCTGGAAAAGGCACCGCAAGTATGCAAATCATGTATCAAATGTACTTATCTTTAAATACGAAAATGTATAGGAGTAAAATTGGAGATATCAGAAAAAGGCAGGAAGAGTATAGCGATTGGTGTTATAAGAATGTGAGGATAGAAAAATCAAGCTCTGCTCAGAGTTGTTTGCAACATCAAGACGTGAAGTATAATGAGTCAAATACAGTTAAAAATTCGATTGAAACCAAAGATTTCTACCGAAATGTGTCTGGAGTTGATGACATTGATGGTGATAGTAGTGGTAGACAATTTTTATACTTCCACAAAAACTGCACATCAACAGAACAGGATAAATCGAGAAAAATAATTAAATTTGATCATTCAAAAACTGAAAGTGAATACATAACTTTGATTAAAAACAATCTGGCGAAAGAAGCGGGCCGAGAGGATATGAAAAGTCGACTGAATAAGAATATTATGAACCAAGTGTGGATAAACATTGATAAAAAATGTGAGGATATAGACAATCGTCAGTATTCCAGTCAAACTTTACCAAATAGAGAAACAGCCATTGATTATGGTAAGAAATTTTCTAAGAAAAATCTTCCCCGTCCACCCTCTAGCAAAGGTGATAGATCGAAAAAAGAGAAGAAAACTTCGCAAAAAGAGAAGAAAGCTAGAGCTAAGAATAATAAAATTCTTGACCAGCAGCAATATACAGACAATAAGCAAATAGATTGGCCAAAGAGAGATAGTGAACAGAATTATATCAGTGATGAAATTGAAAGAATCTGGAGATATAATTCCAATAGAAAACTTGAACAGCATAGAAAGCTATGGAATAAACGGATGAAATTGCAAAAAATATGCCGTTACAATATTTGTAAAAAAATTATCGAGTATTGTGTTGATTTAGCTATTCAGCAAAGTGAAAAATCATTGAAAACTGTGGCTCTGCCTAGAATCAATGATCATGATGATTTTTTCTTGACAAAGTCTCATTCGAATCTGGAATCAAGCTCTGAAATACCAGTTTTGAATATAATGACTAGAAAATATCAAAGACATGAGGAATGCAGCTATAATGAATATTTCTACTTGACTGGAGACTGGTTTGATCAGAAGTTGTTGACAGTTGCTGAGAACTTTGGAGATGATGGTGATAATAATAACATTGTACTCGGCTGCATAATTCATAGTCTTCTTGATAGTGATGACACAAGATTAAGGTCCTCTAAACTGAAGAAATATCCAATTTCATGCGTTGTCAGTAATTCATCAAATGCTGGTCTCTTAAGAAAAGGTTTGCAAGCTGCACTTGGAAAGTCCTCAATTTTAGTGGTGGATAGAGAAACAGCCATTGATTATTGTAAGAAAATTTATACGGAAAATCTTCCTCATCCACCCTCTAGCAAAGGTAATAAATCGAAAAAAGAGAAGAGAACTAGAGCTAAGAAATCATCGAAGAAATCTATTAGGAATCAATCAATACACAACTTCAAAGACCAAGAAGTCCAGGTGGATGGGGTACCAGATGCAGATGATCTGAACCACTTGAATGAGTGTATAAGAAATGGACAAGATATAAGTGACTGTTTGAGAACAAAAAGTGTTTTTGGGGGTGATTTAGTTGTTAATTGTGTTGCGTCCGTTTTGAAAAGCCACCAAAATAGGCTGAGAGGATGGGTGGCTGTAAACTTTCCTTCAAGTTATGAGGAAACATGTCTTTTTGAGAACTATCTTGCTGGGAGAAATACAATCACTAGGAGGGATAATAATCCTGAAAATGTTAGGAGCACTTTTCAAGCAGAATCACTTCGGAACTCTAGTGCAGAGTCCGATGAGAAACAACCCTATTATTCTGTATTGATTCCAAACCTATCTCTTGATGATAATCATTTTATAACAAAGTATATATCAATGATGCATAATGAAAAACGACCAGGAGAGGAGCGGGGAAGCGAACGCATTGATAGAAGAGAAAGCAAAAGCGTTGATCTAGAAAATCACTTCAGGAAATTGGAAATTTTTCACGAGTTAAAATACGACAAATTGGATAAGCAAATGATTATCGATTTAGCAAACTTTATTATCACTGTTCCAGATGGGAATTTTGGATATGAAATTGATGAAAATGCCTTGACTTTGAGTCTGGATATTGGTAAGCCTCCTAGCACTAAGAAAAGTAGAAAAAATCCACAAAATCCCGAAGTGAACCCTTTTCTTCCAGATCAGAATAAAATTTCAACTGAGGATTTTAGTAGAAATTTTAAACCTGGTGATGCAAACTGGGGTTTCTTTGATTGTTCATTGCCTTCTGATATGAGATTGTATTTAATACAGCTTTGGCAACTGACTGAATCATCATATTTGGATTCCTTAGAAAAATTGTTTGCAAGTTTTCATAAAATTGAAGAGAAAGTGAATCTTTATTGGAAGTATGTGGAGGAGAAAGTGAAGAAAATACTGTTCAATAATGAAGAAAGAAATTTGGAGTTGAAGAATTTCACTGAAAAACATAATATTGTACAAAGTACTCAAAATCAATTAAATAAGATGAAAAAAGCAACTGGTTGTGACGCATTGATCTCTCAGCTTCTTTTTAAGCTCTGGCAGATATCTGATTTGAAAAGAAAAGATGCTGAAGATATAATTACCAAACTTCTAGATGACAGTGCAACAGTTGTTGGCCTTATGAAGAATTTTTGGAATATCTTTGAAATTTTAATGCTTGTTGAGATGCAAAAATGTATTCATACGCTCATTTTAATACATCATTATTACTTTACAGCATTGGAAGTAAAAAATATTGACTCAATTTTATTTTTTGATGACGTGTTGAAACATATATCCTTCAATAACTTTGATGAGCCTGATTGGAAGGATAACAGTTCAATTGAAACATTTATTGTGAAACATTCTGATTTATTCATTCACACAGCACAAGAACTGGCTAAGCTTGTCAATAAGAAGAGAAAGAAACTTGAAATAGACCTAGCCAAGTCTACAAGTATCTTCGCACTACCGATCAGTAAAGTCACTGCTTTGCTCAATGAGTGGGAGGCTGCAGCAGATTATGAAATACAAAGACTCATTTTCAGAATAAATATTATAAAAAGGAAAGCTCTCTTCGATATCACAAGTATAAACGACAGAGCTAAGGAATTGAATCTTGAGTTGAGCTCTCTGATTGAAGAAATCTTTCTACAAGATGATAATTGTTGTGCTAATTTCAGTGCTCAAATTGACAACGCTCATAAAGATAACATCTGTATAACGGGGAGTTTTGAATTTATTGGCAATGAATATTATTTCAGAAGAAAACTCACCAATTGTGAAGAGTTTAAACAGGAAGTCGGGTTGGTGATCACTCCATCCAAGTATTTCACACTGGCACAGCTTGAAAAAATGTCAATTCACTTGAAAGCACTGGCTCCCAGTGGAAGAATTGATAGAATTAGCCTCTCATTTCTCTTGGATGACTGGAACCACAAGAAATCCAATAGAATGCTGCCTGATTATTGGTGTGATTTGACCAGACAACAGATCTATGACATACTCGAGTCAATATCCAGTAAAAATGGAACTGTCGACTGGAAGGACTTTTTATTATTTGGTACATTAGAAGCATATCCTTCTAAGGCAGAACTTCTAACTCAGTATAACATTTTTAAAAACGTAGATTCACAACAGCTGGGAACAGTATCGTTTGAGGATTTTGCCAACCACAACACTTTATGGTTTGGCAGTAGCCACATTGACGGCTTGAAAAAACTATTGTTCTGGATTTTCAAAACTGAAGATGATAGATTTGATTACCATTCATTTCTCATGAAACTCTGCAAAGATGAGGATCCGGCTCTCGGGTTCGGCAAAGCGTTATCATTGAGTTACAATCGGTGTGTGGTTGTTACAGATGAGGATATAAACTTGAAGAGAAGTGTTGAAGAATATCGTGAATGTACTCTGAAAATTGTGAAACAAATATTGGATCAAGTTGTGCTTGATGTGATAAATTTGACAGAAAATGCATTACTGTATGAGTACCGTGATTTCGAACAAGATAACGTGCCTTTATGGTGGAAGTTGGGACGTTTGCCAATTGCCAGTCCCTTCATATCATCTGCTTCACCACTTCCTGCTATCGAGGGAGAAAATCTTCCGATAAACCAGCTTCAAAAACTTGATTGGACCAAATATGTTCCCTCAGAATTACTTATCAAGCTTTTGGAAGAAGGAAGGGATACTATGCGCATGCAATGTACAGAAAATATTGATAAATTCTTTAATGAAAATTGTACCAGACTTAGAAATAAGGAACTCATTAATGTTGCCCAAATTCTTAGAAAAGATCCCTTCATTGTGGATCAAATCTCCAAAGACACTAGATTCAAAGCAATTTCTCTTCCAAATTTTATAAATAAAGTGAAACATATTTCAATGTGAGGCTTCAAAGTAATAATTTATTCCTTTAATGTACGTAGACTTAAAATAAGCTGTGAATTTAATAGCTTAGCAAGTACAGTAAGCTATAAAAATTAGCAGAACAGCTTTATTTTGATACCTTGATTTATTCACTTACAGAGATTGTGATACTAATTACAGACTCAAGAATCTGTCGACCTTTCATTCGTTATTTATTATTTATTTACTCATAATTTATTTTATTTTATACCTTCATAATAAAAATCGGGGTAACGATACAAATTCCTGTATAACTTCACTAATTTGAAAAAAAAATTGTTATTTCAATACCTGAGACAAATAATTCATTTCACAAGATATTGATCATTCTTTAATAATGTAAGAATGTGGGTGGAAATCAATTCTCAGACATTTTTATTTTTGATATTGCTGGAACAGAAGAGTAGATGTTTTAAAAGAATTTACTTTAAAATATATAATCATAAGCTACTATGTATAATAAATAGTTTTTTAAAGAGTTGATTCTAAAAAGTGAATTGTTTGCTATCTATATTGAATTTTGAGAAGTCGGAAGTCCACTCAGTTTCCGTTAGTAGAGTATAACAAATTGATGATCCTGCATTGAAGCAACTAAGCTTTTGAGCTCAAAACTCATATCCTTTCATATATTATTCCACCTTCCACCTTCTTCACTAAGAGTGTGTGAATAAATCAGATAGGATAATAAATCCTCGAAGAATGGATTTCTAAACTGATGTAATTCCACTTTTGTTTATTAATTACTTCTGTTCAATTTGAATAAATAATTGAGGTCATCCAATACTATCCAATATCCATTGTTATCTGAAACAGAACAAATTTTGAAAAATTGTTAAAATTAATAGAAAATCAATTTTTAATTCAAGAGAAAAATATTGAAACACATGGAATGTACTGGTAAATTGCATTGAAGATTTATTCCAGTAAGAATTTGACTTTCTTAAAGAGAATAGTTATTGAATAAATTTGAATCATCAACTTGATTGTGAATATTACACTTCATAGAACTGTATACTAGTTCTCCCAACTCCATCAATGATATTCCAATCTAAAATCCAAACATCTATGAATTCACTGCTTCATATCATTGTTTATCATCCATTCTGTTGTACTAATTTCGGTTATACTTCATCAGTTTCACAGTCTTGTCAACTGTGTTTGGTTCTTCTTCAGATACAGTTTATTCACATTTCTAAATTATTTATTGGTGACGGAGATTTTAAAGTGAACAAAAAAATTATCACTATTACAGTATTATTTTTATTTTGTACTAATCCAACTTGGAGAAAATAATAATCTAGGAAGTCTTTAATGATTTTGTCTGCCATTAAATGATAAGTATAATAGGCATTGTCATATAAGTCTACAACATTTAATAGTCGTATATTGTTGATGCACTAATACTATATAGCCCAGTAAAATTGTCATCAAAAATAGGGTGTACCTTGCATGAAATGGGGTAGTCGGTTTCTTTTTTTAATAATGTTTATGGTAGTCCTGGGATGCTAAATCCAAGTTTTAGACCTTGGCAAACTATGGGATCATCTCCAAAAATCAGAGTCAGCGTTTAGACGTCGAAGAGGTAGCATGTCTAGAGCATTTTAGTGATAGAGTAGTGATAGCGTAGTAGTAGTGAAAATAGTTGAGTCAGTGAAAATTCACTTGAATAGATTCGCGTCAGCGGAATATCGCGAACGAGAGTGATCGTGCGGGTGTGCGTGCGTGCGAGCGTCCGGCAGCGACGCTGTGTTGTTCAGCCGGTCAATGGCCGCGGCACAATCGCGCGGTGTGCATAGTGCCAAATAAACATTTTTCATTCGTTAGAAAATAGTTTCTAAACAATAGAAATGTCATTCGTCAAAACCATCGAAATTTTTGATTCCGGAGTTCGAAGAAGAAGAAGAAGAAAGAGTGAATGAAGAAGAAATGGAAACCGGCAGTGTAAACATCGGTCATCCTACGAGGGAATCAACGCCTGAAAAGGTTATCGATCCAAATCATTTGAAAACAGCAACCGAGCAAATATTGTATAATAGTTGGAAGGAAGCTGAAGATAAATGTAGGATAACTCAACTCAAGAATCAAGAACTTGAAAAGCAACTGGAGCAGCTAAACCAGAGAATTTCTCTTCTTGAGTACAAGGAGGAGAATAAAAAGCAGCCTCGTATTCCAGATGGAGGTAATCTTCATAAGGAGAATGAAAATAAAAATAAACATTTCTCAACAGATGAAGAAGAGTTAGCCAAGGAGACAGAGTGGATACGTGTGAAGTCCAGAAATACAAAGAAAAGAAAAATGGATACGTCACTTTCACCCCCTCTACTAACAAAGAGCAAGCCAACAATCAATGCAAATCAGGATGCCATGGAGAAGAAGAATAAAGTAGTGCCCCCTCCGCCTATCATCGTGGATGGTGTAAACAATTTCAACTCCCTTTTGAAAGATTTGAATAGTGTGTCGCCAGCTGATAAACTTAGAATCAAGCTAGTTAGTAATGAAACATTCAAAATCAACGTTCTAGATGTGGATACGTACAGGAACGTCACAAGGAAATTGGTTGATGCTGGCTACAAATGGCATTCTTACGAGAATAAACAGTCTCGACCTATTAGAGTAATGATAAAGAAGCTACATCATTCATGCAGTCCAGATTCCATAACTGATGATTTGAAGAATCAAGGCTACAAGGTCCTGAGGTGGTGAATAAACTGAAATGGAAGACAAAAGAACCACTGGACATGTTCTTAATATCTTTCAGCTGCGAGGAAGATGTTAAAAATATTTGAATTGAAGACTGTCCTCGGATGTAAAGTGGAAGTCGAAACAATAAAGAAGGCAAAGCTGATAGCACAATGTAAGCGATGCCAGGCATACGGACACACTCAAAAGTACTGCAATATGGAACCAAGATGTGTGAAATGTGCGGGAAAGCATTCAACAAATGATTGCAAAACCCAACGATGCTACACCGAAATGTGTTCATTGTGGAGAGGCTCACCCAGCGAGTTACCGAGGGTGCACTGTGGCTATTGAACTGCAGAAAATCCGAAATGCAACTCAAAAATAAGACCAACTCTCGTAAGAGCCCAGTTAGTCAGATTCCAATTGCAAAACAAGATGAAAAATACCAAGCAGGTAATCTCCTTGAAAATAAAAATACAAAGCAGATTGAAATTAGCATGCCTACTTCAAGTAAAACATATGCACAAACTGTTGTTGGCAATCATAGTTCTCATTTAAATAGCCGCCAACTTGAGAATGTAGAAGGAGATATCAATCAGGTGTTGAAACTCATTCTTCAAAAGCTAGATAATCAGGAAAAGATTATTTCCAATCTTCAAAACCGTTTTGAGAAGCTGGAAAAAAATAAACCTTCTAAGCTGTAATGACAAATAACGCTCTTAGAATAATTGAATGGAATTGTAATGGACTCCTCACTGACAACAAGAACTAGAAGCAGTTTGAAATATACAAAATATAGATATTTGTTTAGTTTCTGAAACTCATTTCAGTAGGGAGTCTTATATGAGAATTAGAGGATATAAGACTTACCATGCTATACATCCCAGTAATAGGGCGCGAGGTGGAAGTGCTGTTATTATCAAGGATTGTATTAAACACCATGAAGAAATGAAATATGAAACTGAGAGAGTACAATTATCGAGTGTAGCTGTTCAAACAAGGAGTTATAAGTTAATTGTGGCTGCTATCTACTGCCCACCTAGGCATTCTATCCGAAAAGAAGAATATATAGCTCTATTTGAAACATTAGGTACTAAATTCATTCTTGGAGGTGATTTTAATGCAAAAAAACAGTTGTTGGGGTTCACGTTTGACAACACCTAAAGGAAGAGAGCTCTATAAAGCGATTAGGGATTATAGATGTGAGGCTATTTCTACCGGAAAACCAACTTACTGGCCTTCAGATACACGAAAAATTCCAGACCTTATAGATTTTTTCTTGATTAAAATGTGGGTTTCAACTATTTGAGTATTGAGGAATGTTTCGATCTTGATTCTGATCACTCTCCAATTCTTCTACAGCTGAGTGAAACTATCATACAGAAACAAAGTGACCGTCCAGAGCTTGTTAATACTCATACTGACTGGACACGCTTTCAACAGATGCTAGAAGAAAAAGTAATCCTTGATGTACCATTGAGAAGCAAGGAGCAGGTTGATGAAGAACTGGAAAATTTGTCATTGACTTGCAACAGGCAGCCTGGTCAAGTACCCCACAATTAAGAAGAAGAACTAGAGGAAATAACTACCCAGCAGAAGTACGGAAATGATTGTTGAGAAGAGAAGAGCTAGGAAGAAATGGCAACAATCAAGATCTTCAGAAGATAAAAGGCAACTAAATCATCTAACTCAACAGCTCAGAAGAGAAATCCAATTAATTAAGAATGAATCAATAAATCATTATCTGATAAATTTAACAGGAGATGAGAGCACCGACTATTCACTCTGGAAGGCAGCCAGGAAATTGAAGAAACCCATTCAGCATGCATCACCAATCAGAAAACAGGATGGTTCTTGGGCTAGAGACAATGCAGAAAAGGCTCAAACATTTGCTGATCATCTGGTTATCACTTTTCAACCAAACAATCACGACCAGCTAGAAATGAAGAAGATGTTACTCAGGAGAATCAAGAGTTCACATGTATCACTAGAGGAAGTTAAAAGAAATAAAGAACTCAACACGAAGAAGGCACCAGGGTTTGACCTGATAACAGGGAGAGTATTGAGGAATCTACCAAGAAAAGCAATAGTGAAGTTGACTAATATTATAAATGCTGTTTTAGACTCAGATATGTACCAAGCATGTGGAAAGTAGCAGAGGTAATTATGATCCCAAAGCCTGGAAAACAACTACATGACATCTCATCATACCGGCCAATATCATTGCTTCCAGTAATGTCTAAACTATTTGAAAGAATATTATTAAAGAGGTTGACACCTATAATTGAAAGAAAAAAAATTGATTCCAGATCATCAATTCGGTTTTAGAAAAAAACATTCAACAATTGATCAGGTGCACAGGATAGTAAATGTAATAGAAAAATCTTTAGAAGAAAAAAAAGTTTGTTCTGCAGCTTTTCTGGATGTGAGTCAAGCTTTTGATAGAGTCTGGCATGAGGGGCTAATTTATAAGCTGAAAAGGTTACTCCCCAAGCAGTTTACAGACATTTTGCATTCATATTTAACAGGACGCTACTTCAGAGTTAAACATGAAGATGCATATTCTGGACTCAATGAAATAAAGGCAGGAGTTCCTCAGGGAAGTGTTTTGGGCCCGATTCTCTACCTTCTATTTACAAGTGATCTCCCTTGTCTAGAAAATAATACAATAGCAACATTTGCGGATGACACAGCAATATTAGCTGTAGATAGCAACATCAATAGTGCAACAGCAAAACTCCAAAGATCTCTCAGAAAAATTCAAGATTGGACGGTTAAGTGGAAGATCAAATTGAATGAAGCAAAATCTGTTCACATCAATTTCACCAATAAGAGGGCTGGACCAATACCAATTACCATCAATAACCCAGGTTGTACCATATGCTAATGATGCCAAGTACTTGGGGATGACCTTGATGCAAAGCTTCGCTGGAAGGCTCATGTCAAGAAGAAGAGAGAGGAGCTTGGAATAAGATACAAGAAGCTTTACTGGCTGATTGGAAGAAACTCCACCCTTTCAATTCCAAACAAAGTACTGCTGTACAAACAGATACTTAAGCCTGTATGGGCATATGGTATACAACTCTGGGGTGTACCAAAGAGAGTAACATCAAAGTCATACAACGTTTCCAAAACAAGGTGCTGAGAAACATTGTTGATGCTCCTTGGTACGTGAGGAACAGCGATCTGCATAGAGACCTGCAAGTTGATCTGGTATCCACCGAAATCCAGAGGCATGCAGAGAAACACGAGGCCCGACTCCACCAACACCACAACGTCGAAGCAATCCAGCTGCTAGACCATGAAGGATTGGTGAGGAGGCTCAAAAGGAAGAAGCCATTCGAATTAGTGTAGTGCTTGATTCAAGTGTCTTGTGTCCAGTGAAAAAGCAGAGCAGTGGTGTGAATGAAACCTAGCTATGTAGTACCGTCATCAGTAGTGTACTTAGATTTAATTGAATTAATTTGAATAAGAGAGCCTAAGGAGGACTACTCTTGTAAAAAGTGCTTAGTAATTTAGGTTAGAAAAAACTTGCTCATTAGTCTCAAGACTAGATAGCAATCTATCTTTGAAGAAAAAAAAAAAAATCTCCAAAAATCGTTCAAAATGGCGGAATTTTGCACTTTTTTCACGTTTGGCCAATTTTCACCCTGAAGAATCACTTTTTCATATAGGACATTGTACATATTTTTTAAAGTATATTAAATTACCTTCAATTTGAGACCAAATTTATCATTGTAGGCCCAACCGTTTGCGAGATACAGCTCTTCAAAGTTCATCAACTTAACGAATCTTCACCCTTTTTTCAATTTTTCGCCATTTTGACCCTGAAGAATCACTTTTTCATATAGGACATTCAACACAGGGTTGAAAGTAAATTCAAATATCTACAATTTGATACCTAATTGGTTATTGTAGGCCCAACCGTTTACGAGATACAGCTCTTCAAAGTTCATAAAATTATCGTAATTTTTCACTTGATTTTACATTTGGTCAATTTTGACCGTGAAGCATCACTTTTTCGAGTGTGACTTTAGCAAAGTTTTGAAAGATAATTTAAAAAGCTACAATTTGAGACCTAATTGATCATTTTAGACCCAATAGTTTGCGAGATGTAGGCCTTCAAAGTTTATCATATTGTTGAATTTTTCCACTTTTTCTACATTTCTTCAATTATGACCCTGAAGAATCACTTTTTCATATAGGACATTCAACATAGTTTTGAAAGCTGATTAGATTATTTACAATTTGAGACCAAATTTGTTATTGTAGGCTCAACCGTTTGCGAAATACAGCTCTTCAAAGTTTATCAAATTATCGTAATTTTTCACTTGTTTTTAAATTTGGTCAATTTTGACCGTGAAGTATCACTTTTTCGAATAGGACATCCAACATAATTCTCAAAGAATATTAAATTACCTACAATTTGAGACTAAATTGGTCATTGTGGGCCTGATAGTTTGCGAGATATAGGCCTTCACAGATCTTAAAATTTTAAGTCTGATTGAATACGCCATATTGAATCTAAGTTAATTTTTAAATGGGAAGGTGGTCATGTTATACATGATTTCGAAACAGATTTCAGGAGAAAATGAATGGCGAAAACCGCACCACGATATGTGAAACCGTTTTTAAGATATTTCAATTATAAATCAGACATATTTACACCTAAATCAGTTAATATCTCAACAACCGTTTTCAGATATTAACTGTTTAGGTGTAAATATGTCTGATTTATAATTGAAATATCTTAAAACGGTTTCACATATCGTGGTGCGGTTTCGCCATTCATTTTCTCCTGAAATTCGGTATCGAAATCATGTATAACATGACCACCATTTAAAAATTAACTTAGATTCAACGTGACAATCAGACTTAAATTTTAAGATCTTTGAAGGCCTAACAATATCAGGGCATGACCAATTTAGTCTCAAATCGTAGGCAACTTGAGGTGTTGAATGTCCCGGCGTGATACTTCACGGTCAAAACAAGTGAAAAGGCGATAATAATGAAGCTGGTATTTCGCAAACGGTTGAGCCTACAATGAATTTGGTCTCAAATTGTAAATAATCTAATCAGCTTTCAAACTATGTTGAATGTCTGGTGATTCTTCGAGGTGTCAAATGGTGAAAATGAAGAGTGAAAGGCACAAACTGGGTTCGCTGATCCCATAGCTTCATTGAGGTTCAAACTTGGATTTAGCATCCCAGGACTACCATAAACATTATTAAAAGAAACCGACTACCCCATTTCATGCAAGGTAGAATGTACTATTTTACTGGGCTAATAATATAAATAAAAACCGAAAATTGTAATGACCTGGCAGTAGTACATTGGAAATGCTGCCCATATATAATTCCCATATAATCTCGTGAATATCTTACTCGGTTTTGTGGCCTGGCCGAATTTAAGAGCCGACATACTCGCAAGGGAGTGATGTGAAAGAATAACAAAAACAATGGCGAACAAGTGATAAGAGGCAAGCTGTCAATGCAAAAAGCAGCCTCAGGTGGTGTTTCTGCAAAAAGGATGGTTACTGAATTTTCAACTCATCCATTAAGCCAAGACTTACCCCGCGCCATTCATGGTCTCTCTTTCTATTTCGATGTTTTTCTCCTTCCTTCCCTGTCACTTCTTCCAGTATCTTCAAACTGCTCAGTTACGGCCTCTTCTTTTTAAACTTGGCTCGTTGTGAAAAAATAATTGCTCCTCATCTATCATAATCAGGTGTTACCAGCTACTTACTTCCCGACTTATATGCTGACAAGGAGACAAGAAAATGTTTCAAGATAGTGCTATGTGTCTTAAAAAACAACTCATACGTTATGTCCCAAAGTCATAAAATATATTTTTTCTCTTGGAGCTTCCGTCACTTCCCTTTCATCCATGTTGCTAGAGTTTTAAGTTAGTTGCTTTGCTGAAATTGTTCTCTGAATGGTGATATTGATTTATAAATCAATTTATCATTTGAAACATTTATTTAGATAGTGGTTTGATAGTTGAATTGTTTCTCTTCCTACATAGAAAGATTTCAAAGATTTTTTGTGTATTGCTATCAATTGCATCACTACTGTTATTTCACTTGATGTTCGAAACCTTTACGTATCGTCAATAATTTGATGGGATGTCATTTGTCATTGCATGTTTCAGATGTAATGTTTACTTTGTCTATATTCACACATTATTCCAATTAAATGAATAAAGAAACGAATATTTCTCTCAATATCTTTTTACGGCTTATTTGAGCTGATGTCGAAGAGTAAAGATCTGATAGAGCTGATCCGTGGCTCTTTAGCCTATTATTGATAATATTTTCTTCTATAGTTCCCAATATGGAAGTAGAAAATTACCCAATTGTATTGATCAATGAAAAGATTTATTGCAGGCAAATGGCACCTAATAGGTAGTGTGCCTTCACAAAATCAAGTGAGTTTAACAACATGCCAATGTAATTAGAATAAAGAAGTATCAATTTCATGAACAATAAAGTCAAGAGATAACATAATAAGTTGGCGCAGTTGATTAATTGCTCAGTAGCTCCACGCGATTTGTACAAACAGAGCCGATTAATCAAGCTGGCACCCCCATCCCCCTCCAACTAACACTTACCAAAACGGGGGTTCTACACGTCTTCTTGGATAACAGTCAGGAGTCAGGCATGAGTATATTGCTGTAAATTTTTTGTTGTTTCTATTCTCCTTTTCCACTTTATACAACACACATCACTGAAGTAGAAATTATTATTAACTCTTGGTTCATGTTCTCTGGCCTGTTGTGACTTGTGAAACTCATCTTTCTGTTCGAAAAACAGAAAACGTTATACAGTCGTTCCATCCTCGAATACTGTAGTCCTGAATTCAAATTATCCAGAGAAAAATAATCAACCAGTGAAGGTTTTGATGGTGATTTATTTATTAATAAATAAAATACCGATATAAGAACAGCTCGATCTAGTCATAATCATAAAATGTTGTGAACGAGCAATTAAAGTTTGAATAAAATTAACACTTGAATCAGAGATATTTTGGAACTTCTTTATACTGTAGTAGGTAAGAATGAAATAATGTGGAATAGACAAAATTTGTTTTTCATTCTTACCTACAATCTACAATTAATTAAGTTTGCTTTGGGCTGCTATCGCCGCCAGTTTCTTCCTGTATCAATAAAAATATATAGAGGAAATAAAGGATACCTTAGAGTAGCTGCGAAAAGTTATCTTTCAGCCGCATGATAATTAATCCACAATCCAATAATTCACGCGATCTGTTCAGTTTACTTTGCGGAGATGTTGGTAGTTGGGCTTCTTAAATAAATAAATCAAGGAAAAGTAATGTGTGTTGATGTTTGCCATTTTTAGAAAAATATAAGTATGATTAAATGGGTATTAAAAATGAAGGTGTATGGATTTCAAACTCTGAAAATGGTATCAACAAAAATATAGCTCGTATCATGCTTACTTTGGTCAAAACGTTTTGTATGAAAACTGCAGATTTGGATTGGAATAAGCTCCACTTTATGGGCACAGCAATTCAATACGTTTCAGCTTAGAACTTAGCAGAAATAAATTTTGCAAGCTAGCCTGTTAAGTTGATAATATACAACCATTGAAAGTAACAAAGTAAACATCGTTAGAAATGGGACAGAGGTTCTCACATTTCTCACAAGTGCTTATCTGAAGACTAGTCCTATATATGACGAGTAAAACGGTACATTTATGCATGAAATTTATGTTTTTATTGACAATTATTAATTAATCTTGAAATATAACTGTTTTTTAATGATTCAGGATAAGGTTCGTAAACTGAAATGATGAAGAGGTAACATCCATGATAAAAGTAAAATTCATTTGAAAAATATTGAAAAGGATTTCGTAAGCGATTTATCCTCCTAGAATGTAGAAATCATTAATTATCAATAGCCAGTTTCGAAAGTCAGTTTGCTAGAAGGTTGGGAACTTATTTAATGAGTAAATTATTTAAGTTGAAGAAATAATAAGGTATGACTGATATCAAGGACTAGAAAAATTATCATCAATATTTGCTTATGATTTAGTCTTCAGGATGGTTGAAAGCTATGAAACATTTTTCTTGTTAGGATGAAAATCATTATAAATTTTTTTTGATGAAGGTTGATAGTTGATATGATGATTGATAGTTGAATATTTTTGTAGCTCTCATACAAGTTTTATTCATGTATATCATATTGCCCAGAATTAAACTGAGAAAGATGTTCTTGTTCTTGAATACCGTACATTGAAAGTAAAATTAATGAGAAATAACTGTTGTAAGTTATCACGTTAGCTTAGTCAATCATGAAATAAGTGATAAGAAAACTCAAGAAGACGTTCTCACAACAAAGAAACTCAACCCAGAAACCCAAGAAAGACAATTCCGTAAGACAAATACGTGGGGTTAACAGTTAGGAATTGTGTTCACAAATAATTCAAGCCAGACTTGCCAGTTCAAATAGCAGAAAGAAATTTTCTCTCCACAATCGACTGTGCTTTTTCGGGCCCTTGAAATGTCTCTACTAACTTACTACATCCACTCTACCCCGTTACGCCAAACAACAAACATTGGATCGAATAGTTGATGAGTTTTGTTGTAGTTTGTTAGGCTTCAATTCTGTTAAAGTAATTTGTTACTCTTAAATTCAAAGGATCTTCAAGCTAGCGGAGTTGTGACATCAATTCATGAAAGGGATTATAAAAAACTTGGATCTTTGATTTGAAGTTATAAAAATTTCAATTCCACCTCACTGGAAATTAATAATTTTTTATATCATTGAAATTTAATTTTTTTTAATTATTAGAGTTTACAATCAACAACTCAAATTATAACCGATGGAAAAATTATTGAATTTTCACATTTACCGACTCATTGAATTATCGATATAATGCCTTCAGTCTTCCTAGAAAAGTTATGCTTGTGCTCTAGGAGGAATATTTTTCAAGTTCAATTCCACCTAACTGGAAATCAATAATCTTTTTAAACAATGAAATTAAATTTTTTTAAATTAGATTTTACTATCAACAACTCAAAATATAACCAATGGAAATATTATTGAATTTTCAAATTCTATTGAATTATTGAATTGTCATTGAATTATTGATATAATGCCTTGAGTCTTCCTAGAAAAGTTAAGCTTGTGCTCTAGGAGGAAGTTTAGGCGATTTTTTTTCTACTAACTCAGTACAACAAAATAAATTTTGTTCCATTTAGAAAAAAATAATTTATTCTTATAAATGAATGATGGAATACTCAAAGTATACAAAAATATTGTAATTTCTATTCACTTTTTGATTTTTCTATATTTTCAACAATTTGATTGTCAGATTTAGTTTGAGATTCTTCTCCTATGAATGTCACGTACGGTATTCATCATAGAGATGTTTTCAAAAGTTGATCGAAAATAACTCAAGGAAATAGAGTTTTATATGCCTGAGTACATGTTGATCATTCCAATTCTTTTTCAATCTAGTTCAAACAAAATATAACTAAAAATTATGATTCAAGTTAATTAAAAACGTTATTCTATCAGGGTGCTTATTCACCCTGTTATCAAATAGTTCTAATTGATTCTCTATCAAATGAATTCGATTCTATCTAATCTATCTTGTAGTATTCATTCTATCTAATTCTCTATTAGATAGGTATCGATTTTATATCAGAGCCTTGATGTCAAATAGACAACTAGACTCAAAGTCATTTAAAGCCATTTTTGTAGCACAACTAGATGAACTTCAAAAGACTGTTACTTCAGGAACCTTGGGCCTGTAATACAAGTGAAGGTGGATATCTCAGGGATTTGATTGGGTGGATCCGCTAAAACATCAGCAAGCGCATACCATAGTAATAAAGTATCCATGTAATATAGTTCAATGGTGAACATACACTAGACATGAGTTGTACAGCACACTATGTAATACAATCAGTCATCCTTTACTTCTAAAACCTTATCAAACAGGCACCTTGTTCGAAAATAAATTGACAAAGAGAGCTTTCCCTATCAAGCTTACTAGGCTACTCCCTAGTTTTCCTCGAAAATGGCTCATCCAAGTTGAACCGGTTATCTGTAAGTGGCAAAGTGACACCACATCCAGTTCAGCTGGAACATATCTGTTGGAAATTAGACATTCGTAGCCCGAGCGGCCAAAGACATGACTGGTAGCAGTGGCGTCCTGAAGAGGCACACATGAATCACCGTCGCCTGATAACAAGGGCATCTGCCAGAGGCCCAGCTCCTTCCCCCCCCCCCTCCAACCCCCACATTATTTATGGCTTGTTACACGGGCAGCATCCAGTTATATATGACACCCAAGAGGATTGCCTCTACTTTCCTTTTTGACTATTCTTTCTCACTCTTATGTTCTATGCCGATTCTTCCTGCGGTCAATTACTATTATGACTCCAGCCACTTGATGCTTGCTCCTTTAACCTTTTCTGCATTGCCGCTTCGAATTGCTGAGGAAAAATTGCCGACTATCTCTAATCTCTGTAACCATTCGTCTTGCTTGAAGTCTACCAGAACATACGAGATTTCATGAAATTAAATGCCTGGATTGTTTGAGAAAAAGGTTTCATTCTCAGAAATATATGTCTTATGATTTATAAATTCATTCCACTATCTAGATGTCTTCGAATGGAATATGTGAAGCTCCATTGTGTGTGGTAACAATCATTTTCCATTTCTCCTCTGAGTGAACCCAGTCGTTGGTTATTAAAGTACGTGAATAATAGTAATGGTTGAACTCTCAATACACTAATAAAATCAATATTTTATTTGATTTAGTTGCAAAATTACATTGAAAATGATGCTCATAAAATATTTCACTTCAATTGTTGTTCTGGTACCTGTTTGATCATACTGACAATCTCTAAACTGTAAGAGTTACGGTAGTCAAACATTGAGACATTCATTATTATATCACTTCAATAGATTTTGATTTCTTTAGAAAAGTTCCTTCTCAGGATAATATCAATAATGTTGCTCATAAATTAACTTATATTATTTTCTATCCAACACGGCTTTAGCCTCTAGTAAGTACTGTTCATACTTTAGGCTATAAGTCGCTTTTGGTATACAAACGTTTCTATTGTAATTAGAATTGTCAATTCTTAAAAGAATCTAGAAAAAAAGGATAGTTCCATTTGAAGAATTATATTTTTATTGAAATATGTTAATTATTGGTATTGATAAAGCTCGAAAAAGAGATCAACTTAGCAAGATCACATCTGGAGAACCTCCTCCACTTTTAAGAGAATCGAATAGATGAGAAGGTTCTAGTGGAATAATATTTATCAAGCTCTAACAATATTCCAGCTCACATAGAACTAATCGATTTAAGATTGAATCATTTTCAAAAATCGATCAATTAGTTGCATCATGATGGATGTATGCTATGTTTGATCTAGGGTAAGATTCTGGTCACCAGACAGATTGCAGAAAAGAAGTACGGAGAATGAGGAAGACTATGATAAAAATGGAGGGGAAAGCGGAGAAGAAGGGGATGGAGAAGGGGTTGATGGAGAGGATGAGATCAGATTGCGATTAATCTTGCTGCGAAGTGGCTGCTGGATTCTGGATAGTAGCAGTCTTATGTAATATCGACGTTCTCTTTAATCCATCTGGTGCTCAGTGCTCGGCTCAGTCTGCTTGACGGATGACTGCAGTGGTTGCCAATTAACCTTCCTTACTCCTTCCTCACTCCTCCCCCCCCCCTCACCCATCTGCTCGTTCCAAATCTCACTACCACTACCCCCCACTCCCAACCACCATCCATTTTCTCATTTCTTTTTTGTTACTAATGAATTGAAAATTCCGAGAACCCACTCGACCGAGGTCAGACATTCCTGCATTTCTTCTCAGTTTGTATAAGATGAAAAAAGCAGTTTTACTACGTCGGTTGCTTCAGGCTGGAGTAAAACTGGGGAATATACTTTCCTGACTCTCTTATGTATAATTTATTCCAAATTCTATAAAAAAAAAACATTGTATTGATATTGTTAACAGCTTGGCCTCAGGTTCGCTTTAGTAACCTAGAAAATATTGTGTTTTGTTCACAATGAGTATCAGAATCTTTTAAACGATATAAGAAATCACTCTTTTTTCTTCCGTCAAAGATTTCCTTCTTGTCTTTATCGAGCTCGATAGAAATTTAAATTTGATTGTGTTTGAGAACTAGATAATATTATTATCCTACGAACTAGGATTACTCTCTTCCACACACAGGCTTTGCCTTTGTGGAGAGATTTCAT
This sequence comes from Laodelphax striatellus, assembly GCA_017141395.1. Taxonomy (NCBI): domain Eukaryota; kingdom Metazoa; phylum Arthropoda; class Insecta; order Hemiptera; family Delphacidae; genus Laodelphax; species Laodelphax striatellus. The sequence continues at coordinate 18,180,418 of CM029530.1, forward strand.
GAAGCTTCTTAAAAAAATAGTGTTGTATTTTCTGTAACTATGTAAACTGTAAGTTTTATATAATATTATTTGTTTGCAGAAGATGTAATATTGTTGTATGATTTTAATTTTTGTAATGTGTTTTCATGGAAAATAAAAACCAATTTGATTTGATTTGAACTAGATTATCCTGAGTTTAGATGATATGTGTATACAGTACTCATGAGGAGGGTGCACAGTAGACTGCTGCGAAAGGAATGTTAGCTCTGAACCCAGTTATCATGTAAACTTATATTATAACTTAAACAGTCTCTTTTAACATTTGGTTCTGGATGATGTCACGCTTCTGAAAACCTAGAGTGGGATCTCTATCGTTAATAAATTCCAGTATCCGTGGTATGTACTTTTGTTTTGTATGTACTAATTTTTGTTTCAGAAATTATACTTTTGACTGCTATACTTTGAGATGCATGTTTTGGATGAATGAATGAAATATTTAAAAAAATAATTTGAATAACAATTCACAATACAAAGAGAAAGAGAAAATTAGTGATAAACAAAAAATTCGCATACCTAAATTTGAATTAGAAAATAAAAATGTATTATTCAATTATTATGTAAAATACTTTCCATAATTTAGCCTATTCACGGCAAAAACAACGGTCACTGTTACAACAGGAGTGGTAGGCGCCGTCTCGTATCTAACCTCGCCGATTAGACCCACCTGCTACCACTGTGGCATCCGCTTCCCTTTTGTTTGTTTTCTATTGTTTACTATTATAGTTTTTCTATGAGGATTCCAACGTTCTCGAATAACTCAATTCAATGGTTCTCCTATTTCCCTAACTGCAGAACACAATTACCAGAGCGAAGAATGGGAGCGTGTTTTCGAAAAGCCAGCAACATTAGAGCCGGTGCTTGGAGCCCAATTTTGCCCGCAAGTACGAATTCATCCCATCTTCAGTTATTTTTCAATCTCAGCGCGTCGACTGCAGATCTTCAATTTAAACTTTTCGCAGCATTTCTCAACGATGCTCCTTCACTGTCATCTGCGTTTTTTACCCAATGCTTGTTGTGTGGAACGTTGTTTTGGCAGTGCGCTGGTGGCGCTTGAAGTGATCTTTTCCAGCATAAGTGAAAACCAGAATCTTCTGGCTTCAGCCACATAACATTTGATCTCTGAATTGAATTGGTTCTGCACATGAAGAAACGATCTGGGGTTGAGAATTGAATTGAAAAAGTTTGAATAAACCTTTCAATTTGAACTCAAAGCGATAGGTGGGCAAAGAATTTATGTTTTCTTATAAATTCATTTAAAAACATAGGTCTATACTATACTATAGCTTCTTAATGTAAATGCTAGTGAAGTTTGTTATTGACTATGACGTAAGATGAGCAACTAATTTTTGTGAGGTTGATGCCCACACGAGCTCCTTGTGAGAGAGTTATGGGAAGGGTGATGAAGAGAGATTTCTACTACTTATTAGGCGGCCGGGTCTGATAGCTCAACTTCTTCGCCAAAAGACGGGTTTGAAATTAAAATATGAAAAACTAGTGCTGGGAGAATAACCTTTTGTGGCTGGAGCTGCTCATTTTTAGCACAGTAAGCTCAGGGAACCACAATAAATCTACATTTATTATTTGTTGGCCTACGTTCATCAGCTCATTGTTTTGAAACACCTGAGGATGGTCCCAAGTAGAAGTGATTGGTAAAGCATTGTTTTTATTAGATTGTCTATACATACTGTGTAATTAATCTATAAATGATCAACAGGTAAAGCAATACCTTCACCAACAACAAACAATGTTTGAACAGTTCCTCTTTCCAGTTATAAAAATTCGAACCTCATGAAATTGAATTGTAGAGAGGGAGAGAAATTAATAGAAAAATATTAATTTACCGCAAATTAAGATACTCGTATATGATTCACAACACTTCTATCACTTATAATGTTAAGATAATTGTAAAAAAAAAATGTATAATAATTAAATCTGAGTTTGCAATTTTAAAATGAATTTTAGTAAGCACTGTAATGCTGTAGGAATTGATACTAAGCTAGTTATTGACTACTAGTGTTCCATCGCTGGCGAGGATATTGCAAGCTTTCTGACAGGAGAACAATGATGAGCCTTCTAATCAATGTTGAGTGGCTCTCAGCTCAGATCTTGAGCGCTAAATTGAGGAAAGTTGATGTTGGTAGTTTGAGTTGCAGAACTGCTCGACAGAATGCAGGATATAGGCAAGCCAAGGGGCTGAGGAAATGCAATTACAGGGCACTGAGCTTCGTTTAACGAGGTTAGACGGGCATTAAACATTTAATAAAGACACACATCTCATAATAAAGTCAACATGATATCCAGTCATCTATCGCATCTTATCTACATGGTATCTAATCAAATGAGATGCAAAATAAGCGTTGAATTTCATGATATCCCCTGAAATCCCAATGGATCAGTTTCCAGTATCAGCTCTCACTGTTTCCACCTTAACGAGGATTTCCTTATAAAATATTCAGAGGACCATTAAACATGCTATTTGATTACGAAGTTTTGTAACTTTGAGATACAATTTCATATTTCAAATGAAGGAGTGATTCTTCAACTATTATAATATGACATTTTGGGTTCTATCTTAGATTATGAAGCTATTCTCATGTGAGATTTCTAATTCTTCAAGGAACTCAGAAAGGATAAGGATATTGAGGCTTTTATTACAGAGGCTTACTTACAAATTATCAAAGATTTGAACTTCCTATTAATAATTTAATTTCATAGATGGTCTCATGAAAGTTACTCCTCACTGGAGTAATGAAAATGTGAAGACCATTCCACTCCACAGAATCCAGAGCAAAAGATGATGAGTCTTTGATGAATATAACATTTTTTGAGAATTTAAAATCAAAATTGAAAAATATATGAAGAATGATGCATGGTTAAGAATGCAAAGAAGCAAAAGGCAATCGATTTGTACAAATATTTGTTTTTTCCCTCAGATCTGTTTTCTCAGTGTCCGATATAAGATTTCCCGCTGAATTTTGAAGGAAAGTTATAACGACGACTTATAACAAAAACGCTTGCTGAGTTGCTGAGTTGCAAACTTCTTGGCAAGTGGAATCGTGTGGGTGCGTGAGTGAGCCTTATCGTTTGAAAAACGCAAAATCAATTAAGGCAGAGTCGGATATCACGGCAAGTTGCGTCTCTAAAACCTGTCAAATGCAGGCGGCTCAAACTTTTGATGTCTTGTCCGGTTTATCCCATCTGAAGTATCTGATCTCTATATAGCTGGATCCTGTTATCTCTCATATGATTTTGGCAGGCTACCTTTGTTCAGAAATATTAAATGTTTGATTACTCCCATTGATTCATCAATGCAACAAACTTACTAACTTATACTATAAATATAGTACTATTATTATTAAAAGAACATCCTGTAAATTAGCAAGGATGAATTAACTGGAAAATTTTCTAAAATGCCGTGATAGACACCGGGATATAAAACTCGAAAAATAAATAGATTAATGAAACTCTGGCCTTCTGTATTGAAGGATTAGTCGTCGCCTGGAGTATGAGAATGTACATTCTTCACGAAAGAACGATCTAATTTGTTCAAGCAGTACAGACCTTTGTTCTGTTTATTTTCAATCTAAATGGTTCTAAAAACAATTTATTGTCAGATATATGTACTCAAGAGCATGTATATAAATGGTAGTTTTGAAGAAAATTCATATGTGAGGGATTATTTAAACAGTGTTATTCACAGCACAAACTTGACATTTTTGACTTGATCAAAAAGGATTTGGAGTTTGGCGGGTTTGGAAAAGAAGTAATATTGAAATGAAAAATCATAATGAAAATGGGAAGGAAAAGTAAATAATGGAGGGAGTGCAAAATTAGTAGCTTGATGTGGGCTAATTGACCTATTGACCTTTGGCACGTATGAATCCTGGCACACAGATCAATGATATGAAATGATCACTGTCATAGTTTGGAGAGAACATGAGATACTACTAAGGTCAGAGAGATACATGTGACAGGAATTCCTGCGGGCCGGAATTCCTCGTTGAAATAGACGCAAGTTTTAATGGATTTTGAATGCATTAGTGATGTTGCACATTCGATCAAGATGCCCACGTACAAATACAACGTATTTCTGCAAATCTGATTGATGGAATTTGGAGGTTCGATATACATTCCCTTTCAGGATGATCGAACTTTGTAATCTCCTTTGTGCATGCTAAACAAGTGACCTGGGATATAATATGCTGGTTTCGCACTGAAATAACTATAGAATAGCTTCTCGACAGCATAAGAGGGTACTGTGAATTGTCTCGTTTCTAGATATTGTAGAGGTTCACTTATGGTAGTTTATATGCATGTAACTCAGATTACATGCACGTGTAGAGATCAGATCTAGTGATTTAGCTCTCCATCGAAAAGGGAATGAGTGAATATAATGATTGGTCAAAATAAATAAAAACCCTTAATACACGTGTACAGTACAATACGTACATTACAATACTACTTACACTTGCAGTTCAACCACAATGCACTTATAACAAACACTATTTCGAAACGAGTACAAAATGATAATTTTCAATTTATCACTGTAGTTAACAAAGTGCTTACATGCAAAATTTTTGCTCTTTGCACCTTCCCAACTTGAGTAGATAATACAGTCTATTTTGGAATCATTGTATTTGTCATCACTGTATTTCATCATATATGTTCATCAATTTCGGCATTCACTGTATTTTGGCATCAGTGGTATTATGAGATTTGTTTCGCTCAGCTTGTACTCTTATAGCAACGTTCAACTGAGGATCAAAAAAACCATAACTTACATCAGTTCAAAGCATATGGAAGAAATAAAAATTTATCCCATGAAGAAAGGAAAAACAGTAGCAACAAAAATTTAGACAATTTATATAGTAGAGAAAAAAGAAAGCATTTCCACTTTCTCTTCATGAAGAAGTGAAGACTTTCTAAAAAAGGAACAATTTTCCATTCATTAGAAGTAGAGTGAGAGAAGTGGAGGGATGATGAAGAAGAATGGTGGAAAGTGATAAAATTAAACAAGAAACTGAATAATGGGAGGATGAAATTATGCTGGGGTAGTGTTTGCTACTTTGCAAAGCTGGAGAGCTCGGAGTTCTTCCTGTGCTCTCCTCTCTCTTCTGCTTTCCTTTTCTCTTCTGTTCTGTCATATCTCTCTTCTCTTTGAAACACACTGTTAGAACCTACACATACAAGCGAAATGAGAAAAGCAAAGTTATAATGGAAACGGCAATTCTAGCACTCTCATTTGCCGAGCAATGACAATTTCCACTGCACTTAATAATACAAGATCTAATTACAAGCTTTTTCAAACAAATCATCATTCTTGGAAATTTATCTTTGCCCTGTTCTCTTTCTTACTTTTATAATAGTATTTCTTATTCAAGAACTGGTCAAACACTTTTTTTTGAGCAGAATTGAACACTTGTTTGAGGCTGTCAGAAAGGTCTTGTTAACAAAAAACATGGATTTTATTGAATTGTTATTCCACGATAATTTTATATTAATCAGGTGATCTTGTCAATCTATTCACTCTCTTCACCCATCACTACGATACTATCATTTCAGTAGGACTCAGTTGCACAAAATTGGATTTTAGTTAATCTTTGATTAACAATGTTAGCACTAATCGAAGATTAAATTTAATCCACTTTTGTGGGCAACCGTCCCTAGAAGTTCTCAGAGTTAGTTTCTGGCTACTATATAATTTCTACTAATTACTACTTATTACGAGTTATCACTATTAATTCTAGTTGTAGTTACTATTTCTTCAAGGTTTATCACTATAATATTCTTATTAGTTTCAGCTAAAAAATTCGATTCCTGATAAGAGTCGCACTCTTTCACAATTCCTACTATACTTTCACACAATTAAAAGTTTAACAGGTCCTCACAGTTTATACAGCATCCAATAACTGGACTCAAGCGTTCTTGAGCTACTCACAACTGGCTCCATTAACTAGGAAGTTTGGTGTATTTAGATGGTGTGTGAGGTTGATTGTTAGAGGGGGTGAAGGGGGGTAACTGGGACAAGCACTACTAGGCCGACCAGTGGAAGTAAGTTCATGTCTATATGAATTAATTATTGGGTGTTGGAGAGCGAGAAGTTGCCGATTCAAGGGTGAGTGGGAGGATGGGGTGGGGGCGGTTGGGAGGCGGCGGAGGCGGTAGCAGAAACTTGACCGACCGCTTCTGCAACCGCGATCAACTGGCGCGGTGACCGCTGCCACTGTTCTTAGCCGAAGTTTGGCGGCGGCTTCGTTTACTTGCAGCAACTTGCGACTTGCGCCAACTACAATCGATAGTTCGGCGAATGGGGCAATGGCCAGCCACCAACATAAGCAGAGTCTTTGAGGCCATTTGCTGCCGGGCAAAGACAGGCCTTTCAAATTTACTCAGGCTTATTTTGGGTTTGCCCGCACCCTTAGCAAGTTGGGAACCTTACAACAATAGTAATTTTCTGTTGATAGCTACCTTTGTACATTTCAATCTTGATTGGAGAGGTACGAGAATTTATAATGAAGGAACTTCATACAAGTTTAAAACAATTTTCCCCTTCAATAATTGAAAACAATAATTATCTTCTCCTTCCAAATATGTGCATCATTGAATAAATTATAAAACTTCAACAATGTTGCATGCTTGAAGTTTTTTCAGTCCAATCATTCCATTCTAATTTACTTGCTTGATTACGTTGAAAGATAAATAAGTGGAGTGGAGAATAAAGCAATATAAAGGTATGATCAGTGAGATACTTTCTTTTCCACCACTTTTTATACATCTCACTCATTCTTCTACCCCTAGCTCTCTTAAATAACTTCAGGTTTCTCTTCATTCCTCTTTTCTTAAACTCCTCCTTCTCCTGTCTCATCCTCTTTCTTGTCCTTATCTATATCTTACTTATCTTCTTCTCTTTCTCCTTATCACCTCCCTCTTCTCTCCCTTCTCCTCCTCCTTGTTCTTGTCCTTGTTGTCTCTCTCTTCCTCCTTTCCTTTCTCTCCATCCTTTCCCCCTTCTTTTCCAGCTTCTCCTAGTTCTCTTCCTTTCGTTCTATTTTCCCTGCTCCTCCTCTTTTTTCTTTTTATCCTTTTTTCTCCTTCTCCTTCTCCCCTCCTCATCCTCCTACTGTTCCTTCTCCTTCCCTTCTTCCTTCTCCTCTTATTCCTCATCCTCCTCTTCTTCTCTTCCTCCTTCTCCTCTTATTCTTCATCCCCCTCTTCTTCTCTTCCAATTCCTCCTCCTATTCCTCCTTCCTCTCTCAATTCTCATCCTCTTCCACTTCTCTTCCTCCTCCTCCACTTCCTTCTCCTCTTATTCCTCATCCTCCTCTTCTTCTCTTCTACCTCCTCTTCATCTTCCTCTTCCAAACTACTCTAAATTTTCTGTTTCCCCACATCCTTACCTATTCTACTTTCCCCTGAGTTCAGTGCTCCTCTTTCCATTTTTTCCCTAGTTATAATTTTTCTTGAATGAATTATCTGGCAGACAAAGTGAGGCGGAAGAAAGCAGAGCAACGCGCGTCCAGGGACTAGCAATGTAGTGGTGTAGTTTTCAATTACAGCGTCGCTATCTATTACAGTGTTGTTAGGCGGGCCGGATTACTTTGGTTGTTGCGAGGGGGAAGGGGTTTAGGAGGCATCCCTGCGATGCCATTCGTTTCACTCGAACAAACTTTTCGCCGACTCTTATTTATTTCAGCCACAAAAACCGGTCTGGGAATAACTCGCCATATAATTCTTCACAAACTTGCAGCGATTTCCGCAACACGCTTGAGAGAAACCCACTGTCGGAAATTCCAGCCACTTCTAAAACACCTTCCCAGCTATTACCGATCATATCTGATAACGATCATTATCGCTATTCAAGCATATCAATTTATATGATTTTGAGGAATTTGATTTCTACTTGAATGTACTATTTTGCAAAGGCTCTTACATCGATGTACAATCTGTAAATGTATAACTTTGTACTCAAAAAGGTTTTTTTTGCTGTGGTGATGGTCACATAAGCTCTAACCATGCTGTATAAGCTCTAACGCTTGTTCGTGAGTAATGGGACGGATGATGATGGTGAGAGATGAGTGGCTACAGCTTCAGGTTGGTTCCGAACCACCGGGAAGCGATTTTGATCCTCATGAATGAATTTCATTCAGCGGAAAAAGGCCTGAAGTGGTCACCCTTACTATGGGAATAAGTCTTTTATCTAATCTTGCGATTAGACACTGGCTTGTCCACGAAGCCAATCGCTTCCAATTTTACTTTGTAGAATCAGTAAATGTGTTCAATTTTATAAAGCTGAATGAATTGTATTTAGTTATGATTAGTGTAAGTTTAGTATATCACCAGTATGTATAAGTGAAATGTGAACTGAAAGAAGACGAGATAAGGAAGGTAGAAGAAGACAGAAAAAGGAAGATGGAGTGGAATTGATTGGTGAGAGAAATAATCTTTGATGCGAAACTTAATTATTTTCAAGCAACAATTTTACTCTCTCTATGGAAAATATCTTTCTCAAGAAGATGAAATAGGAAATTCCTATTCCCTCAATATTTTGTTTATTATTACACAAATTTTTGATAACATAAGGAAGAGAAAAAGGTATCTTCCTGTAGATTTTAACATTTCCTTGACCCAGTTTTCGTTAATTGCTTCAAACGAATCAGTGATGAATGGAACGTTAGTGACAAATGAAAGTTCATTTCAAAGAAAAGAAGGTTAATATTTTAAAATTTATTTCATTCAACGAGCTGAATCATCCAAAATTTAAATTCTCCATCATTTCTGGATATAGGACATTGAAAATGCAATTAAAAATTTCTGTGATACCAGAGTATCAAGTTCTGAGCCATGTCTCTTGAGAAATTTTCCGCTTTTGCTGTCACAGCCACCAACCGCAAGATGGACGAATACCAACTTGGCAAGAAAAATACCAATCTGCGAGGAACTCATTTTCCTGGATTATTGTACAAATTAGTATGATGAGAAGACGTAATTTTTCGAGGAATGATGTAAGACGGTTGGTGGAAAGAAAGCGATGATGAGATGATGCTGGCCGAGCTTGAAGAATCGCGCACAAAGCCTCGTTTAGCCTTTTGTTCGGTGCAACTCATTGTTTTCATTGTTCTCGGGTGTTTGAGAAAATGGAAGCGGAGCGCCATGATCGAACACTGCACTGTGCCCGCTCTGATAACGTTTGCTTAGGCTTCGGCTCAGGCTGGATTAAGCAGAGGAGAAAGAGGATCATAAGGTAGCAGCGAGCAGAAAGATAAAAGTAGCATGGAGACCACAATGCCTGATTTTCATGCATCACAAATCGAAATAATTCAACTCCAGCTAATCATCATTATACATTTCTCCCGCTACGCTGCCAGGCTCGCATCCTAAAAAATCTTTCACTTTCAATTGTGAGCGGGTACTGCCAACCTTATCTGCTTACACCATGGATTGTCAAGAATAGGGAACTGCAAAATCCTCTCTTTCCTGAGAGTTTATACGTGGAATACGATCATGATACAATAGGTAGGAATTAGTGGCGAAGCGTGGTATATGTATTTGGTCATCGCCGGGTATATTTCCTATTTGGTCATCGACCGGCGATGTCCAAATGCGTATGTATACCACGCTTCGCAACGGGTAGGAATAGTTTTTCTCCTCACATTATCAATCATACAATTTGGGTTGAAGGAACGTGAACTGTAATTTAGTGTTCGAAGGGTCTAATTATTCATAATAATATACTCTATTATGTTACTATGTGTTTTAAGAGGTCCGCTATTTTCGTTTGTACGCTACTTTGTTCATCATACTAGGTTGAAGGAACGTGAAGCCTCAAATTTAGAGTGCCGAAAAGAGTAGAGAGAATAACAATTCACTCTATTATGTTTATTTTAGTCTCCTCTGTTGAGGTAGGCTATTTTCGTTTGTTGTGAGAAATCGAGACAACTGAGTCTTTGAGTTTTATCAGTTTCTTATTTTGTCAAAAATTGCAAGGAACTCCCACTTTCCACTATTCTCCATTGACAGAAGGAAATGCGAGAGTACACAATTCACAGTAGCAGAACATAGGAAAGACCAATTTCCTTTTCAAGGAAAGACCAATTCACAGAAGCAGCCAACGCAGGGCAATAGCTATGAAACTATGCTAGCAACGTTTTTGTCAGACTCAATGTTAATGACAACCCAATCTTAACTTGTAAAAGCGACCTCCAGATGATCATCATCATCCTTCCATTACCCACGCACAAGCTTAGAGCTTATGTGGGCATCATCCCCAGCAAAAAAAATCATGCCCATTATGTATCATCATTGGTAATGCAAATATTTTTTTATTCATGCACGAACCTTGGCAATGATTGGGAGGAGAACTCCAGGCTCAACCTAAAACTGGGATAAATCAAGTGCTAGTTGTTGAAAAGCCGTGATGAATCCTCGATGGAAGTGGATGGTGAGTGGCTTCTGCTGGACTTTGAACTGACAGAGGACAAGGATTAATCGGCCGAGCGTTTAGATCCGGTGGCTGGTGGAAAGAGTTATAAATTTGCAGCGTGTGACGTCAGAGAGCCTCTGGGACAGCTTTTTGTATCGAACGCCAAGATCGAAAGTGCGCGATCCTTCTTATTGTGTATTGGGCGTCCTTTGAGGAGATGAATCTGGCAGCAGAGCGGGCCCTTTGCTTCGGCTCTTTGACGCGAATTAATTGCCCCTGTCATGTTAATTAATTCGGCACTCTGTCTGTGTTCGGACTGATTGCGTCCGGCCGACCGCGCATGCGCGTGCCTCATTCAGCAGCCCGTCACATCAACTGGCTGATTTTTACTCAGCGGTCGAATGAAACACTGTACTCGATCATTTGTTGCCGACTGCAGAGTATCGGAACACTCGTTCCTTGTTGATTATTTTTCTGAATCACTAGTACTACAGTGAAAACGGTTTCTTTGGAATCCTAGGAGATGACCATTGATCACAGAATTGTGATTTATCATTTCTTATTCATTTGTATTATACGACTTCATAACCTTTCATTTTTTATCATACACCTTTCATAAAAAGTGTTTTCGCACCAACTTGCAAAGCACTAGTGATTTTTGTCTTATCTGAAATTCTAAAAAATGCAAGATCAAGCGATTAGAATTCATAATTCTCCAAATCTCTAATCTGACATTTATCAAAACTGTTTTAATTATTCATATTTATTTTTTATTTGGCATTTTTTTGGGAATGGAAATGAGTGATATGGCGATATAATTTAATATCATGATGATAAATGGTGAGATTATAATGAAATGACATAACCTGAATTCAGACTATCTGTGTGAATTGGAAAAAGAAAAAAATTGGACTAACCTACACTCCTTTGTAATTAGTTGAATGATTAAATTGGTATCAATTATTTTTAAACATTTACCCTAACATAAATGTATTTATATACCCATACGTACACCCTGATAATACCCTAATAATATACGAATGATGTTCTCTCTTTCGAGAATATAAAAATCCAATGTGAATATCAACGAAATAAGTTTAAAATCCTATTATTCTATGGCCTCTGAAGAACAAATATCAGAAGAAAAGACATTGCTCTCATTAAACAATAAAACATGAACGAATGAGAACATTTTATGATTGTTTAGGATGATTCAAAATAGTTAAATCCCTTCTCCCATTCCACCTCGACTGCAATAGAAACTATTATTTACAAAGCAATAAAGTGCTTTGAAAACAACAGGTAATAGCTCCTCTTAACAACATCCAGTGACCTTATACTACAGAATGCTTTTTTCATAGTATAATAATGAAGGATGGAGCTAGTAGAGTTAGCTCCATTTACGTTTTGAAGAACAATAAAGGAATTTTATAATCTTGATAATTTTCAAATAAGGAATATCCGTATAAGCCACAATGAGGACAAGTCATGATAAGGAATTTATTTCACTTTGATAAAGCTTATTTAATATATTCGTGATTCGACTCCCGTGGTAGTTGGAAACTGTGAGGGGGATTATCAAAAAAGAGGAGGCATATAAAACTGTTGAAAATGTCCGCCAGTCCCCTTTGCTGGTACCGCTATCAAGTGCAAAGGTCACCGCCTTCAGCGACTACAGAAAAAGTGAAGGAGATTGGCGACCTGAATTTTTCAACACCCTGGAGAGTCGAAAGTCGATGGAGTTGCCGCTTGTTGCCTCGTCTACAATTCATCTCCTGCTCTTCTCTTTCTTTTAGTCACTTTCTCTCTTATTACATCTAAGATCAAAGGCATCATAATCATAAGCTGTTATTTTATTCCCTTACAAGAAATTTCATCCAGTAGCATCTCTATAATCATATGTTAAGGTCCTTATATATTTTCATTTATGACTGATTCTATTGCTAAAAAAATTAGGCTCCTTGAGAGTCAGCAAGATATGGTTTTTCCTTGTAGGTGTAGTGCTTTTTGTATCTTGTTATTAGAATGTGTCCTCTGAGTTATGAGTTATGAACACAAATCAATTCTTACAATAGAAGTTTCCAGCAGATTGTTTATGCAGATTTTATGCAATTTTTTTAATTGTTTTTTTTTTCAGCTGGCAAATATTGTGCACAGATTTCCACACAGCACCCGATGAATCGCACATCATTCACCAGTGTCGTTTTCGACAAACTCAGTGAGACAGAAAAGTCTCACATCTCTCAATGGAGTGGATTTCGAGAAATTTTCGATCTTGCTGACGGAAAAGCGAAAATCTAGAACGAAAAGAGTCAAGTAAGCCAAGACTGGGCGGACCGACCGCAATTGTGTGATACTTGTGGCGGATATTTATTGCGGACTTGCGTTTGAGGGGGGGGGGATTCTATCGTAGGGATGTTAAGTCGGGAGGACGCCGACTCAGCAGGACAGCTTTAGGGGTTGGGATCTTGTCTCTGGCGTTGGAGAACATAGTTGCTGAGAGTGAGACGAAAAAAGAATTCAGGGAACGAGCAAAGAAGCAGAGAAGCGAGAAGAGACAGGACAAATTGTTAACAATAAAAAAAAGACGACGGACCCAGGGACTCCACCGATCCCCGGGTTTTGAATCATTCAACTTGCATATTCAGTTCCATTCCTGTTCACCCGTGCTACCTCAAACCCCCCCCCCTTCAAACACAAATCCCAAATCTCCCCCACCCCCATCGCTTCCGCACCCCCCACTTCTCTTGCTGGTGGTAAAGGTGTATGTTATTCGCGTCGTGTAGTGTCAGGGAGTCATCGCTCTTTTGAATTTCATTCCACCACCAAGGCCACAAAAAAACAATTGTCATTTCTAAAATCACCACCATCCAACTGCTGTCAGCGAAATGTTATTGTCTGTTTTCTCTATTTGAAGACTCCATTGTTCATTCAACTTGCATTCTTTAATATATAATCCTCTCAAAATTCTCCGATTCCCTGACCTATTGAAAACGATTCGAAACTAGGTACCAGAAAAATCCAAAAATTTATAAGTTTCAGTAAGAAAATGTTTTGATATAGCCTAAATGAAACCCGTCTCCTCTGCAATATACATTTATACATACAATATAATAATTATGTAGCAAACAAAATGAAAACTCTGTTCTGGAAGCCATTGACATTGAAGAAAAAATTTGGAAGAAATTTTGGGGAGGGCGAGGGCGCTCAATAATTAGGAAATTCATAAAACTTGTTAGCTTCAACACTGAGAGTATGATTCCTGAAAGTTTACCATATTTCTAAATCGTGATTTTAAGTGGGTGAGATAGAGCGCCCTCGCCCTGTCCCAAAATTCCTCCCAAATTTTTTCTTCAATGTCAATGGCTTCCAGAACAGACTGTTCATTCTTGTTGCGGTTGGACACACATAATTTTTATATTGTATGTATAAACGTATATTGCAGAGGAGACGGGTTTTATTTAGGCTATATCAAAACATTTTCTTAAAGCTTATAAATTTTTTTGGATTTTTTTTTCAACACAAATTTTAGTTCCACACCAGCGTTTTCAATAGGGTCGGGGGTAGGGGACGGGTGACGAATTCTTTTTTGGAGAATTTTTTGAGAGGATATCAGTTTTTTTTTTAATCACCTTCTTGTTATAGAGGTATAACACTGCAAACAAAATGGATGGGGAGAGAGTTAATTTTTTTTAAACAGTGAAATGCTATGTTATTTGATAAAAGATATTTTATCCTCACTATTTGGGTGCTACAAAATTATTCTAGCTATAAGTGAGCCAGTTATGGTTAATACTGAATGAACAAACAAGACGTTGTGACTGTGTCTGTTGCATCACACCTTATCATTTACTATCCAGACTTTAACGACATATCATTGTAGCAACATTAATTCATGTATAAGCAGTTATCCACAAAGTTTGTTCAATAAGATTGAGATTTTGAATTTAGATTGAAATTTTAACCCATTACGATAGGTCACATGACCACTTTTGATGAAAAAATATTTTGTAATCGAAAATGAAATCCTTGTAAAAATTTGCCCAACACCATTATTATACATTCCAGGAACAAAATTCTCAAATTTCCCCCATTAATGATTCTAAAATGAACGATTCAATTTTTCTATTTCCTGTCAGAGTTTTATTTCTCTTAATTGCTGAAATTGTTGAATTGACGCGACATTTACATTCTTTAAAACTTCAAATTCCAAATATTGCAACTTTAATTATTATTCGGGCAGAGCTACAGAGCTTAATCGGACATTGAATGATTTGAAACTTTAAATGTGAATAGACTTCTACTAATCTACTTGAAGGCCTATATCTTCCAAACTATTAGGCCCTCAATGACCAATTAATTCTCAAATTGTAGGTATTTTAATATACTTTAAGAAATATGTTGGATGTCATATATGAGAAAGTGATACTTCACGGTCAAAATTCAAAAAACAAATGAAAAATTACGATAATTCAATCCTATTATATTAAGCGAGCAATTTCTGTATGTTTATATCTATTTATGTATGTATTTATGTATGTATTTCTGTATTTATGTATGTATGTATGTCCAACGGATCTCGAAAACGGCTCTAACGATTTTGACGAAATTTGGAATATAGGAGGTTTGTGATACAAAAATTAGTTTGCGCCGGGTCTCATCCCTGGGATAACTCGCTAAAGGACCTTAAAAAGGAAAAATCGATCCTTTAGGAATCAGCTGACAGCAAAAACAAATTTCTGTCGGCTGTAAATGATGAGAAAGAGTGAGAGCGGTGATTGTGAGAGTGAGACAAGATTATTTCAGCTGCTGAGACAGTGCATTTCAATCACATGATCACTCGTGAAATACACAATAAATTTTTTGGTTAACCCAGCGGTTCCATTACTAGAATTGGGAAAAATATCGAAACACATAAGCTGCTCCTATTCCCCTTTTCATTTCTGATTTCTATTTATCTATAGAAAATTAAAAAGAATTAGAAATGTTGAAAATATTCCATATTGTTCTGTATTATTATTTTTAAATTCGAGGCATGACGTTAGCCATGTAATCTGTTTTTATTTATTCGAGAAAAATCGTCGAGTTCATCAAAACAGCTGAGCTAAAAATAGTTATAGCAGGATTCTATTAAATTGTCAGAAACAGCTGATTGATGTACGCTCGTTTACTAATGTTAAATCAGCTGTTTTGTGACAAGTTAAAAGAATCCTGCTATATCAACCCATATCATCATTTCTACGAAGCAAAATTTTACCACAAGTGCGATTTTTCAAATGATATGCATTCAAACTCAATTATTCATAATATTTCGAAAGCTGAGATTAATTTTTTAAAGTGCAATGATGATTCAGTGCATAAGACTGATGGTTGTACTTAAAAATTGTTCAATTTCATTCCTTTTTTCCTTTAAAATTTCCATTCCTGTGCCTTTGTAGGCCTACCCCCGAGCAGAGCTCGGTACCCCGATATTGAACTTTGAAGAGCTGTATTTCGCAAACGGTTGAGCCTACAATAACAAATTTGGTCTCAAATTGTAGGTAATTGAATCAGCTTCCAAAACTATGTTGAATGTTCTATATGGAAAAATGATTCTTCAGGGTCATAATTGAAGAAATGTAGAAAAATTCAACAATTTGATAAACTTTGAAGGTCTACATCTCGCAAACTATTGGGTCTACAATAATCTATTTGGTCTCAAATTGTAGATTCTTAAATTATCTTTCAAAACTTTGCTGAAAGTCACATTCGAAAAAGTGATGCTTCACGGTCAAAATTGACCAAATTTAAAAACAAGTGAAAAATTACGATAATTTGATGAAATTTGAAGAGCTGTATTTCGCAAACGGTTGGGCCTACAATAACCAATCAGGTATCAAATTGTAGGTATTTGAATTTACTTTCAACCCTATGTTGAATGTCCTATATGAAAAAGTGATTCTTCAGGGTCAAAATTGCGAAAAATTGAAAAAAGGGTAAATTCTCGTTAATTTTATGAACTTTGAAGAGCTGTATCTCGCAAACGGTTGGGCCTACAATGATAAATTTGGTCTCAAATTAAAGGTAATTTGATATACTTTAAGAAATATGCACAATGTTCTCTATGAAAAACAGATTCTTCAGAGTGAAAATTAGCCAAACATAAAAAAAGTGCAAAATTCCGCCATTTTGTACGATTTTTGGAGATGAACCGGTAGTTTTAGTTTTCGAACCTGGAGTGGTTCGTAGCCGAGGCGGCTAAGGCGTCAGACTGATTAAGTTATCAGCAGTCAGATAAAATCCATTGGGCCAGGGTTCGAGCCTGGTTGACGGAAGGATTTTATGACAAATACGGCCACTCCCGTCTTTCGGAGGAGACGTTAAGCCGTCGGTCCCGACTGCCTAAAAAGTAGTCGTCATATCTCATCATCACCCCACTCATTACCCACGCACAAGCCTAGAGCTCATGTGGGCATCAGCTAAAAAAAAAAAAAAAAAAAAAAAAAAAAGTTTGCCTAGGCCTAAAACTTGGATTTAGCATCCCAGGACTACCATAAACATTCCGACTATCCCATTTCATACAAGGTAGACCCTATTTTTGATGACAATTTTACTGGGCTATTATTGAAAAGGTCGAATTTGGCGGTGGCAACAGTGTGAAACTTTTAGTTTTTAACCGCTAGGATCGCGACATTTACATCAGGGCCACCTAGGAACATGGTCTAGCTAGACACTGAATTTAAACGTGCAGCTGACGTCATCACATCGTGTCCATAACAACTCATGTTTACAACTCATCCCTGCATTAAAATTGGAATTCGTGTTTGGTTTTTCTCGTCTCGAGTTTATTTCAACTGCACAATTACCTTTTGGTGGGTAAGTAGGTTCTATTTATTTATTTTAAATAATAAAAATTTAAATATTCAAACTTGGTTTTAATCAGTGTCTGTTTATGAACAGTATAGTGGAGTGGTAGGCCTCTTAGCCGTGACATCACATTTCGAGTGTCTATGCCATGTTCCTGGGTAGCCCTGTTTACATTCGATAAAAAGCTTAAAATTCTAACTTCAAATTGCAACTTTAATTTTTATTCGGACAGAGCTACAGAGCTTAATCGGGCAATAAATGATTTGAAAATTTTAATGTAAATAGTTTAAACATGTCTTCAATCGCTTTTGGTAGTCCAAAATCTCAACTCATTACAGATTTTTCACATCAAGTGCTCAAAGTTGAAAAAAATTGAAAAATCCCAAAATTAGTAAAATGACAAAATACCCGTATATAGTATCTTTGCGAATTTATATCGTAGAAAGTTCGTTCTGATCTTAAATGAAAGCGCTCAAAAATCTAAGAAAATAATGTCATTACAACATTTTAAAATTTTCACTACCTTCCGCGTAAATTGAGATGGCGGCATGCGAACATCAAAGGGAAGTTCGTTACAGAATATATAGTGGTCCCGGTCTTTCATTCGTATCACGGGGGGGACGGGTGGTGGAACGACCGTTCCACTAGATGTACATATACAGTATGTGGAAATGAATTTTGATATGTCAATCATCAACTTCAACTAGTTCAAACGTGAGAGACTCCATGCATTGAGTTTGATAGAAGTGAGAGGTGACTGAACGTGTCTGCTTGAATAAATATTTAGATGTAGTTCAAGCAGGCATTAAGTGCAAGCGTGTGTTACCCAAGCAAGTATACGTAAGCATGCTATTGAATTGAATAGTCTTATCTTTAGTTACAAAAATTACAGAATAAATCAATTAAGAAGGCATCTATTGTTGAGACTATCATAAAAGGGAGAGCGAGAGTGAGTGAGAGAAAAAGAAATGACTAGAGTTGAGAAGAGAACGCTGTTTTTCAAAGGTTGGATAAAGAAGGTAAAATGAGACAGTAAAAAATCATTTTCAGCCCCAATTTGATTCAACTGTTTGTTTCTGGGATTTCTTTCCCTTGCTTACCACTCTGAACACTATCATCAACCCTGACAAGGACAGAAATTATAATTAGCGACAGTTAATTATGGCTCATTATAATGCACGAAATGACAGCTTTACACAGACCAATAATTTTCCATCAGCTCTGCAATTACTTTGCTCGCTATTCTTCCTAGTCGTTATACAAAAATGATTTTCACATTGAACAGACAAATCACTGAATCATATTCCAATCTCAGTGAGCTTGAACGTCGAATAGTGTTATTCAATTTTTGAAGTGCTGGATACTTACTCACACGATTCTTGTAATTTTCTATATTTCGAAATTGCCAACTACTTTGCTCATATATGCAATGTCTTTACGTGACCCTTTCAATATTCCCTACTGAAGCTCCTAATTATCATTATCATGGGAAAAGGTAGAATACGAGAAAATCTGACATCTAACTAGCTCATTACCAATCCACATTTTAGCTCCGATCAAGGAATGTTAACATTACTTATTCTCTCTGTTCTAGTTACATGGTAACAACATTGTTGTGTGTTAGAGCAAAGTTCTTTATACACCATTTCCACTACGGCACTGATTGATGGCTTGATTGGTTCAAGTAAATTTGTTTCACTTTCATGTATATTACCAAATAACATTGAGTTTTCCAATAGTATTTTAATTGGAGTGGTCCGTAGCCGAGGGCGATAAGCGCCTGTCTGATAATCCAAAGGTTCCAAGATCGAATACAGTTGCCGGAACGGATTTTGACAAAAACGGCCACTCCCGTCTTTCTGAGGAGACGAAAAGCCGTCGGTCCCGACTGCCTAAAAACAGTTGTCATCTCTCATCATCACCCCTCTCATTACCCACGCACAAGCCTAGAGCTCATGTGGGCATCACCCTCAAAAAAAGTATACTACAGTATTGTAGTGCTCATAATCCTTCAATCATCTCATCAGATATAATAATTTTTGTCGTTGCCACATTGTGTGGAAGTCTTTAGAGAAGGCTTACTTCTATAAGAGTAGTTAGAAGCAATAGCATTTCAACTGATAATAGAACGAGGAGTTTCAATTGCAATACAAATCAGTAGAGCGTTCATCATTCCTACTTTTGTGAAGCTCCCAATATTCTTTGTCCCAACATTCAAAGGTAACTTTTTTCTCATAAGCTCAGCGATAGAGATTTCGTAGAAGTAGCCACGGATAGCCAGACACCGACCGCTGTGAGATCATGATTCGAAAGCTGGCCTGGCTTTGTTTAAAATCGGCGTGTGAGTTATTACATGTTGCCAACCTTACACAGCTGAGCGGAAACAACTCAAAAGCGAGTTTTCAGATTGTCCTAACCCGGAAATAATTTGGAAACGAGCGTAGGCACGGCGATGGTGAGATGATGGAGGGGGAGGTGGTCGGAGGCATCCTCCCATTTTGCGGCGAAGCTAGATCAAAGCACTCGTTACATAGACCCCCCTCCCCCCACCCCTCGAAAATAACCTACCCCCACTCACCAATCTACTGCAATGTTTTCTTTGTCATGAACCAATTTCTGTCTTCTCTCCAGTGTAGTACAGCCTCTCATTGAGCAGTGCATGCACCAATCTCAATATCCATACATTATTCTATCCGGTTGAAAAAGTAACTTTGATCGTTATTCCAGGATTGCACTGGCTGAATTTTTATGGCGGAAATTTCACGGGTGGTATCAATTACGAGTCTGCTTGAATACGATGCTTTCAGATACAGTATCAGATACAGTTGTATAACAGCTCTCAACACATCGTAATAAATTCTGTGTGAGACCTGGATTTATTTAAACGGGGTCTCGTCTATTCATTCATTACACATATATTTATTCCACATGCAGAAATCAATCCCTTCAGTAAGGAGGTTTTGTGAGAATTATTGTAAAAAAAAACTTGCAAAAGAATTATTTAGAAAGAAATTAATTATCCAACGGGACAAAAATGATAAAATTATCCTACATGATGGAATGGATGATACTTTGTTTTGTATTTTAAATTCATCAAATTGAAACTATGATTGAAGTTGTATGATAAGAGCCTCTTTCTTTACTCGATCTAAAAATTGATAGTTGTTGCATTGAAAAGTAGATGAGTAGAATCTGCTATCCTTTATCACTGTTTGTAGTGCGATTGATTTTCTAAAATAAGATTTAATCATGAACTTATGATATCTCTATACTCGCCCGTTTTTGTATGGTTAGACTGCAAAAACATTGTTATTCGACAATAAAATAAAACATGTCTATTTGAATGAAGAGTTCCACATTAGTGTAGTGGATTGGGCTGTGTGATTATCTTGGATAATCAGTTGGAACTGTTTGAAGTGGTTGAAAGAAAATTGAAATTTGAGTGGTGATAAGAAAATTTAAATAATAATAATAATAATAATAATAAAAGCTTTATTTACATTCTTTACAGAACAAAAGCCTCTCTGAACGAGGTAATATTTTGGGGTTAGCAACCGCTAATAAATTATTTACATTCACTTTATACATATTTACAAGTCCAGATCATAATTTATGCACTATTTTCGCCCATAGATCCCTGTTTCTGGCAGTCGTCTCCCATGCATAGCCCACTCTTTGGCTGATCTCATCCCTCCATCTTGTCGACGGTCGGCCTCTTCTTCTGCTCCTGTCTCTGGGTGCCCACTCTGTGCACACTTTGGCCCAGCGGTCTGCCGGCATTCTTGCGACGTGGCCGGCCCACTTCCATTTTGAAAGATGCGCCTCTCTCTGCAGGTAGTTCACGCGAACCGCTCTCAATATTTCTCTGTTCCTTATCTTCTGTGAGAGTTTGATGCCCAGAAGACTACGCAGCATTTTCGTTTGTGTGGTCTCCAGCTTCTTGTCCAATTTTTCCGTGAGCGCCCAAGTTTGAGATCCATATAGCACTGCAGGATATATGCACATCGACAGTAGTTTTGACTTCAAATTATTGGAGAAGTTTCCCTTGAATATTCTCTTCAGAATCCAGTACTTTTTCCACCCACTGTCAATTCTATGTTTCACTTCTTTAGCCGTTCGATTTGTGAAGGAGAGAATCTGACCCAAATACTCATACTCATCCACGTACTCAATAATGCCACAGTTCACTTGTATATTTGTTCTCACTGAGTTGGTCATTATTCTTGTTTTTTGAGCATTCAGGCTTAGTCCCATCTCCTGGCTAGCCCCTATGAGTTCGTTCAACATACTTTTCATCTCCTCGGCGCTTCCAGCTACAATCATTATGTCATCAGCGAACCTAGATTTGTGAGATTGCGGCCATTGATGCGCAAACCTTTGTCTTCCCACTCGAGCCTTCGAAAAATGTACTCCAGGCAACAATTGAAGATAACCGGGGACAACGGACACCCCTGTTTCACACCTCTTTCTATTTTGATTTTCCTCCCTCTTCTCTCCAACTCAATGTATATTTCTGTGTCCTTGTAGATGCTCTTTATAACCTCTATGTATTCTGCATTGATACCTGTTTCTTCCAGTGCCTGCCACATTCTGCAATGATTTAGACTATCGAACGCTTTATGGAAGTCGACGAAGCCCAAATATAATGTAATGTTGTACTCTAAGCACTTTTCAATGAGCTGATTAGATGCTTGTAGGTGGTCTATGGTCGAGTATCCTGGCCTGAATCCTGCCTGCTCCACCGGATGGTTCTCATATACTCTATTCATAATCCTATTTTTTTATAATACTAGCAAAGACTTTATAGAGTACTGATGACAGATTAATGGGCCTATAGTTCCTAATATCAAATTTCGACCCCTTCTTGAAGAGTATAATCACTTTGCTATTTTTCCAATCCTTGGGTCTCACCTTTTCCTTCAAGATTCCATTGAATAGAAGTTTTAGCAATTTAATCATCTTTTCCAAACCTATTATCAATATTTCATTTGTGATGCCGTCCTCTCCTGGAGCTTTCTCTTTTTTCAGATTGCGGACAACAGTTCTTATTTCTGATTCTAAAATCTCTGGCTCGCAAAACTCTACAAACTGATGGTTTGCTCCTTTCTCCCTTCTCTCATTGGAATTGGGATTTTTCATTCCATATAAGTCTTCATAGAATTTGGAAATCTCTTCTACTATCCGCCACCTTGCCGTTGCCATTCCTTCTTCGCTGTTCAGTTTTGGGATCCATTTTCTTTTGTTATTACTCAGCTGTTGATTTATTTTCTTGGTTGATCCTGTTGTTGACATGATTGTATTGATGACGTTTTCTTCATATTCTTTTATCTCCTTCCTTATTCTTCTTCTGACTTCTTTTCTCAGTCCTCTATGTTCTTCCTTTTGCTCTTCTGTCTTATTTACGATTCTATTCATACTTTCGCGCATTTCGATAAGTTCTTTTGTACTAGCTGAAATTCTATTACTTCTTCTTTCATTCCCTTGTGACTCTCTTTCAGATTTAATAGACGCTGCCCGAATGGATTGTACCAAATTTGTATATATTTCTTCAATACCACTCATTTCCAGTATATTTCTTCTCCCCATTTCCTCATCTAAATTTTTAACAAAACTTTCAGCATTCGTCTGGTTTATCCTCAACTGTTTCTGCTTTATGTAGAATCTTCTTTTGTGTATTAGCACAACGCTCATCAGTAATCTGTGATCCGATTCGTATTTAAAACTTCCATTTACTTCTAATTTTCTGAACATATCATTGTACTTTTCCATGATTATATAATCAATTTCATGCAGTGTGTCTAATGGAGATTTCCAACTCCAAACTTTAATGAGCTCAAACTTTATTCTATACAGTGTTATCAGTTATGAAGAAGAAGTCTTTATGATTCATAAAAAGTTCAACTGTCAGTTGTACAAGAATATCCAATTGAATTTAATCATCATAGAAATAATATGTAATTTAACGGAACCAATGAACGAATATAATCCATAATAATGGATTATTTAATTCATTAAATAGAAATGAAAATGGATATCTAATTTCCATTCAAAATGGAGTAGGTATTAAAACATTAATGGAATAAACATTTGATTTTCAATTGAATTCAATCACCATGAAATATGTCATTAAAAACTGAACCAATGAGAAAATCCACCACTTCATATCACGTTGCTTCGATTAAATTCGATTATTATGTAACTAAGATGAGTTAACTAAGGAGCTAACTCACAGCAGCTAGCGATATTTGAAATTATTATTATTTACCGACGACCATCACGATCATTTCAGAGAATGATGGTTCTGAATAGGAGGGCGATTGATCTCTAATCAATTATAGATTGTCAAACTAACTGGCCTGTCAACTTGAAATTGGATCATTGAGGTGAGAATAGTGCATTGATGGGCGGAGTTGTGCGCTGGGCGGAGTTTATTCACTATGAGACGTGTCGCTGACATTGGGCCGATGATGACAAGACCAATAAATCAGTATTGACGATCGCGCTGCAGCCGCTGCTGCTGTCTTCGTAACAATAGCTCATTAATCAAGTCAGTTATCTGGCGATGAAATTCGGTAATTAACATCAGTTTGCCGATAACTTATTCGCTTGTTGTTCTAGGAGGTGGAGCCGGATTTTAGAGAGATTATGTGGGCAAGAGAGAGAGGAAACGAGTAAGAGAGAGCAAGTAAGAGAAAGTTTGTGAGAAAGATCAAGCGAGAATAGAAGTTTCGCAGTAAACTTTGGACTAGATTCTATTCAATCTTGACTACTTGAACTTGGGCTCAACTGCACTAAATTATGCTAATAAATAGGAGCTTGGTTCCTTATAACTGAAACAATGCAATCTTTCATACACATGGGTAGACACTGGATGCTTCTATAAATTTAATGAAGCTAATGAATGTAATGATTTGATTGGTTTCAGCTTATAGGATCCGTACGAGTGGGTGTAGCTTATCAGAGTTTTTGAAAAAGTCATCAGTATTAGTTGACTACAGCATTGCTCCTGTCAGGTCTCTGTTTTTCTCTTCTGAGGAAAAAATGATAATATGAAATATTCGAATTTTTATTTCAACTAATCAATGATGAATGAATGTACTGCGGTTAATAAAAATGATAAGCATAGTGGGCTGAATGTAGGAGTCCGAACTCAGGTTTTCAACCATCGCTAGGAAAGATGTAACGCTTGTTGCCTACATTTCGCCTTACAAAGAGCTCCACAGTACTATCACAGTATCGATTCTGTGGTAGCCTACTAGGAGTAGAAAATTTCCAAGCATTTTTCGATGGCTTGCAAGAAAACCGGCATAAGTCAAAAATGGTGATTTTTCAGGAGAGCTGTTTTAAGTTTTTTATTTTTTTCTTCTCAATTTTTCATTGTTATAATCCTACTTTGAACAACTATAATACAGAAAATCCTTGTACCAGGATAGTTTTCTTGCATTCCACATGTCGATTTTGTTCAATTTCATCTTGTGGGGTCTTTGGTGGGGGATAAATCAACCCCACTTTGACTTGTGTCACTTTTCCTGATAAAATATTCTTTCATAATATTGTGTTTTTAACATTTATAAGGTTATTCATATCAATAATAATTCAGTTTTGAGCATTTTTTATTTATTTATAAGTACATAATGCTTCCAAAATGTGATACATCATAAAATATGAAAGAATAATATAAGATAATCAATAATTATTATTATGAAAAATTATAAAAAAGTAACTTCAGATCAAAGTAATAATAAGTAGTATTGTAGAAGTCAGAGTAGGTCTTCTAAATAATATTGATGTTCTTACTGTACTATGACTATGACTGATAGGAACCTCATAGTACAATATAGAAAATATTACAAAAATTAAGATAAATAGATATCAGCATGTTTCTAAACAATGAATATAAATTATTAAGAAGATAGACTCATTCTTCATTCAATAATATAAATTTCTTGAATCAAGGTACCTAGTAAGCTAATTAAAAAGAATTGTAAATGTTATAATAGAACTTTTGAATGATGTTCTACTCAATAAATTTTAATGACTTTTCTTTCATTAATTTATACTACACTTATCTTACCAGAACAAAGTTTTCTTAGAACGATTTCTGCATTAATTTATGAATAATAATTCAGTTTTGAGCCTTTTTTTTATTCATGAGTGGACTACATAATGCTTTCAAAATGAGAAATATTATCATGAAAGATGTAAGAATATAATAATCATAATTATAATAATGGAAAATTATGAGAAAGTAACTTCATTTCAAAGTAATAAGTGATATTGTAGAAGTCAGAGTAGCTTTTTTAAAATTAATAATGATGTTCTTACTGTACTACGACTATGACTAATAGGAATCTCATAGTACAATATAGAAAATATCAATGTAATTAGAATAAATTCTATTCTAATTACCTTGGAAAATATTACATAAGACATCAGCATGTTTTAAGCAATAAATATACAATAATTAGGCTAAAGATTTAATGTAAAGACTTCTTTCAAAAAATTCTTCATAAAAAAAAATTTCTTGAATCAAAGTTAACAAATTTATAATTACAAAGCATTGTAGAAGTTGTAGTAGTACTTCGGAATGATGTTCTTCTCAATCAATTTCAATAACTTTTCTTTCTTTTGTGCTAAACTTATCTTACTGGAATAAAGTCTCTTAAGAACAATTTCTGCATTTGGATTCGATGTTCTCCTTGGTTTTATGGATCTGGATCAGGATCTGGATGGCCTGGATCTTGATTTGGTTCTGGATCACCTTTAACAACAATAAAAGATTCGATTTAATGTTGAACTTAATTTTCTTTAACATATTGATAATATAATAAGCAACTTGAGATTGTTTATGGATCAGGATCTGGTTCTGGATTGCCTATAACAAAATTGGAAAAAAACTCTATTAAAGGTGACCTTGAATAGAAAAGAGTATTGACGAATTTGTTCAGTAATAATAATAATAATAATTTATAAGCTTTAAATTGTTTAGACTGAATTGGATAAATAATTACCTTCAATAGTGGAGTCGTTTTCGGCTTGTTTAACCATGTTGAATATCAATTTGCTACGACCAGATACAAATACAAATGGTTTTGAATTCTCCATTTTGTCTTCAAGTTCAACCTAATGAGAAAACAGTTGAATGTGATCAATTAATATGATTAACAAGTATCAATAACCAGTTGGATCATGATATTGCTCATTATAATTATAACATTGATGGAAATAGAACCTTTTATTTTGTCTTAATCTATAAGTAATAATGGCATAAGTTAAAAAAAACAACATTAAAAATGGCATAGTTCTTCAGGAAAAGTGACATAAGTAGAAAAACGAAATTAAAGATTGCATATTTTATCAGAAAAAGTGACATAAGTTGAAATACAACATTAAAGATTACTAAGTGTATCAGGAAAAGTGACACAAGTTTAAAAACAGCATTGATGATGGCATAAATGATGGGTTTGTATTTCGAGAAGAATGACATAACTCTAAAACTATCAACAACAATAAGTGATTTTTATTCTAGCAAATTAAGAAAACTGACACAAGAAGAAATGTGCCAATATTATCGAGAAAGTAGTGAATGAAATGATACTCACCTTTTCAGCAAAAATGACACAATTTGACTTAAGTCACTTTTGTAGAAAAAATATCAATAAATTGGACGTTCGCGAATGAACTTTTTTCACTTGTGACGTTGTTCTTGAAAAATGCGTAGCTTCCTTCAGCATGGCAGAAGACCAACTGAGAAAGGGTCGGTTTTCTTGATCCGCTATGACGAATTATGACTCAGCGCCATAACGACCTTTTCGAAATCTAGCGGCCATTTATTGAACTACAGTTACGTCTCTTTTACACATAATAGAGGACGATTCCTAGCTTCTGCTGATGGTAATAACTCAAAAATCGAAAATTTTGACTTATGCCGGTTTTCTCGCAAGCCATCGTTTTGATAGCCATAACTCTGAGCATCTTTGGGTATTTGAAATTTTAAATTGAAATGACTCGAAAACTTGTTGTTGCCCGCCATTTCGAAATATTTCGTCAGATAAGGTTGTCTTTTTTACAGCAGACCCTCATCACGGCCTTGACCATGCCAAATTTCAACAGAATTAGTAGTGGCGAAGCGTGGTATACTTATTTGGACCAAATAAGTATACCACGCTTCGCCACGGAAAATTAGTCCAACCATTCTGGAGAAAAAAATTGAAATAACAAAATGGCGACTAGGGGGGAAACAAAGCATTTTAGAACCCACGTTCACTGGAAGTTTTTTCATAATTTCAATGTCAGGAAACCGCTCACGAAGTTTGTCGGTCTATTTTAGAAACACCCTGTTTATGTTATAAAAGAAACCATATTATAACACTTTAATTCGTAATCAATGTTTATACGAGTTCCAAACTGAAAAGAAGAGTTTGACCTATTGTAACCTATAAATCCCAGATCTTGCAGATTGCTGGCAGACTATCCTGCTAGAGCTGAGTAACCGTCAGCTGTTTATTGAATAAGTATAGCAGGATTCTTTCAAATTGTTAGAAAACAGCTGATTTAACGTCAGTAAACGAGCGTACATCAATCAGCTGTTTTCTGACAATTTAAAAGAATCCTGCTATAACTTTAGTTAATTTAAAACAATAGGAGTAAGATGATGTGCCAGCATTCGCGGTTATACAGTTTTTTTATATAAGAAATTTGATATTTTCATTAATTGATTTGGGTTGAAAATCATTTCTCATCCGCTAAATTAAAAAAAAAACTTATGTTCTTCGATAAGTTTGCGAGTTTTGCAAACATCGTTAGATAATGCTATTGTAGTATCCCTTTTAAAACGATAGGACAAGGTAGTGATGAATGTTTCAATAATAGTGTTTGGGATACTCCAGCAGCTGGTTTCTCATTCAATGTTTGAAACAATAAAATGTCGGGACCTGTTGTTTGGTGCCAGTAAAACAAAGCTGCCGCAGAGTAACCACAATCACCTGACACGCTCTCACGGACGCGCACACACCTACACGAGCACCACCGGCGCCATCCTTCAGTGGATGACTGAAGTGTTGGGGTGATGAGCCTCTGTAAACAAGGAGATAAACTCTATTTGCAGAGCTCACCGAACGGCTGCTCAGTTGAATTTTTACTGCTCCACCTCTATTGCTCTCTATTATTCCATTCTTCTCTCTCTCACTCTCTCTTCCCCTCTGTCTCTCTTTCGATCCTCCAGATGCGTTTACTATACGAGCGAATTCGGCATTGTTTTACCTGGAGGCACAGAACGGTCTGTACGTTTTCTTTGTTTGGTATGCTGTTATGAGTTCCGGTGGCAAAATACTCCGTTGGAAAAACTTTACGAAATAATCATAGTTTCATGGAAATCTAAAACTTGGCACACAATAATGGGTTCTACGAAATTTCATTATCACTGATTTATTATCCCTTATCCCAAGGCACTGGTCCGGCAAACCAGGGGTGCTGGGTTTGATTCCCGCCCGGGGAAAAGTTTTTTGTGCAGCAGCGTTCATCGAGTTTCCTTACTAGCTATTATTCTGTTGTCAATATTTGCAGTAGCAGAAGTCTTCAGACTATGGCATTAATTAGGAATTTCGTTCAATTAATTAGTATATTCTGATGTAAATTGCTGAAAGCTTGTTGGAGAAAGTACAATCCTATGGTTAGACTTCCTATATTAATAAAATAGAACTAATAAAATTTCACAGTTCCATAGGAGCAAAACTCTTCTAATTTATTATCTCTAATTTCATTATCACACTGATGGGTTCTCGTACATTTCATTATCACTCATACTTACGATTCAATGATTCAATAGAATTTTAGTTCGGGAATATTCAACGATTGGATTGGGTGCACTCCTGTAATTGAATATGATATGGTTTTTCGGGTTTGAAATTTAATATTCTATTGGATAGTGTGCTCTACCTATACCTCCTTAGATCCATATCGTTAAGAAGTTTCAATTCAGTGATTGAGCATACAGCATTGAATGTTTATAAGATTCGTGTTGCATGCTCTAGAAGTGGAGTCAAATCAATATCAAACTTATTCCTTTTTCGCAAACAATATGTTTTGTAGAGGAAAAGTATCGCTAGCATCAAAGACAATGACGTAATCTATAGTAGTAAAATTGTCTTTGCTAACATGAAGCAATGACAGACAATTGTGAGTGTTAAGTTATATTGTAAGAGGAAGAAAGCCTACGGCCACTTTATTTACTTGCTTTACTTGGACAATCCACTTGATTAAGAATACATCCTCGACCAACCATTATAGGTCTTAGGTGACCATGGATTCAATAACATTCAATTGATTTATCTTGATCAGCCTCTGAGCAACCGAACGATAAGTGATTGAAGAAATGGACATGAACATAATAAACTAGAAGTTGATTGAATCACAAGAGTTGCATTATGATTGACATGTCGTGTCTGACATCAATGAAATCTCACTCATTCGTATGATATGTGTTATTATGTAAAGACAAAGTAAAGTGCAATGTAATGTAATCCACTCCAGTCAATCAAGGTTTTTCATTTTTCATAAAAATTTCATCTTGAATCTTCTCATAATAATTATGATGCTGTTTGTAAATCACTTTTGTATGTGTGAGTAATACCTGTAGAGAGCTTCAAGAATAGTATCTTATCCAAGATATTCTGTTGCTGTATTTAACATCGTATTTTCTCCTACCAAAAAGATGCAAATTTAAAAAATTTCCATTGAAGACCAATCTACAACGCTTTCCTTCAAAATTTTCCTGTTATTTCAAACAATTCCTCGCGTATTCAAGATTCCACTCGAGTGTTCTACTCATTCTCCACTTCTTTCTATCTCTCATGCTGCACTCTGACTCTCCTTGTTGCTCTTTCAGTTACATCCGTTCCTGATTTCCTTTTGTGAAGTTGGAGGAACAAAAGTGAGGGAACGCCGAAAAGTAGATGGAGAAGTCAGTGCTGGCTGTTAGTTTGGGTGGTTCAGTTATCCCATCGCCACCTCCCGTTCGTTGCAAGACGATGGAAAACAGAAAAGTAAAGGGAAGAAGATGGGAAAGTAGAGGAAGAGAACCTCATTAGCCCCCGCAGGAGGCAACTGCTCGCGTGCAACACAATGTAGAATATAATTAACTGACACTAATCAACATTCCTTCCCGCCAGGCTGCCACCCACATTATTATTTCTTCTTGCAATTGCTTTGCATCAAAATCATGCCAGTCCTTGTCTATCAAAACCTAATGAATCCTTCCTAGAATGGTGGGTAGAATTATTATTGTTCGAGCTGACTCTTAATAATCGACTGGTAGTCTAGATGAGTAACTTCAACACTTTATTACTTGAACAATTCATACTTCTATAATCCTTATTTATTCAGCGAATGGCTTTTAATAGTGGGGATATATATCCGAATAGGGTTGTTCCACTTCGCCAACATAACCAATTATCACTTGATAGGGAACATGGTGAATCTGTTATTGTGGCATACTTTATCAAGTATTCAGATAGAATAATCTTAGTTATTAACAAGACAAATAATTGGGATCATCTTATATTTTTAATTTTATAGCAGATTTCAATGAGAGAATCCCGCTTCAAAGACGTTTCTCATTCAGAAACTAAAGTACTATAATATAGTAGAGTAGAAAGATGAACAAGATCTTATTATTTCAAGAGAGATTGATTTTCCATTTGCAGTCCATGTTCCCAGAAAATTTACGAGTATTTGGAAGTCTTTCAATTCGAGAATCAAAAAACGTAGTTTGTATTTGATACCGATTTTAATATTTTTTTTATCGTATGGCTTTTTATCGGTGGGGAGACCCTTACGGGTAGGTTCCACCTCGCCTTATTTTTTGTATCGGTCACCCATCCGAGAGCAGTCTTGATTGTTTGTTACTTAACCATATGATTACTTAGCAACCGCTCTCACCGAGGATTTTAATATTGGGAGCCCATCATGAAAACGTTGAACAAATTACTCTCTATCAAGAAGTTTTCCTGGTTACTCAATTTATACGACATATTATGAAACATATATTATTCTCCAGGTAGATTAAAAAAAGAAACAAATTATGAGATCAAATTGAAGTGAGGTATGAGAGGATTGAACAGGCATTTGTGTGAAGCGAAGCAGTAGATGGAAAAGAGAATTGCTTTTGCGGGATCGATGCTGCAAAATGAGAAAGTTCAAACAACCGAAATAGCTATTCGATATAGGCGAACAGACAATACGTGGCCGAGTATCCTTTTGTGCTCAGTTTCATATCTCATATCCACTGACTAGCAATAGAATGCTGGAATTATATGTGTAGCCTATGCCAGATAAAAAACCGAAACAGAGCTTCGGAGTAGGATTGTCTCATATAAGTAATTACATTCTGCTATTGATGTTTTTTCAACACAATCCCTGTTTACTTCATCGATGATCGTAATGTAGTGTATTTATATGACTTATCAATAATCTATATTAATAAAAGAGAGTTGGTGTCTGTACGCTCGCTTATAACTCGAGAACGGCTGAACCGATTTAGATGATTTTGGATTAGTTTGAATTGTTACAGCACTGGTTAACATAATATGTATTAAAATATAAGAAAATCGCTTTATAATTAATAAATAATTAGTACATTAATGACCTAACCTATCAAACATTACACAGACGTACGTTTTGAAATTGCCGGCTACCGAAGAACGGAAAGATGATCGTGATTCAAGACCAGAAAATTAGCAATGTTATCCCAAGCTTCCGTGGCTCAGTGGTCAGCGCGTCTGTCTTTCGACCTAGAGTTTGGCGGTTCGATCCCAGCCCCGAACCATTTTTTTTTGCACTAGGTTTTCTGCTCTAATTATTTTTTTATGCTAGAATCATCAATGTGAATGAGTTATCGTTCGTATCATACATGTTTTATTGTTTCTAATAATAAAATTGAAGAACGGAAATAAAATTAAAAAAAAATTAAAAAGAAATTAATAAATATGAAAAAAATTCTTTTAATTAGAATAGGACTGATAAAAAATTGAAGAACGGAAATTAAAAAAAATTAATTAAAAAATAAAAAAAAAAAAAAATTAAAAAAAATTTAAAAAATAAAATAAAAAATAATAAAAATTAAAAAGAAATAAATAAATAAATATGAAAAAAAAATTGGTGGGAACATGTGTGGGGAGAAGAGGGGGGACATTTGGGAAGAGTGCGATACGAAGTTCGCCGGGACAGCTTGTCATTTATAAAAACTTCAATAACTAGGCGTTTTCGAAAACTTGGTTTGAGATGAAATACTAATGGAGGCATTTGTAGGTCTACACCATTAATTTCCAACATACCCTATCCAATAATACAATTTTGAATTGATATGTTAATTAGGTAAGGTTAAACATCAGACATGAATATTATAGTAACGAAGGGAAACATGATATGGATGTCTAGAACGTGGGTGCCTACTTAGGCAGCTGTTCAATTCCAATTTATTTTATTGGATTAAATTAAATTGAAAAATGCGAAATTACGACTGTAGATAATTTGTTCTTGTGTTATCAAGTCGATGAAAAAGAACTGAATGTGGAAGTGTATGTGTTTAAAGAAGTGAAATTTGGTTTTGAGTTGAATTAGTTCCAAGTTTCTATATATTTTCAAGATATGTTCGAGAGATATTTTCGAGTGATTATGTAATAATCCAAGAACTCAAGCGAAAATTGAAAAGAATGAAAATATTCACTTCTCCATTTCTTAAATTGCTTCTTCTAATTGCTAATCTTCTAATTGCTTATTTGTGTGAATTATGTCCCTGTGATGTCACTGTGAAGTACATTGTGCCATAAATCATCAAGCACGTAGTCTTTCATAGTCTATTTCTTGAAAATTGCTTATTGGTGTGAGTTCTATCCGTGTAATGTTTTTTATTCAAATTGTCCATAAATCATAAGGCTTTCGTCTTTCGTAGAGAGCGAGTACAAAAAAAGAAACGAAATGAAATTGAAATTTATTTTTCACAATAAATTTATTCTACAAGAAAGAAAATGAGAAGAAATTTTTTGTATTCATGATGATTGAGGTATCGGTAATCTCAGCACTTGTTTGTTTGAATGGTGTGATTGAATGCAATTTCTTCCTCTCCACTATATACTTGGGAAAGTTCAAGAAAAGTATCAATAACTGGAAGCGACGGAGTTGAGCTTGAAGTTAGCAGTGCAGAATTCAATCAGCCATAAGCCAGGTGAGAAGAACAACAGTTCAAAATGAATTATTATTGAAAGGCGAAGCAATATTTCAGCAAAGAACAAAAAATTCATTTATTGTGTGTGAAGGGTGTGTGCGTGTGAGCGTTGGGGTGAACTAGGGCTTTAGTAGAAGAAGAGAGCAGACAAGCGTTTTAGAAGCTTGTCGAGTTGCTCAGAAAGTGTAATATATAAAAATAAGGTGACTGCCAGCTCCAGGGTATTCTCTCCAATGTTGAACCAGAAGGGGGATTACCGATTGAAGCCGCTGCTCATCGGTTGTGAGTGTGCGTGCGTGGGCGGGGTGGGGGTGAACAGTCAGTGTGTTAGTGAGGAGGCACTTTACAAGATTTATGAAGAGGCCTAGTGAGCCGCGAATAAAACGAATTGATGCCAAGATATCGAATTTACAACTTCTCTCCAAACTCCTAGTTTGCACCCGCTCCGCCTGCAACTTTCCTTCTTCTTCATTATTCTTTCTCAGTGACAAGTCGTCTTTCTCTTTCCAACACACCCTCCAATCGAAGGAAATCCGTCTTGTTGTACGATGATCTCTACAAATCAACAACAGGAAATGTTTCTCAGCCCGTTCATTCATCTTATTCTACTGGTAATTCCCCAATGAATGTAGATCACAACACATTCCATGTGTCTTGATTAATCAATCAGAGAAGGGTTCAAAACTGTAATTAATCGATCAATGGCGGTCAAGCATATTGCTTGTAATCACAATCCATCGGTACTATTTTTCAGACCTAGAAGAGAGAGAGAGTGAGACTATGAGGCTATTTAGTCTGGAGACATATTACATCTATATTTTTCATGAACTATACACTATACAAACTTGCCAATGACCGTTACCAATCCTTGAGGAATAATGCACTATGAACAAGAACTATGGGTACTGTAGGTACACACTATACTAAGTTACCAATGACCATTTCCATTCTCGAGAAATAATGCAGATATACCCCATGGAATCATTTGGAATATTTATTCATCACCGTAATCCACTTCGCATTCATCGTGTTCAAATAATTGAAGTTGAAATTATTACTTTGTCACTGGGGATAATTATTGTACAATCGGACATCAATAGAATATTGAATTAATTTCTTGCTAAGAACTCTAGATACAAACCTCCTATATATCATGTAAACAACCATACTATCCATACTCACACCATAGTAGCACACTCTATGAGTACGTCAATGCTAGTGAGTCTGTTACTGGAATATCATTTATTATTGCGTTGGGCGATCAATGTGAACAGAGTTCGGTGACAAAGATTCAATTGCGAGTTTGCAGAGCATTAATAATTGTTGAAGTGACGCCCTTCAGTTTTCACTGAATTTCATACAATTAACACAATCGATGCCGGCAGGACCTCGGTCCTTGTGAATAATAGACAGCCTTGTCCACTTGTTATGGGCCACATTCGACTAATATCGGCGATGCTGCACTTCAGACCACAATTTCCTATCTCTTTTACCCGATTGTAACCTCACTGTCCGATGCACAAAAGACTCAATAACGATAATGAGTTATTAACATACCGCTTTACTCTATGCAAACTTTTCCTTAACAAGTCACAGTAATTTCCAATTAACATATCATGCATAATACGTGAATTGTTAACGGACAATCAATTTATAATACCTGCTCCATTTTGTAAAGCAATGGTAATTGTCTCTGCATCATAACAACGCGACATCATTTCGACAATCGCTTTACTGTTTTATGAAACCGGGCAGATTCACTTTGTTAATTTGTCACACCGATACCAGCAAAGAGAATGCAGCATGCAACATTAGCAGACCTGTTATAAATGCCTTTCCTCCCTACACAATATCCGGAGCATTGATTGCAAAATCTGATTGAGGCGAAATACAGGGGATTTTCAATAGGGTCGTGCTCGATTATTTTCGATAGCAGTAAGTTTGTGTACCAAAATTTATATAAGTAATTCATTGAAATTAGGTAACATTTGTCGTTGTGGGGTGGGCCTACTTGTCCTCATTTTCATTAAGTGGAGGGATGTCTCAAATAATGCTTAGGTAGCAGTGAATCTTGTTAAAGTAAATAAATATTTTTCCCCCAGGACATTATAAAACTTCACGATGAACAGTCATGCTAAAGCATAAAATTTAATTAATATCATCAGAATTCAAACAATGTACATTATTGAAAACATCAATCACGTCGTATAGTCAATTTGGTATTTTCTGTGGAAAATTC
The DNA here is from genome assembly GCA_017141395.1 of Laodelphax striatellus. NCBI lineage: Eukaryota > Metazoa > Arthropoda > Insecta > Hemiptera > Delphacidae > Laodelphax > Laodelphax striatellus. The sequence continues at coordinate 18,216,184 of CM029530.1, forward strand.
CAGAGTTAATTCTAGATAAGTAAGTGACAGAGTTTTTCCCCGATCAGAGGTGTCATGTCGACCTTTTCTGTATCATTACAATTGAGATTTTGTTTACTATATTATCGAAATACTCCTCAAAAATTGAGTAAGAATCTTAGCGTGTCATTTATATTGAGCACCAACAATAACTAGGATTCAATCAATGTGAGATGAGAATATGATCTATGATCAAAGATTGAAATTGTAATGCGTGGAATGGACTGGAATCCAGGAAAAGACCTGTTATTACCTTCTCGATTGCTGGCGAGACAAAGCCGGTTATACAATGCTATTTGAGTTTGAAATGATCGAAGTCGCTAGCTGATACAGATAGACAATGTTTGATGGGAGTTGGCGCAGCTAATTGCAGGCAAATACATCACATTGAAATTGAAGCCTTTGGCTGGTTTGCCGAGCAGTATGGATCCTTATCGTAGATACATGCCTTGTATGGGTTTATAACATGTATTAGTACTGGTGTGATGCCGATTCATGTACATAAAGTGGAACAAAGTTGTTATGACGCAAACAGCCTGCAGGCCAGATCAGTTCTGCTTCTCAGGAAGAGCATTATCACCTTCCGAAGCGGTCAAAAGAGGGCACATCCTACACATGTTTTCATTGCCTTACAGAAGCGGCCATTACTGTTTGAGCTCCTCCGCAAACAACCCTGTTGGCATTACGATTCAATTTTGGCTATTTAATCAGTTATACAGTATACACCCACTCGCAAAGTACGCGTTCAGTTTGGCCAATTAGTAAATTGAAAACTCATTTTCTGAGTCACTACTTCTATCAACCTCTCAGTTTGATGAATAGTTTAGTTCTTTGAGGTTAATGGAAAAGGTATATTACACAGGATCACTCTAAAATTTGTTTGGTATGTACAGAGTTATTGATATTGAAACAGCTTCGAGGATAATTAATGATGAGTTTGGATTCTCTTTACTGAATCTAATTGTTGTAGAATTCTGGAAGGAACAGTGAAAAGAATTAATTCGAATTGGAGAATACTTTTCTATTGCCTTTAAACAATATTTATGTAAATGTTCCGTGAAGCGCGGTTCTGGGCAAAATGCCCGTCGCATCCACTTGCTGTACTGCTTTTTCCCAATAAATTGGAATTGAATAATGAATTGATTACGTACATACGAATGTGTTCAATATTGAACGAGCTCATCTGATAGATGTGGAAGGTTAAGAGGATTTTGGAATGTTGGAAATATGAATTTTTGAAGTTATAACTCACTATTATTTCTTACCAGCCTATCATTTCTTGAGTGGATGAATAAATTATTTATAGATTGAATGTTGAGGGGAGAGTATCGTGGAGATAAAGAGAAGAATTTTAGCGGATCGTATAAGAGTAAAGCCTGACAGAGAAAAAGAATAGAATATTCTATTTCAAAGGAGACTCTTTCAAAATAGTGAAATGAAGTAGACTGGAAAAATAATAATGTTCAAATGAATGTATTCGATTTAGGTGATCAGGTGAGGTGAATTAATTCATTTGAATTAAATTATAAAAAAGTTTAGAAAAATCAATAGCTAACTTTGTGCACACACTTCAATTTGAGTCTACAGAATATTCTAAGAATAGGTTCACCACTTGACAACGAGGCGAACATGTATGTGTGTGCGGTCTAGACGGATGACTGAGGAGAGGCGATTTCTCACGCACCGGGATCGAGGCGATAAGAGCGAGAGCGGGGGGAAAGAATTGAGTGGTTGATTTGGAGAGGAAATCAAGCGTAGAAGGCGCCATAATCGCGCTCATAACTCAGGCGGACTGCGATGAAAAATCGGCCCTAATGATGGAACACTTTTCGAGCGGCGAACGACGAGATGGCTGCTTGCTGCTCGTTTGTCGAATATTGGTGTCACTAGAGTGGTGTCGACACAATGTGCACTTCCGTGCTGCAGCTTTCTACTTCCGCACTCGCTTAGCCATGCTAACACCTTGTTATAACTGTGATGTCAACAAAACTCATCCTTCATCAGTAGATTGCACGTAAATCAATTCATCCATTCATCAATTCATCCTCCGTGAATATTGCAGCCTAAAGTGAGTTCATTCAAAGTGAAGGTGTGGGCTCGTTTTTATCGCAAAACTGATGTGATATCAGTAGAACTGAATCAAATGTGATATTTCGTGGAGTTGAAGTATCACTTCTGCTTTGTGATCTTGTGTAATATCATGTATCTTATGCCCGGTTTTTCAGTCGCTTAATAGCTAGTTTATGGATCCAATAGCACTATTGAATCAATAACCATGTGTTTTCAAATGCAAAAAAAAAAGTTATTGATTCAACAAGTTTAATGAACGACTGAAAAACCGGGCATTAGTATAGTAAATTTGAAGTTTTTAGTCTTAGATTTTCAGTGAAATGAATCATGATCATAACCTTCCATGTTCTAAATTTTTTATAGAGGTACTTCCGTTCGAATTCCTGTTGTTTGAAGATTGCGATGAGTATTGCCAATGAACTTTGAATGAATAAGGAGTAAAATGACGAAGTTTGATGAGGTTCAGTCGCGTTTCGTTAAATGATATCATTTACGGCAGGTGATTTAGATTGGATAACATGCAATCCGCATTCTCTAATTAACTTTTTCATTTATGAACGGTAATTTCAAGTCTCTAGTATTGCTGCCAATCAAGATACTCTTTAGAATCGTTGTAGAACTTTGAAAAATAAAACATCAATCAATTAACATCATGAGTTTCAGACGTTCATACATGAAGTTGTAATGTGATCCAGTTATAAAAAGTATATAGTTTCAAGCTTCAGATGTCTGACATATTCTGCACATGAAGGCAGTGCAAATGCTCTAATTATTTGTTGGTAGTGGGGTGTCTTAATGCAGGCTGTAGATTCCACTTACATTCCAGGAGGGGAAGTGACACTCAAGTCCAAAATTGTTTAGAGGAAAGTTGCGACGCTCTAGCCAATGAACAAATCTCTCCATTTTTTAATCTCTTTTGATCTTCATTCTGGAATACACTGTTCGAAACACAAAATTTTCCAATGAAGGACTCAAAACACTCCATTCATAATCGAGGCAATGATACAAGATGTGTATTATCATTTGTGAGTATTTTCATATATCATATCCATACTCGGCTCTTCTAATACTCCTGTTGCCAATGATTCTTTGAGTCAGCCACTCCATTGCGATGATGAAGTATTCAATTTTTCAACTTTTCCATCATACGCTCCTCACAAAACTAACGGATTCCATGTACAAGGCATTCATCTCTGAACCCAAGTCTTTCCCCGGCATAGACTGCTCAGCGTAGAACACGCATTTCCAGATTTAGACGTAATTTATTCAAATCCACCATGAATAGGCCATGATATGCAGCTTGAGATTCCTACCGTTCTGCCTTTTCTAACTTCTCCTGCCCTCCCCTCTGTTCTGTTTCCTCCCCAGCGCTCTCTAGTTGTTGTGTGTGCTCTGTAATGAAGTGGCTTGCGTTTTTTCTTTCACTTTCTCACAAAACTGTTACCTCGTCTAAAGCATGAGGCTTGTAGCTGAAAAGGGTTGGAATGAGAAGAAGAGTGAATGACGGATGGAGAAGTGAGCGGAGAGAGGATTGTGAGCTTTCGAAAATTGAAGATACGAAAATGGCTTTTCATGTTCCCTGAACCCAGTATTCCGTACTCACGCCCCTGAGTCGAGAATACAATGCAACCAGCATGTATCATTCATGAATTGAGAGATTGCAAAGAGCTGGTCGCTTGTCCTGTCAGGTAGGCTACTAGACTTACTAGCTTAGGTTTTGGACTTCATTTTTTTCAACACAATGAAATTTCAAAGTTCTTGGCAGAATGAATTTTCAGTCCATCAGTTTTGCATTCAATTTACAACGAGTACTATGGTTAACGGCTTCAAAGCTCGTGATGACACAGATGATGGTGAAGTGAACTGGAGAGGGAGATTGGTTGACATTGAACTTAGTAAGGTTATTTCATTACCTGCAATCCGTTTCTAGATACAAGATACCAGCTAGAAACTGTTTGTCACTCAGTTCTGATATACACAGCAGCTAACTGTCATTCTGCAATGTCAACCGTGATGGTGAATGTAAGGTCAGAAAATGTTCAGCTACGACCTTTAGGATTCAGTATAAATGAATACTTTCTGACAGAATAGTCCATGACTTTGAAAACGAAAAGTTCGATTCAAAGAGCCTTTGACATTTTTACAATTTTCAACATTCATTCAACTTTCATACCATTCATACCATCAACGTTCAACGTTCATACCATCTTTTCATACCATTTATATTAATGGAGGAGCAGAGCCGTCGATTTATTTCCACTATTTATAATCCGGGAATAGGAAACAAATAATAAGACAAATTGAAGAAAATGGATAATAAGATTTGAGATACTAGATTGTGTATCTGTACATAAACTTTGGATGCAGGGACTTACCTTCAGGTTGTGAGGCATTACTGGACAAAACGAAATTTTTTACCTATTATTATAGTTGTCACTATTCACTGTTACCGATTGGCCAATCTACAACAAACATCATGAGTATAAAAGTCCATCAACCATCCATAATATTATTCACATCATCCAACTCTACAAAAGTGGTGGCAGATGAGAAATATGGAAAATATAATTATAGTTCTGTATATGTTCAAGAACTCAGTTTAGTGTTATGTGAGCAAGTTTAGTGTATGTAAGGATTGCATCCATTCAGTTTCAGAAATAATTTTTTTTGTGAGGCTCATGTCAACTAGAGCTCTAGGCTGGTGCGTTGGTAATGATAGTGTGATGTTGAGAGATGACGACTACCAATAAAAGGGAAATTCGAAAAATAAGAAAAGGATGATAATAAGTAAAGAGAGATAACAATGTATTGAAATAAGTCAATGATGCGTGGAAAAGTGAAGGGAAAACTGAAAACAGAGAAGCTAGAAGAAGCTGGACTGTTGAAAGCAGTTGTAAAGCCTAAATGAACTGAATAAAGCTGAGAATCTGAAAAGAAGCGTAAAAAAGTTAAGGAGAACTGAAAACTAGAAAGAAGAAGCTGAATAAAGCTGAAGAGAAGCTGAAAAGAAGCATGAAAAAGTGAAGGAAAACTGAAAAAAGCTAAAAAGATGTATATTATCATATAGGAGAATAAGGGAGAAGAAAGCAGTCACATGAAAGAACAGTATGTACTAAAATAATATAATATTTTATATTCACATATAAATAATATGAAGACGAAAAGAATAAGAAGCAGGCGAAGACAATGTGGTGCTATGGAATTGGCGTGGGCATTTTGTAAGTAATTAACGAGGTCTCGGTTTGTGAGAAGGCGGACAGCCGGCAAGGAAACAAGCCGATCGTATTTTAGTTTGGAAAACGGCGAATTAGCCGAAGACGAATGGACGAAATTAGCATAACGCTGCCCAAGGGAGGTCAGAGCCGGGTCAGGGAAGTCTCGGCTGCCGGCTGCTAATTAAAACGTATTCTACGAGTGCTGCCCTGCCGGGGCCTACACACGCGATCGCGCCGCCACAAACGCCACTGGCCGAGCGAACAAGCAGGCCATCTGTAAACATGGCAGCTGTGCAAATGAGACTGTCATCACTGCTTAGCATCGCACGGGTCACGCACACCAACTCATCTTCTCTGTTCATGATACACATCAAGTGGTCGGGCGGCTTGAGCTTACATCAATGATCGCTGAACACTGATTATTCCTGAGTAGATTATCCTAACCGAGTCAGAGTTGTCGATGATGGGATGACAAGTGGAAAAAATGGGGGAAAGTGAGAAAAATGGGGAAAAGTGAGAAAAAATGGGGAAAAGTGGGAAAAATGGGAAAAAAATGGGGAAAAGTTGAAAAGATGGGGAAAAAATGTGGAAGAGTGGAAGAAATGAGGAAGAGTGGAAAAATGGGGAAAGTGGAAAAATGGGGGAAAGTGGAAAAAAGGGAAATGGTTCAAAACGATAACAGAGAAGTGATCGTAAAACTCTGATAATTCTTGAATATCATATTAATTGTAGGCTATTCATATTCGAACCTGATATATTCTTCAATCTCGATAAAGTTGAAGAGAATAGGAAGTCCAGATAGAGGTACTTTCTAATCTATACATTATTATCTATATACATAGGTAATTTTTTAATCTATACATTATTTATTATAGATATAGTAGGTACTTTTGAATCTATACATTATTATTTTTAATTATTGATAATTGGAGATCTCCAGCAAAACTTTATTTTGGTAGGGACGTGTAGCCTACAGGTAGTTTAGTGAGCAATAAATCAACGTTTCACTAAACAAATTACAATATCGGCTGTCAATTCTTTTGAAAGAGTTCCACAACAACGAATTGATGGTTGCGCGCACGCAAAGGGGCGGCTGATGTGACTGCCGTTATAAGGCCGTAAATCGTGAGCAAACCAATGCAAGATTTACGGCCGTCTTTAGCCTTCTGGTGGCTGTGAGCCTGATTTGTGCCATCGCCTGCAATTAGAACAGCAATTACTGGCATGCTGCTTGCCAAAACGCTGATTGGATAACACACCTTCTCATTCAAACCTTTCCTCATCCGCCTTCATACCACTTCTTCGTCCTCAGTGAATCCAATAACAAACTCAGATACGAGTACTTCCCCACTAACAATGTACAATAGTTCACAAAAAACATATGAGATTCCATGCGAATTAAACATTAGGTTGAACCTAAGTGGATAACTTCTTTGGATAAACTTCTGTATTGATGATTTCCACTTTTTTCGCATTAAAGGTCAAATCAACAGTAAATTTATTTCGGTAGAAGCATTGACTATTAATCTTAGTGTAGATTAATTATCAATGGTAGAAGTGTAAAGTTGCAAAAGTTTCCAACCAAGTAAGCTTTTTAATAATATAAATATGAAAACTCTTGAAAATGAAAAACATTATTGTTTTAGAATCTGCTGGAAACAAAACCTTATTGTAAAATTACAAATACCGTAAGTAATATTACTAATTGCAGAATATCGAGCTCCAAACATCTACAATGTAATTGCATCTGGCGAATATTTTTGTCATGGACGACATTTAAGCTAGCTTTAAAGACTAATCACCATCAATTCTCAGTTCACAAAAAATAATAGAACTTCAACTTAATTAATTTATTATTCCAGTAGCTCTGGATGCAGTACACATTGTCATTGTTTGCATAATATACTATCATGAAGTTGCGACATTGACACATTGACAGTTTTGTTCTCTGGTTATCGAATTACATCATTATCCCATTCAAACCTCTAATTTTATAACGTCAGTTTTCCATCTCTACGTTCCCGTGAATTAGTACGTTAAAATTTTAATTTCAGTGAAGGGAATTCATTGCACTGTCGGAAATGTTCAAATTCACTCTATTTTCCAGCATAATTCAATTATAAATATTATAATGAATAAAACACATTTTCATGTGACCTTGCCCTTGGAGAGTTTGAAAGCAATTCCTGTAAACTATTTCAACGTGACGACGAAGATATTTTTGTCTGGGTCCGCAGAAACAGTGCGTTCGTATTATTATTAGTTTTGCTCAAAGCAGTGCTACTAAATCATATATGTCGTGTAACATGTGTTGGCCGTCGTTTATCCAACTAAACCCTTTCTACACCCCCCTCCCTCCCCGCATCGTTCTGAGCTGTGCTCGCAACCAAATGGACAAACTACAAATTATTGAAAGACAGAAACTTGCTTCATTCATCCACGCATAAAATACTCGTACAGTGACAATTTTCACGTTTCGCCAATGAAGGCTCTCCTCTGTCACTTATGACTTGTTAACTACATTTGCCTTGTTTCAAGTTGGGTTCCGTCTTTGGCATGATTGTAATAATAATTAGATCTGAAGATATTTTTAAAAGAAAATTGAGGCTGTGCCACATTCATATGTTTTTAAAAGAAGATAAGAGTTTTCTTTAAAGTTCGTTCTACATGTCATATCTCATTGCACTCCATCCATTCTTAAAAGAAAACACATTATGATTGAAGTTCTGAATTGACTGTTATTACTGTTGAAAAAGAGTTCAGAGCAACTCGAAAGCTCTCCAGTCCAGTGAGTAATAATAACAGTAATATTAACTGCAATACAATTCACAGTAATATTGACTGCATGTCGTGAATTCCAATGTTGAATCAATAATACTATTATGATATTGTAAATTCCACTGCTTTATTAGAATTCACCCATTCTACATACAAATGTCTCCTCATCTTATTTATTCTTTTGATTTCACTTTTAAAGAATCAGGCGAAGTATTTATATAAAGAATGGATAGATTTTATTGAAGTAGTGGAATTAACAACATCAAATAGTGTTTTTTTTTTGGGAATGGATGGAGAAAAATGAGGGATAACATGTATAACGAACTTTAAAGAAAACTCTACTCTTCACTTTAGTATGAAATGACTTTTAGTTTGAATTCTTTGTACTTGAACATTATACTGTATCAGGTACACTTGGAATACTGTAATCCACTGACATCAAAATTGTATTTCTAGATTGGTAATGATAGGGAATTAGAAATCAGAATAAATATTCAATGTTGGTTGAATTAAAAAGGATAACCACCTTATGATTGCTCGTTTGTACAAGTTCATTCTCATGTACATTATGTTTATGTTCTTATGTTCATTTGTTTGTACATTCTTAGAAAATCTATTTCTTCTATTATAAATCTTTCGAACTGTTATTATAAGTTCAAGTAGCCAGTGTGGTTGAATAATTCCCTAATCGAGCAGAAGTATGAAGGGAGTGTAATTGTAGACAATAAAGGAAGCGTGAGTCGGGTTTGGATTTCCATTTTCTTGTCTGTGATTGGTTCAACGCTATGAGCTTTGAATAGCGCTATTACTGAGGGATCGTTAATTGAATAATAAGTCGACAGTGGTTTCATACATAGTGGGATAGTAACACTTGGTAAGGCGTGCGTTCGTACAGCGCCACCCTTCCTGTCATTTCAGAGCTGGAACTTAAAGCTGGAATTAAATTCAAAGGCGGAAGATGCAAAACGACAAGACGCTCGTTTCGAGTGTCCTTTGCCCGAGCGAGGAGCTCCGGCTTCCTCAACAGCCCTCTACCACACTTCCCCTCAACCCCCACCCCCTCCACCATTCTACCACTCAAACGCATCTGTTGCGCCGCTGGCTTCTATTAGAGCATCTCATAATTATTCCATCTCAGTACCATTAAGCGTCCTTGATCCTGCATGCAGTGCAGCTCACTTGGCTTACATTGCTTATCTAGATTGAAACTTACTGAAAAGTGTGAGAGCTAATAATATGCGAGAGGTTATTAAAATTCAAAGCCTTTGAAACTGCCGGCTTGATTCAGGTGAAAACTGGGGAACTATAAATTCTTAAGGATTTTGTAAAGTAATTTCTGGATGAGAATTCTTTCCACAAAAGGGTTAACGGTTACTAGTGATACAAGAAATGTACATTTTTGTTTATGGAGATTAATATGGGAAACTATCTCCGATTCCAACGAACTTATACTCGACAAATGAAGTAATAAGCCTACACAGTATCAACCAATATTTTCAACAATTAATAAGAATTCAATCAATTCCCAATAATTTTCATTCACGAGGTTAGGTTCTGCATTATCCTTAGTTATTAGCCTACTAGAAACTAGATGAGAATGCTGTTATCCTAAAAATTAATAGAACGAACTCAACACTCAACAACATTTATCTCGAGTCACAGAGTTTTACTGTTTTTTATGATTGCTAAGTAAGATCTTTAAAGAATCACTTTCACTCCCAATGCAAACAAATGAGTTTCTGGCTTCTGAGAACTAAAGATCGTTCATTGTTTATTTCAGAAGCAACAGAAGAGTCGGCCCGAAAACCAGAGCTTGGGATGTCACCAAATACAAGGTACTACAAGGAACTACAAAAAAAAATGGAGCCTACAAATGCCGGTGAGTGAAGGGTTATGATTAAATAATACAGTATACCTTACATAACTATAACATCTTACATAATACTGTATGAAAATTTATTTTTTTATGTTTTAATTGCGGCCGAATTATCACAAGACACTAAAAGAAACAAAATATAATTTTTAACAATAATTTAGAGGCCGGTAAATGTTTGAGTATCAGCTTCAGAGCACTTTTTGACGAGAAAACCTGCAACATTTAAATGTGTCTTGGCACTTTCAGGTTTTTTTGCCAAAGGAGGTAAACTTCTCACTTGTTCACTTTAGCAATTCCTCATTCTTCTGAATCTTACACAACCTAATGCAGCAGCCCCCCAGCGACAAAAACCATGATAATTTTTTTGGGGGGCTGACAGCTGTGGGGCCGTGCAGCGATCGTCTTGTTACGGTGAGTGGTACATGTAGGAGGGAGGGGGGCAGAGAAGGATATAGGGTTTGGGGGGTCATGTCCCATGGCGAATGGCGAAATTCCTACAGAGAGAATGAAAATAATGGAGCATTAGTGTCAGATTACGAGCTCAGTGTGGAGACCACCTTGCCACGGTGCTGGCTTACTTTTATTTTCGCTCGGCTCCCATATTTTACATTCCATCCCCCCTGGCCCCCTCTCCATCAACCGCAGCAAACTCGTTCCGCTAACAAAAACGGCCATCTACGCTAATAGGGCAGCAAGATTATATTCAATTTGGAAGGAGAAATGGAATTTCCAGGTCCGTTCTAATGCCGCTGCAATACTGCTTTGAATATGAACATTTTTCAAGTTGTAACGATTGCTTCATCCCACACATTATGAGCAAGGCCTGTTAGATTGGACTTGGTGGCCTTGTAGATTGTGGATAGCTGTCCTATTCCTCCTAGCCGGTCAGATAGGTACCACTAAAGAATACTGACATTATTCATCAAATCACCATTTGCATTGAGTGATGCTCACCACATTGAATTTCTCCTCGCTTGCTCTTGTCTTTATCTCTTCATCTATTTTTCTCTTGTCCTGTTCAGCTATTTTTGTCCTATTTAGATTTTCCTCGTGTTCTGTTGTCCTCAGGCTCTCTCATCCTCTTATTCTCTTGTAGTCTTCATCTGTTGTCCTTTTGTAATCTTATTTGCTTGTCATCTTTCTCTCTTGTTTTAATCGTTCCATTGTTTACTTTTACTCCTTTTCTTGTATTTTGTCTTCTGAATCAAATGTTTCCTCTCCTTCTCCTCTTCTGTCCCTATTCTTTTTCTCTCTCTTTTCCTCTTGTACTCTCACTCCATGGTTTTCTTTTCTTCTCCTTATTTGTTCTCTTGTCCATTTGATCTTCTGTCCACTTGTCGTCTTCTCCTCTTGTCTTCTTGTTTCCAAGTCCTCGTGTACTCTTGTTGTCTTGTTCCCTTGTCTTATTATAATAGAACTCTGTAATTAATCAATAAAGAACTTTACCTATTGTTTCCTCTTCTACTCCTCTTTTTATTCACTTGTCGTCTTGTTATCTTGTCCTCTCACAGTATTGTAATCTTGTCTATTGGTTCCTTTATTTCCTCTGTGTGTATATTACTAATACATTATATATTAATATTCTGGAGGGGAAATATACTGTAGAGTGACAAAACGTTTGCAGAATATAGGTGACTGGTTGTATAATATATGGTTGCAAAATCCTTATAAGGTTCTGCAGTTAGCAGATTACTGAAGCAAGACAAGTGACTGTGCGTTAACTTGATTGCTGACAAATCTCCTGCTTCCACATCGGGCCTAGTTTGTTCTCATTGAGGCAATAAGCAGGAGTGATGGTAGTAATAGAACTTGCATTAAGCCACACACTACTACAGTTATCACCACGGAAACGCTCAGTTATTACCGCTAACCACTAAACCACTCCCGTCATAGGATAATGCAGATGAAGCTATTGTTATGAATACGGCTGTCCATTTGTCATGAATTATTTCAAGTACCTATCAGGATTCAAATTGAATTGTACTCTCGATTTGTGATATGAATGTGATTAAACAGTACTCAAATCATGTTATAATGGGATAGTTGGCAAAATACACTGTGTAGTTTCATATTATCTTGATAATGTAGGGGAGAGTGGGTGACATACTCAGTTCACAATTCCACAGGTTAAATGAATAAAAATCAAGAAAATATATTTATATTGTATTTCCATATTCAGTATTCTAAGTTTAAATATCTCATTAGGTTATTGAGATAGGGAATCAAGACCATAGTTTTAGAACCTCAATCGATTTTGATTGAGTTTCAATTTTTTGTAAGCATTTCTGAAAGTCATGTAACGTGATTTTAACTTGTTAGATGCAGTAAGTTATTATTAACAGTTAAATACATTTCACTAAATGCCATGTGAAGTTCAAGAGCCCAGTTCATTCACAGCCTTAAATTATTGTACACAGAAAAGCTAGCCGGCACATCCCAATGCTCAATGTTCTAAAGTCTAGAGCTCTTGAGAATAATCTCAGAAGCTATGAATAAAGAATAAATTAATTTGCCATGAACAAAACAATACAGAATATACACTTTATAGATATTAGTACATTCGACCTGTGGCACTACTGGCATATTATAAGCCAGTTGTTATATTTATTATAGCCTTTTGTAGTTTGTAGACGTTTACTAGAAACTTGTCCATCGAATAAATCTACAACACGATTTTCACTTATCCACTAAATATGATTGACTGAATGCCATTCAGCCTCGCATTGTTGTAGTATCAATTAATTTTATCAAAAAATATAGTATTATTAATATATAGAATAATCTATACTCATTATCTTCCTATCACTAGCTCACCATTTCCAAAATTATGTCATACTGAGTCGGCTAAATTAGAAAGAAGCTCTATAAGTGAGATAATTGTGACGCTCTCTATTATCTATGACTTTATTCCATTACTTTTTTCACTGATATGAGCTCTATATTGTCTTGCAAACTTGATGAAATATAGTTCCTGCGTACCAACCAACAATTTCCTGCGTGTTCATGTCTATGAGTAGCATGCCTTTTTATCGTCTAGGATCGCGCCTAGTCATGTGCACTATGATATAGATTCAGTTGAATTCGTTTGAAAAGCCAGGCGGCTGAAGATAACCAAAAGTACACGAAAGATAGCACTGGCTGTTCGTGATATCGCATAGTAATTAGCCCGAAAAGCGGCGAGTCCATTAATCAACAGCGCCCTGCTCTCTGTGTGGCAACAGACCGCTTTCTTCCTATTTCCATACAAACAAATTACCCCAACTGAGTGCAATTACTATTGTCTTCAATTGTTCAACTGAATAACTTTCCACCTTTCACAGAAATTCGTTTATTACTACACCTCATAAAAAAGCTGAAATCCGGAAAGTTTTCTTCTTTGTTTGACTTTCATGGGATTTTCCCGCCTTATTCTACAACCTTCTTGTTGTAAAGAAACAACTCGACAATAAGCAACAACTTGTCACCATAAACAACTTTACCTAAATGCAAACACAATGAAACCTTATTATGTACAATTTATAAAGTTGTAATCCTCGTATCATTTGATTAATGCCTTGATGATCAGATTTCAGATCTCTCAATATGTTCTCTATCTTTTAAAGACATTAGAAAAGTGATTCCGCTTTGCTTAGCTGTGCTCTAGTTACTCTAATAGATAATGAACTCCTAAAACTTTCATTATTTGTAAGAGTGTTTCTCTCATCTCGTACATGAATCATCTATGTAAATATATAATTCATTTTTGGCTTGAAAACTTCAAGTAAAATTTTTGATACCTCAAATCATTTCACACTTTCTTGGCGGTTTTTTGACTCTAGTATGGAGTTTACCAAATTCTTAATTGATAATTCATAGTTCTTGGGATTTGTAATTTATGATTAACAGTGGATATGAACATAATCTTCATTTGAAATATTTTCCAAAAACAGGAGGAGAAAACGTTTAGTGTCTTTGTTTTTATCCTATCTGTCGATTGCACTCTCAAATGAACAAATTCTCGTACAATCTTCAAATCATTCGATATTGGACTATCGTATCAAAAACTGACGAGTACATTACTCATCGAGTAGATTGGTTCTTATAGGGAGAATTCTCCACAGCTTGGGAGTAATCAGGGGTAGCTGCAAATCCTAGTCGCAATGCGAGAATTCCATCTTCACTGTCTCTGCCAAGGTATGTTATAAATTCATGTAAGCTATGACAATGTCTATGCTACCGTCAAGACAGCTCAAGAGCACTTTCCTCGAATGGAACATGAGTGTTCTCATATGAATATTTGATCTTGTCTATTTTCGTGTTTCTTGGAACATTCTTTTTTCCTGTCTCTGTTGAAAATGATATGAAATAACTTTCATTGAGGAAGAAAACTGATTGAGTTGTATTAAACTGTGATTTATCTAATCAATAATCGCCAAGTTTAGTATTCAAGCTCTGTTGAAAAACATGATTCTTCAAAATTATGATATACAATTCACAACTTGAGAATAGACAAATTTTGATAATGTCAGAAGATTATTCACTAATTCCTATTCATTCTTATGTGGAAGATATATGATGGATTGTTATAATAATCAGAGGCTGAAGAGAACTCGAACAATAAACCAAGGCATCAAATCCATTCAATAAACAATCCATTCATTTTAAAAACTATTAAAAATAGAGAAAAATGAAGATATATTGAACAGAGTCGAAGATCGAATTAAGTAACATAATGCAAAAAAACTTGAAAGGGATGGATGTGATCATAATGCCTAGTGACCACTGCACCAATATCTTTCCATAGATAGTCTATCTAGAGGGAAGTAGGAAATTATTCGATACAAAGAGTGAGGGTAATATGAACTCCTGGGTTACTTGGGGAATTTTGTAATGGAATGGTGAGGAAAGTATACTGACACAGATTAAGAGAATGACTTCATATGATAGAAATATAAATTAAAAAATAATATAAGGCAACGTAAATTATTTTAACCACAAATTGTACTGGAATACCTCACGTATAAGGGCATTTATTATTCATTATTAATTTATTTTCTTCACGAATTAGATTGAGCTTCATCATAATTATGACATTTTGAAGTGTCTGGCATTTGAACATCGTCTTCATATTTCATACTTACAAAACTAGAATTCTTCATTGAACATTGAGCATCATATTTTTTTCATGAATCTGAATTTTTCTCATGACTAAGAATCTGCGAAGAGAATTGTCTTGTATTCAAGCTCATTCTCGGGTCTTCTCACTTTGCAAAGTATCTATCTGGGGGTCATTTTGCTCCCGGCAAAGGACTGGCTTAATTTCATTCCAGGAATAATTAGCATTTTTGAAGTGTCACAATTACTGCAGTGAACAGCTCAGTTCCGTTCGAAGGGGAAGCCTGAATAATGATAGCCGAAATGAGTTTTCAATTAGAGAAGGGTCGATACTTCCATTTCAACAATAGGCTGGAACTTATCTCGAACTGGCAGAGAGAAGTGTTGCCGCTGCTGCACGAAAAGGATTTAAGGCGAAAAGCGATGCTGGCTTTAGCTTTTTCCCCTGGGAAAACGATAATATCTTGAGCTTTGAGGTGGAATCATCGACTCGAGATGAAAATTCAATCGCACCGCTTCGACGGTATGCAGTAATGAAACGTCATACACGTTGAAAGCCTTTCATTTCAGATATAAACTTCCTTTTATCATTGTCCCTTGATGAAGACGTTTCTCTCTTTCATAATCATCATCAATGAATGGCTCCAAGTAAATTGTACAAGAAATAATCATAGAAAATAATACAAGTATCTCGAAGTTTATTGTAAAAGGAATGATCATGCAAGAAGAAGAAGAAGAAGAAGATGATGATTAAGAAGAAGAAGAAGAAGAAGAGAAGAGAAGAAGAAGAAGAAGAAGAGAATAAGAAGAAGAAGAAGAAGAAGATGATGATTAAGAAGAATAAGAAGAAGAAGAAGAAGAAGAAGAAGAAGAAGAAGAAGAAAGAAGAAGAAGAAGAAGAAGAGAAGAAGTAGAATAGAAGGAGAAGAAGAAGAAGAAGAAGAAGAAGAAGAAGAAGAAGAAGAAGAAGAAGAAGAAGAGAAGAAGAAGAAGGAAGAAGGAAAGAAGAAGAAGAAGAAGAAGGAAGAAGAAGAAGAAGAAGAAGACGACGAAGAAGAAGAAGAAGAAGAAGAAGAAGAAGAAGAAGAAGAAGAAGAAGAAGAAGAAGAAGAAGAAGAAGAAGAAGAAGAAGAAGAAGAAGAAGAAAAAGTAGAAGGAGAAGAAGGGAAAATAGACTTGTAAAGGCAGAACTTGAAATCAAGGGCAAAAGAATGAACAATACTGGAAAAGAGGAAAATACATTCCAAACTTCGGTTAAAAAGGTGTTTGATTCATCAATGAACTGGGAACTGGGAACTGGAAAACTTCAGCGTGTGAACATAAAACAAGCCGTACTGGTTATGTGCTACTGTTCTAGATACTCTGAGCTTCAACGAATAAATCTGGACTTCTATCCAGAAACTTTGGCCAGTTAATCCAGGATGGATGTTGTTTCTTGTAGACATGGAGTTGGAGTTCCATCACTTGTGTTTCTAAGAGCAATAACCGTCATCTACCAGTCGTTGGCTGTGCGGAATGTGTCTTCTTGTGTATTTACTACACCCTTCTATAGGTTGGGACCCCTGACAAGTGCTATGTCGTACCCAGAATGGCACATGCCGTGTGAAGCCACATATGCATTCCGATTGGACCCCACAATTTATGTGTAAGTCCAATTAAGCACGCCGATTTTCCCCGTCAACATGCAAGCTTCCTATGCTAATATTAGTGAGAGCATGCATGAGTAATGCGTAATTGTGATGTTATGTACTGCTAACACGCCGGACAGTTGAGATGGACCTTGACTGACAGATCGGATCATCCCCGGAATAATCATTTGTGTCTGTAATTTCAAGGCAATCATCTTGGGAGATGGATTCTAAAGCTATATTAAAACCGACCATTCCCAGAGTTTGACTCTTCTGTTACTAATGATTGAAACTTCATTCGATCACATCAATATACTGTAATTTATTTATTGTTATAACACGGTGGAAAGATATTAGTATGATTATCCACACCACCGACCACATAATTGTATGATTTTTTTTTTAAGGAATAAAAGTTCATTATTTCATATTTCATTATTATTTCATAATACAAATTTGTATTATGTGGTCGCTGATCCACACCACGTTTACTGACAGTATACTGCACCCATCCACATTTCGACATCTCAACTGTAAGTCTTATCAAGTATTTGTACCTACCAAAGGTTATTACAACAGAGTCTTATTAATATTATTATTATATTATCGCAATTGAGCTCAATAGTTAGAATAGAGCAGAGTATTCCAATAAGACAGAATTATTTTTCAGTGATATCAACCTATAATACATATTTGAATATGTATTCAAATTAAAATATATAATTTAATTATATTATTCCTTTCAGTAAAAACCAATAATAATATAGAATAGAGTGAATTCTGGGAAAATGAGAGTCAGAAATACAATTCATATCAAAGAACAGACAAATTTGCAATACAAATTATTCACTTCATGGTATGAATCAACTAAAATATAGAACCCCAAATATTAGATCTTCAAATTTCATGGATATGAGTGGGATTTATTATGGTATGTATTTTTAATTTATTTATTCATTTATTGCAATGTGAGCTTCAAGACTTCAAGGAAAGTAAAATTATGTATCGCTTCATCTACATTGAGAGTTCTTGAGGAATCTAAATTGCTTTTTCTAGTTATTTAATATAAAACATCTTAAGGGTATTATAATTATTCAAATTATAGTTCCCTTCATATCATATTGAGAGTCAATTAACTCTCAATTCCATCATAAAAGTGAAATTCTGAGTGGAAAAGGTACAAAAATGTAAAAAGTTCATTAATGTTAGGGCGACTGGTCCCATCATTGTAGCCCACTGCAGTGAGAGTTGAAGTGCGGAACCAAACTCAAAATGAACAGTCGAAGCTTGTAGTGCTTAGTCGACTAAACAAGCAGCACTAACCATTGGGTCTCATAATGGCTGGCGAATAATCATTAGGCCGTTTACCACTTCGCTAATTTACTCTGGAGGGGTGTCATTGGAGGGTTGCAGTGAATCGTAACAACTATTATTGTTATCGTTGTTTGTGATAGTCGAGGGTATTGTCGTGATGTTTTGTAGCGCTTACGCTTAGGAACCAGCTTAAATTACCTTACTAGGATGCCTCGGTCATTGATTCCAACACCTTTGTTTTTTGGAGAATTATATCACTAAAGAATCTATACTCTATAATATAAGTGACTTGTATTTATGTGTCAATGTGTTGTGTTTGGAGATTCCTACTATATTACTATTTACAGTTTTTGTATATTATTCTCTAACTATGGAAGTTTGACAATGGTTATCTCATCTTATTAGTAGTTTTGAATTACTTTCTTTCTTTTATCAACTGTTGTTCAATATTATGATTGAATATAAGAGAGGATTTTATCCCTAGAGCTCCAGGATTACGACCCTTGAATTTAAATTTGAAAATATATCGAATATTACATTGAAGAGAGATACTTGAAAAATTATGTTGAAGGTTGTTGAAGCTCATGTGATTTCAACCTGTACTGAAATAAGAAATCAAGTTCCGTTATCAATCCTGAGCATACAGAAGTCTTTTTCAAGAGATGAGAGTTTGCTCCTTTTCCGTCTATCTCCATTCTTTCTTCATCAAGTGATGAGAAAAGTAATAAACACATATCAAACGTCAAATAAGGCTCAAATTTAAACGCAATACAAGACTAGCATCGTACTATTAACACCACAGGTTAGTAGAATAGAGTTTTTTTCTTTTGAAACAGATATTTTTTCGAGTAACTCCAATGAATACATAATGGCTACTCATATTCAGCCTGTTGATTGGTTCCTTTGTGTCTAAATTCAAGAATAAAATAAAACCATAACTTTCTAACTGGCATGTTATGACCATCAACAATTTTTATTTCATCTTCCCTCTCCTTACTCGTATATTGTTTATTACAGCTGTAGAGTATAATAATGAGGTTCCATAGTTCTCTTCTTCTTTGTTTATTGAATGGATTATTGTAATTACTTTTGTTTCAAAACTAAACCATCGTCATGCTTTAGAACCTAGCCATACATTTGATAAATAAACTAGCTGTATCAAATTATCTGGAAATAAAGCTTTTATTCATATTACTTTGCACTTCTGTGGGGTCAGGACGATATCATAAATAGCTACAGAAGCTTTAAGGATAGAGAGACATTTCAAGATCAGTTGCCATAGCGTACAGTATTTTTGTCAGCACCTGTATCTTCTGTCGCGTGCAAGAGAGTGAGTGGGCGAGTGGACGAAAGGCATGCCACAGCGCATGCGCGGAATTCGCCGCAGACGGCACGACGCTCACACGACGGCCTCCTGCGATCAGTGTGCGCGACGCGACTCTCAAGTGACGTTGTTGTACTAGTGTGGACGAATCTCGTCAGTCTATTATCTTGGCGCGTCATACCGGTCATCCGGCTGTGATTGATAGCTCTCCAGTTCAGTATTTTATCAAATGTAGATTCATTCTGGTTTCAATATTAGACAGAGGGTGAAAGTGCTTGTGGATTATTGTACATCATCTATCTCCGTTCATCTCACCTGGTCAACAGGTAGGTAAGGGATCATTATTTTTTTTATTCATCCATCATGATGTACTGTATTTTGATGTAAAATAAGTGAATGACTAGTTTTCACTGACTTCAAAAAAACTTTTAATACCAACTTACATTAGTTACAACCATTTCGTGATGGACCACAATAGTCATCAGGAGTCACAAAAAAACATTACAATTGGTTGATTACATACTGGGAGATCTCCTGACTAAGAAAAATGAATAATACATTTCGAAGCCTTGTAGAAAATTGCTTCGTTGAAGTTTGGTTTTATTTATAAGGAAATTAATATGTATTGAGCATTCCATTAGAATTTTTTTTAGTTACAACCTTCTTCATAATCCTCAACAAGAAATCTTAGTGGTCCTGGAATGGCAAAACATTTTTTCCTATTTCTGAAACTCTTACTACAAGAGAGTTGTACAGGAGAGTACGTTTCTGAAAGGTGTTTTCTCTCATGAAATTAATCCTCAGTGTTGTTCTAAAGTGATTAGTAGACCTGTTATCAAGTTTTAAAACCAATATCACAGTTGGTATAAGTTTATTGCTCTAATATTACGTATTCTGGAAGTTTCGGAATCGACAATTATTAGACGAGATAGAATTGATTAATATAAAATTATACTGACTACTTTATTCATATGATTCACGTGTATCCATATTATTCGTCTGTATTTCATCTAATTCTTACTGTTTTATTTCGTTCTTTTTATTTAATTGATTGCATATGAATATTTTTTGGGAGAATAAAAATTGATTGATTCAAAGAAATGCATCATTCAAAGATCTCGTGTGAAACTAAATACTGTCTTGACCATGAAAAATTATAGCATCAAATTATTTTTCATTTCAAATTATTCATTCTTTCAAATTATTCTTTTACTGTATCGAAAATATTTTTTCTCCCCCCTTCATTGTATGAGTTTGTCA
Source organism: Laodelphax striatellus (assembly GCA_017141395.1). Lineage (NCBI taxonomy): Eukaryota > Metazoa > Arthropoda > Insecta > Hemiptera > Delphacidae > Laodelphax > Laodelphax striatellus. The sequence continues at coordinate 18,236,761 of CM029530.1, forward strand.
CAATAAGTTGAAGGATTCATTGCATGATCACAATTCAAGGAAAACATTGTGGTCCCATTCAGATTCTATTCATCGTAACTGAGGATTCGAAGTTCGAAGACCAATAATATCATGTCAATCAGAATGTTTATTGAATATACACATACCCTTCACGAAGTGCAGGGAAGTATGCAAACAAAACATCAGACTCGTGGTTATCAGAGATGGGAGTCATACGAAATTTCCAGGTAAACGGGTAATATAAACATGAACAGACAACTAATTAAGAACAGAACTGAATGATAATAATGTCATTATTGTGGTTGTCAACACATTCCTTATTAATGTTGATTTTATACTCCCACCTATTTCATTTTCCCATCTATGAATTTCTATATGTATACAAAATGATCCAGTAATTAAATTATTTATTTTGAGCAGAAATCTATTCTGTTCTTATTGAATGTTATTCATTGATCGCACTCCTGGACATTTGAATAGGTTACAGACAATTTTTTCATGTCATATTTCATTCATTCATTTTCTTTGTTAGTTTCTTTTATAGTCCATCCAATAATTTCTCTTGATTCCATTACAAACCATTTTTCAAGCACACAACAGTTGAGGGATCTTCACATTACACCTTGAACACCTAATTCAACGCAAATTACTGATTTCACCTTTAACGTTTAATTCATTACTTCATCTTTTACAAGGATAATAACAACTTTTCCTACCGAAACATCGGTATGCTTCGGTGAGACATTCTCATACTCTTATTATTGAAAATCAGGAGAAACGAACAGATCCAAACTGTATAATATTCATAAATACGTACGATATTATTTGATCATTCATAGCAGCGAAGTATTTTTGACAACCATCCAGCAAGCTACCTTTAGTCATTACCAAACAATTTGGCCAACGTCCAGCTCTTACTACAGCGAACTATTTTTGGTTCTGTGAATTTTTTCTGGTCTTTCTCGTAGGATTCCATTGATCGTCATCCCTAATACCCATCCCAAGAAATGAAGCGCAGAACCGGATCTCAGCATTTCTATAATCAAAATTAACTCAAGTTTCTCAACCACAACAGACGTTTTTTTCCGAGCTTCTTCTTTCAAGAGCTATCAAAATACTTCTTCTCCTAAATACAAAGTTTACAAACTCTTCCGAATTAAATTGGAAACGTTCACAACACTCTGTTTTATATTATTGTCAAGTAGGCAAATGAATACAGAGTGGAGTTCAATTCATGAAATTACATACAAGAATACGAGTTCTTCAATTTTCTCGATGAAAAAAACTTGGAGAACTCCCTTATAATTCTTGAGATCATCAGTCTTGCTGTTAAATTACATTGATAAATGATTCCAAAGAGCCTATCGTTTTGAATATTGAATAGATCATTCTCTCATAAATGTCTTTTGATATACATGAAAGTCACAATTGGAAATGAAATTCAAAAGAGGAGTTCAAAAATTCATGGTTTCGAATTTTGAGGAATCATGATTATTATATATTATCAAATCCAGAATAATGAAGAAAATAATACGGAGAAAATTAATTCCATATTCTTAAATTGTTGAGTAAATCCGAAAACTTGAAAAAAATTGAGAAAGAACCAAGGAGGATGAAGAAGTTCTTCTTCAACTTATTGATGATACGATATTTTTAAAACAACTCCTGATAAGCTCCTGATGACTGAAGATGATAAGGGGACTGATTGCTTTATTATATCAGTTTTTCAACTTTAAAACTGGAAGTTGTAGTGCTAGAACTCAGTTACAGGAAGTTCTATATGATCAAGATTTTCCATATTTCTCTGGTCTCCATATTCGAGTCTACTTCGTAGAATGTAGTATGTTATGTAGGAGTGGCTTCCCTAGACAGGAAATTGAATGTTAGGAGGGCTGCTAATAAAAAGCACTAGCACAGCAACACAGTCATGCCGGGGTTGTAAATATTTTACGATACAATTTTATGTCCATTGCTTCCATTGGCGAACATACTTCCATTATTCTCCCAATGGAATTGAAATACGAAAAATTACTATTATTGCTTTGTACAAACGAATAAATTATTTTTCACAACTCATATGGGAGAGGATGGTACAATATTAATTTACTCTCATTTCTTCCCATTTTCAACTTTGATTAGGAATAATTATTTACTTGAGAAATGATTTATATTTTTTCCTTCTACAGGAAATATATGTTAAAATAAACTCCAAATCCATAAAACATTGGTGTGAGTCCTTGGTTTTGATTCCTGAGGCCTGCCCAGTATCTATTCATTTATTAGGCTGTTTATTTGTGATTAAATGAGTTCAGCACTGGATTCATTCAAAAAGTTTTGTGTTAACTTGTGCTGTACGCTTCACTATCAGATTTAGAGATAGAAGTCTATTATATAAGTTTTACTAATAGGCTTATATTTACGAGTAGTGAACACGGTGAGTGTTAATATTCACATCAGATAATTCCTTTATTCTAGGAAAGATGAATGTGAGAATGATTCTAATGTTATGAGAATAATACCATTGTATCTCCCACTTGGTTTGCATGGCCTTCTATCCACGAATACAAAATTCTGTAAACATTTCACGCAAATACAAGCATATTAGAAATACTTTATCAATAACAAAATATAACATCTCATTATTTTGAAATATTCCCCTCATAAATCGGATTTATACTAGTAGTCTACAAGTTTAGTAGTCAGATGTGAATTACAAGTTTAATAATATTTACCTACTATCTGCTGGGAAAAATACTATAGAAAATGAATATTATTCATAATGAATGACTAGAATCAGATAGATTCTCATCATTCGCCATGAATTACTGGCAGGTAGCTCTATCTGCAGCAGCCTGATTAATTATTTGTCAGTCCAATGTCCAAGGGAGATTATCCGTTGTGGAATTCTCTGCATTATGAATGATTGAGTAACACGTGAATGATTTAGTTCCAGATATAAAACTTGTCCTAGCTTTGCTCGTTGAAGCGTTATCATAAAATACACCTTTCTAAGCGATTAAACCTGAAAATTACTATCTTCAGTCTTATCCATCAATATTATTATCCCATGAAACATACAACGGCTTCACGATTGACTTTTTTATCACCAGGATAATATTGATGTATTGCATCAAATAATGGTGATCGACCAAGTTTTTTTAGCAAGTGATTTTTGTCATCATGTTTTTTCTAGTTTCGCTTTGCAAAACATCCCTTTTCACAAGGTGAAAAGTTATTCGTTAAACCTTTTCCCAACACAGAATATTTTAATACTCACTTAAAAGACAGCTATATAAATAGTTCTGAAGACTTATCTTACAACAAAATATTTCAATACGCTATAGGTCACACTAATCAACATTCAAAATGTATATAAGCATGCCAAATATTTCGTTTGAGTTTTGGTTTGATTGTAATAGAATGAATAATAGATTATGATATAGTGTTAGTTGGATTTTTTCTCTTTGTAGAAAAAGAGTCCGAAAGCCAGCATTGCGTGTGAAATTGATTTTGAGATGTTACTGCAGCTTTTTCCTTCCTATAGGTCTACTTTTCCGACCTGTTATCACGAATAGGAATACAGGAGACGGTACCAGTATTAATTTCGATCCTCTAAGACTGTTATGATAGTCTAAGAATCTTTCAAGAGTCAGAAAAGCATCAACAGTCTCTTTATCAGCATAAGGGATTACCAATATTTAACAAGTTAAAAATTAACCAGAAATATTGAAGAATATGTCAGACTTGGGTGGTATACTATATAGTTATAATCCCAACACTGCCTTGTGAATTATATTTCCACACTAGTTTAATATTTCAATCGAGTTCATTCCAGTGGGAAAACAGAACCAATACACACATGGTTTGAAGTTTTTTTCATAATATTCAAGCATATAAAAGAGCATTAGAAAAGCTAGTTCATCAAAACGTTTTGAAAAATTCGTACAATAAACTTAAAGAGAGATTACTTTCCAAATCGAATTCAGCCTCCCGGAAATTATCACATTCATCCATGATACACTGTTGTGTGAGCTCGGTTAAATTTAGTAGAAACTACATTATTTTGCATTATGAATACAGGCCCATGTTAAATCGATGAAGCGAACTGGAAACTGCTGGAAAAATATTCGAGCCTGATCAAATTTGTTATTATTAAATGCAGACAGGTGGAGGTGGTTTCAAATTCTTGCACCTCTATTTTGCTCCAACATTTTAGTTTTCCAATCACCATGAACATAGTTTCAATGAACTGATCAGTAGCATTCAGATAATTATTGTAACAGGCATGGATACTGAACTATTAGATACAAAATGCTGCGTCAGATAAAATAACCCAAAGTTGTGAATATTGAAATCACTTGATGAATATTGAACGCTTCACAAATAATACAATTGTTTGCGATTCTGCTTGTTTATCGATCTATGAGCTGAAAATTGGTCAAATTTCTACACTCATCACATTCCTTTATTAGTGAACAATGCAAATGTAACGATTTGTTTTTCTGTGGAGTTCAGTATTGATGTGCGTTGCAGGGTTGCCTAGGACACCGCAGCACGGCGCGAGGCACTATTTGCAGCATATGCATCTCACCACGTCCACCAGTTCAGTAATAACAACAGCTACTTACGTTGTTTATTAGGGTTGGTGGCCATTAAAACGTCGATATTCATGTTGGACGGACGCTCTACGCCTGATGTGTCATTAAATGCATAAACGTCATCGTAACAGTCAAATATCACCCTGCACTTGCTGCTTTACGATCAGTTTCCCCTTCACTTATGACAAGCGAAGCAATTCAGCCTACCGACCATACGGTGCCACCAACATCAACTATTCACTCATCAAATAGAATAGACGAAACATCAAATTACGTAGATCGAATGACTGATTCAATCAATAGAGTGAAAATAAGTTTTTAATTTTGTTATGTGTCTAGTTAAAAATTTTTTAGTACTGGAAATGCGATTAATTATAATTGTTGAAGTATTTCGGTGAAATATTCTCATAAATTAAAACTTGAGAATCGGCTTATTCGACAATCAATGAGAATTTGTTACAGTGTTTCATGCTCAACATTAAATATTCGTTCCATTTAGTCAGTACACTCAACTCCACTTCATTCCTAAAATCTAGGTATGATTCTATTATCAGTTTGTTTCAGTAATTTATTTCACCAAAATTTATTGTTGAACTGAATTTTTAGAAATTTTTTAAAAAGCAACCAAATTGATGACTATGATAATATAAACAACAAACAAGCAACAAATTGATAAATATGATAATATAAGCAGGTGTACTCACATTCACCAAGAAGGTGATCTTCTCCTTTTCTTCTGTTGAAGGAGACATATGAAAATCTGTGGACTGCAATTTGGAAATAATTAAAGAGAGGGGCAAAACTGGACTATTAGTCTCTTTGTTTCTTTACATCAATGTTATGATTTGATAAATGAGTGAATTGATCTAATTCCGTGAAAATAATAACAAAGATTTATCTTCTTGAATAATTTATTTCTGGCTGTTCTCTCTCTATGATCTGTCCCTTATAAGCAGTAAGATACGATGACTGTCTCCTCTGATTTTTTTGTGATTCATTTCTATTAATGAGTAATAACTGAGAAACTGCATTAATTTGAAATCCGACGTAAATTGCAGTTAGAGATATTGTACTGCATGGACGAGAAAAGGCTGAAGCTATCCATGCTTCCATAATCTACATGTTAATAAAGCTTTCTCGTGGATGATCTAATTTATTCTTCCATTTGTTTTGATTAACTCAACTGACCGTCGCCCAGTCGAAATGAACAGGCTAAAGCTGGGATTTTTTCATTCCTCCACATGAATGACTTGCAGGCTGAATGTGTGTTATTTTTGCTCGCGTTTTTGCTGAAAAAAGGAGCATTTCCTGACTGGTGCCTTTTTATGGTTGGCTTTTGATGGCTGCCGGTGCAATCTTGGCATTCATCCAAATTACTGACTCGCAGCAATGGAGACGATGACAATGACTGTCGTTAGCAACAGCTACATTCCACTCGCATATCAATAACTGTTAATTACCCACCGCACTCACTCCGTCTTTTATCTGCTCTCACCTTGCCGACCAAATCCACGCCTTCCTATATCTTTTTTCACATATCCTGTGCCTTCTTCATTACCCTCAACAAATCTCTTTTTCACCTTCATAGATTTTTCTCAATTATAGCATCACCTTTTGCATTTTTAGTCGTTGTTAGTCGTTGCATTTTTAGTCGCACTTGTAGATCGCTTTAATATACTGAGATAATTCTGTGGAGCTTGGCAATCATGAGGAATAGAACTCTCATTATTTTACATGGTCCACCAACGTCAATAATTGAGAGCTCAGTCGAGAAAATACTGCATTTAGACAGATAAGCAGTCAATCCTGCAATCAAATTTGGGAGGTTAGTAAAAGGGTGAATATTTTTGTTATACTTTATATATACTGTACTTATATTTGAACTTTCGCATCACAATGAGAAGACTCACTCATTTGACCTCTCGATGATTACGACAAAAACATTCTGGAAAGGGAATCTCAACAAAATCTATTTCTCTTGAAAATTGTTAATGCTCATCACAATTGAGAGCAGATTGAAGTATCAAATGCATCACGGAAATCATATGCTTTCCAGATTCCAATAACTTCATTCCAATTCAATATAACAACTATTTATTAATTCAATTCCTTTACAACATTACAAATAAATAAGAAAAATTATACAGCAAAAACAAAATAGTCACAGTGATACAAATTGGGACATAAGGAACTACTTCCGCAAAAGAGCAAGCTCGAGCTTGCATCATCTCTAATAATATTATTGGATTTTCCAAATCAACAATGACAAAGTTATCAATACCTTGTAATTTTGTGGTGCCAATCAATACTTCCTCCCTTATCGGACGTTTTAGAATGAAGAATTCAAGTTTTGTGTAACAATGAATACTAAGCGACATTTGAGTGATCTCTGTGAAATTACGGGCTTCTTTACTTCAGACTTGAAAAATGTAATACTAGTAATGAAGAATGGTAACAATGAAGAGCCATATTTAAAAAAAAATGATATGATAGTAGAGTGAAATCTTAGACTCCTTCGCTTTACAATTGAAGAGTAATGAAAAAGAACGTGCCATGTCAAAAACGCCATAAGGCTTCACATTGTACAGTATTCGAACCGCTTCGTGGATAGGAAGTTTGGTAGAATGTTTGACAGTGTCGTGTATTGTTAATTCAAGGCTCAACCGGCCGGACAAGACCATGAGGCGGGGAAATCCGCTGATAATCCGGGTGGGATCTGAAGTGGTACTTGGGATCACGTTGTGTGCGCAACGCTTAAGAGCCTACCGGAGCTGGAGCTGGATCACTTGGCAGTCGGCTGTGGCACCAATTTAACTTACAAATACATTGTATGTATGAACATGATTTGTACAGAACTTGATACAGTGTAACTAGAAGTTACCTTGGAAGTAGCCTGAGGTAGCCTACTTGTAGAAGACTTAACAACGACTTTTTCTCCCCCAGCTTTCTCATTGTTCTTCTGGAGTCTTCATATTTTCATCAAATCTATATAATTCATGGTAGTCTTGGAGAGGAATGATGAGAAGGCAATCAAATTCCTCAAATGAAAAGATATTCGGTGCGTATCCTCATTCTCCTGCTATATCAGCTCTGATAAGAGAATCTGAAAATCTAGTACTGTCTAGAGCTAGACGGCACTTCGTTCTTCACGAAGAATATACTACAGAATATGAGTTTTCTGATATGATTGTATTCATTTGTGATTTTATTTGATGATAATCATCTTTCGAGGCAATGCTCACGAATTTTACCATGAATAGCCAGGAATATTGGACGGTAATTAGTTCGGAGTCGACTGGAAAATGACTGTTCAACTTAAAAGTGATATTTGATTATTCTGAATTTTAAGAGAATATTATTCATGTTTCCAAATGACTCTAGTTCCTTACAAACTAACTTCGGTTCTTCTCACATACTGAGAATACTTTATAACGTCTTCACAGTATCTGAATCACATTGATGAGTAGAATGATATTGTCATGTTTATTGAATAACCAAAATTGGAATATCAATGAATACAATATCATTGTCGAACATGATTTTTTTGCTTAGCCCATATACAGTATAATGTAACGCTGATTTCCATCATATCATTATCAAAATCTGCAATTCATTTACCATGTTCTCCGTGATGTGACATAGATCGAACCATGATCGTATTTCCAGTGATGAGGCTTTTCAATGAATCTAAATTCATATTCATCCTCTTATAGAATCGTTTTATTCAATCAGAAATTGCGGGGAGAATCATGATATTCATTACAAGTTTCTCCACCTGCTAAATAAATAAATAAAGCAAGCCTTTATTGTTCCACTTTACATTTTTAATAGGATTTGAATAACATTTCTATATATTCACTGTAATGACACATTGAGAAATCATATTGGATAAATTGGCTTTTTTTACTTTTATCTTCAACTACTACGAGTAATCAATACACTTTGTATTCCACTTTCTAATCCACCATCTCAACTCAGCAGCGGGACTGTGTGAGATCGGCTTTATTAGCAAACTGCGGCTCTTTCAATCTCAGCTCTCTGCTCTCTGCATGTGAGAAGGGTTGGGAACTTGTGTGTGTTTTTTTCGAGTAATTTGTACGTGATCCCTGACTGAGGTTGAGTAGATACAGAGCGGCAGCTTGGAAGGCAGGTTCACTAGATCACAAGAGAACAGAGAGAAAGTAGCGTAGGTCCTGAGTCTCGATCAGTCTTTTTTCGCTTCCATTCTGATGATAATGGATGACAGCGAACCTCATCCGTACCTAGCTCATTAATCATTCACATTATCGATTGGTTCTCTCTCTTTCTCATAGCCCTCTCTGTCCCTCTCTCTCTATCTCTCGGGACCATTCCACTTGATCTCTCTTTCTAGCGGCGCTACTCTACCTCTGCAACACCCCGGCTGGATCTGTATGCTGAAGTTGGGCAAAATTGTTCTGCAGTCGGATGCAAGAGGGAACAGGATCATTCACTCTCTCATGAAATTATTAATCACAATACCATGAGGTTTTTACAACGATTATTGTAGCTGGAAATAGATTTGTAGTTGAAGTTTGATTATTTTAAGAATCCATGAACAATCAGTTTTAGTCTTTAGTTTAAAAGTGTATATTTGAATTACGAAATCACAAAAAATACATAATCGAGTATTTTAAAGATCAGCAAAAACAGGTATCCTGAACTTTTTTACTTCTTTATTCAATGTTAATTAAAAATCTGATTCACAAGTCTAGAAGGGAATGTTTCATTCCTGAGCTGATTGTTTATACAGATATAGATGAGGTTGACAATAGTTAAGGGTTATACTGTGTACACTTATGTAGATATGAGGAGAGTAAAAATAGCTAGTTCGCTCACCTAAAAAGGTTTTTAAAGATTAAAGTTTTTCTCTCTGGTTGCAGATCGCATGTTACAAGCTAAATAAAACTTATGATTGAAACATTTCCAATATACGAATATAAAAAAATGACTTAGAATAGTCACTACACCAGCATAACAAAACTATAGTAATGGAAACATGCCCTTGATAGAACATCCTGTATTGATAGGATTGATAATGATAAAGATTCTGAGTTACATGATAGTACGTACATTCTTGTTAATCTTACTTTGCTCTTGATTCGAAAAATGGTTTCTCCAATTCACTCTCCAATTTATTATTGATTAATTTTCATCGATGCTGTTATCATTGTTTAAATATTCTCCTAATCATTAAGCCAGATGTGGTGATGTAGTAGAAAAATTCATTTGAGATCAAAATTTAAATACAAATAGAGTTTTCTCCAAGTTCACAATCCTTGGAAATACTACTCAGTTATTCTAGTAGTTTCCTTGAAGAAGCAGTTTTTGATTAGCAGCTGATCAGCTGAAGTTCATACTCACCTAAGAAATGAAAAAGTTTTTTTTTTATTCTTGATGATAATAAAGAGACTCTTGCTCTGAATGTAAGTATGATTGGACTTGTTGATTAGTGAAAATTCCGGGGAAAATCTTCCTGGATGGAGACTCCAACAAAGTTTTTTTCAGGGTAAGAATTACCTCAAGGGAAGTTGAAAGTACACGGACGCCATCTGATGGGCTTCGCCCGTACTGCAGCAATCTCATCTTGGTTTCGCGCTTTGTAAACAGAGCCGTAGCACGTTTTAGCCGACGGCTCTGCAAAGCATAATGTATAATTTAATTTTCAATGAAGATTTATTGAAAGAAAACATAATACGAAAATGCTTCTTGACTTTAATAATGGAAGTGTGGCTGCGGCGTTTGTATACTCTGCATCTTCTCAGAAGCCAGCGCAAGATTTTCCCTCCAACAAACGTTAAACTTAATCAGCTCCTACTGAAAAAAGCTTTTCTGGCGAATATAATCTTCAAAATTGAACGACTGAAGACAACGAAACTCTTTCGCTCTTTTTATTATGACTCGGTCACTATCTGTTAAGAATACCCCTTTTCGTTTGTATATTCAAATGGAATTGATTTAACTCTCTCAAGCGATCACCTATAATTCCCATTCCGATAGCATCCTCTTGATCAACCAACTCATGAACGTTATTCTGTCAGGGTTAGATGAGATTTCTAGAATAATAAATACTCTCACTAATGATGCTTATAAGAATTTATGAATATTGCCAATATCACTCTTGATTATCATGAGAAAAATATAATCGTAGCATTCGTTGGAGGCAGAAGTTTTCTCGAAAATTGTTTTAGCAAAAACTAAAGTATTCCTTGAAGTAACTGAGACTAGATCACGATATCGAGGATTATAAGGATTCGGATTTATAAATCGGTGAAATGGAAACGCATGAATTTGAAAATTGAAGAAATTCAATTTCCAATAATATTCTCCTTTTGATTGTGGATGATTGTGTTTTGAATCGTGTCCTGATCGAGGACATCATACTCAGAAGAAAGCCAAGATGAAAATTATTATTTGATCTTTCAATTATCTGTGCAAAAATGTCTAGAATGATTATTACCCATAAATTAAAAGCCAGATTGTCAATTATTTGAATGAGCAAAATAATAATCAGATCATTAGATTGTTGATGATTAACAGAAAATAAGTGACATAAGTATTCGATTATTGAGTGGAAGATCAAAAATTCAATAATGTATATAGGTATAAAATACTTCCAGCACAACGTTGCGTGCAATTTTATTATAAACTCTTCAAGTATAGTAACTTCGAGTTTCTACTATTACCTTTGTTGTTGGATGGACTAGAATAATTTCATTGGATCAATAGATGGAGAACAATCAATTATTGCTTCATACAGAGGCAAATGTAAGAGAAGACTAGAATCGTGTAGTGATATCGGTGACACAGCAATATAATTGGTGAATAGGATGCGCTCAGCCTCAATTCTGATGTGCTGCTGATCATTGCGCGGACGGGGAACGTAGAAAAAACAAAATCCGAACCATTTTTAATTATGGAGAATTGAACTACAAAGAAGCGGCCGATGAACGGTGAGGGAGTGAGTCGGCGGTGCTCATTGGAAAAATGCAGAAAAGCTGTGAACGAAGCGGAAGGGAATTGATACCGGTCTCGTTATTCCATGCTTTGATCACACTTTTCCACGACAGTGTCATATTACCATCGTTAGTGCGACGACACTCTGAGGTACACTGCTTTAATTACTTGACAAGGGAGCAAGACAAAGCGGCAGGCGGGTGTGAGAGTGAGAGTGCGCGCAAATTCGGCAAAAGAGAAAGATCGCTTGTATCGTTATCGACTGTTAAGGAAACACTCCCTGCTCGTTTATTTTCCATAGCCTCCATGACAATAGCTCCTCTTTATTTTTGTCTTCCAACACTTGTTGAGTGAAGAGAAATATTGTCTGAAATGTTTTATTCTCAGGTTGTTAATGGATTAACGAATTCAATTAACAATTTTCGAATGAAGCCCAAGCACAAGGTTTAATATTATGTTCTTCAATAGTTTTGAAAGTGGTTGGATGAAACTATTCATTGTATAGTTGCACGATTATACAAAAGTAATTCAATTTAACCTATTAGATAACTTCTAATTTAACTCATTACTTCTTTACTAAATCACATTCTTGTGGTTCTTATCGTATCTCGTACGATAGGTATATTTTTAGCTATATTCATTCATCGTACCTTCAGTTTCTTATCGTACATTCAGTTTGACGTAGATTAAATTTCCAGTATGTGATATTATAATAAAATATTATGATATATTTTATTCGAAAATGGACAGGTCTGCTCATTCTCAATTTTATTATGTTGTTTACTACATGAACATTGAATATGGACATCGATTATCTTATTAAGTAAATTCAAATTTTATACTCGTAATTGAGTAGGCCTACTCTTTTTGCACTGTAGAAATATTTAAACTTTCTCCTCACATGCATTGAACTCCATATTTGATTCAAATCCAAGGCTTTGCAGGTATTGGAGACTCGACCGTGGTTACAAATTTGTGCAGATAGGAAACATCCAAAATAGAGTAAAAAAAACTACCACATGTATTGGAGTGATTGAATAATCAGTATAAGCTGTGAGTGCGTGACATGAAATCAATCTACAACTATTCAAACAACTAGAAATATTCCTTATGATTGGAGCAAATCTGTTTACAAAATTATCACAAACAGTATTATCAGGATAATCAATCCATGTCTGAATGTCGTCAGTGATCACTATAAATTTCTGTAATATCATACTAGAATCTTGAATCTCACTCTATATCCTTATCTTCAAAATATTCAATAATTTAAATATTTACATCCCACTTCCAGTTCTTCATTAATACAACGATTCAATATCAGCTGTTACGTACTTCAATAACGATACCAATACCACTACAACTAATACCTACAATCATTAGACTGCATTAACAAATCACTTCTCATCTCAGGTCAAGAGAGGCTACAGCTCTCAGATTCTCAATCCATTGTTGTAGAGGTCAGGCATGGCCATTTGTAAATCAAGTCATATTCGTCGTAGAATATGATCGATTGGCTGCATTAGTGCAGGAATGTGTGTGAGTGAGTGAGAGCGCGAAGGAGGAAGCAAGCGTATTGATAATGATGATGAATTATTCAATTGAACTGATAGAGCTGATCAGTCCGATATGTCTGCCTCAGTAATCTATTAGTCCATATTAGGTAAGTGACCCTAAAATCTTGTCGCTAGACAGTTCCGCTAGACGTCATACTAGTTCACATCATGAATAATGGATTGCATCGAAACTACATTGTTTGCTCCATCATCAGCATCAAAATATCACTTGGAATTTGAAACAACTCTAATCCTGTTCCCTAGTTATCAGAGTGCTGATTGTTACTTAAATAATTTGAATTTTGAAACAACATTATTAGCCCTGTATTATAGTTATGAAAGAGCTGTTTGTTACTGAAATTTGAAATTACCTTGTTATTTAGAAGTTGATGGGTTACAAAAGTAGTTCTAATTGAATTGATGCTAAGTAGAGCATGAAGTGAGATGTAAATAATTAAAGCATAGAAATTTAGGTTTCTAATAAGTTGGTAGCAGTTAGGTTTAGATGAAGCACGTTCGCAGGTCGTTCACACATCATACTTTGTGTGTTTATTCATCATACATTCCCGAACAAGCAACTATTAAAAGCATCAATCTTAGAACAACAGAGAACATGAATAATGGTTTCACAGAAATTATAAATTCGAACATTCTAGAGTAACAATAAGCCTTCTAGGATTTTTCTAAAATATAAGAAGCCAATGCTAGCAGTCAATGCAACTAGCCTCTACAATGTGTCAAAAATGATGAAAACATCGCATTTCCATGGCTGATCAGTTTCATGTCTTACAAATACTTTGTACAAAATCTACTAACCTATTTGCACCCTACAAGTAATAATTCATGTCGTGTCTAATCAACATTTAAATAACTATACTCCATTACATTGTAGGAAAGGACAACTTTTACCAACACTGGATACCCGATTATTGAATCTATAAATGGGAGAATAAATGAGTTTATAATCAGGTAAGGTACGGTATAATAAGAATAAATGAATATTATGTAGATTAATGCATATTCCATGCGAATATCATAGTGAGTGAGCTTCTATCTACTCTATGAAAAAAGCTTCAGAATTTGAGGTGTTTGATTCAATGTAGAAGAATTCTAAACCGAGTTTCAAAGAAATAGTGTTATCAACTTTTCACCTTTCAAACTTCCTCAATTTATATAGAACTAACTCCACGGAGCTCTGGTGTTGACTACGATGTTAAAATTCAGAACAAATTTATCTGCGAAAACTTGTTTATTCGTAGAGATACTGTACTTGTTTTCCGTAGAGATATACTCGTCTAGATGACAGCTCTAAATACTCATACATGGTGTTCTGGGAACAAAGATTGACCACTTGTATGAGTATTGAGTGAGGTATGGATTGTGTTGAGTAAGCCGATCAGCGGTCTGTCCGCGCATCAGTGCATACATCTGCGGTCTGGACAAATGAACGATAAATTTGACGAAACACACGCACACATGTCACATGGCAGCTGGAGCATAAATTGTCCAACTTGCCACGGACGAATTCGCATGCAAAATGGAAGACCAATGGCCTGTCCACAAATGTCCGACAATATTGTGAAGAGAGAAGAATAACTAACACATACCCGTTGACCATCATCGTTCACCTGTCAAGTGTTCGGCGATTCTCTTCGTTCATCATAACGCATTTCATCCTGCAAAAAATCCAGTGAGCGGTACAGTACCTCATTTTCCTCGCTGGCAAAGCCGACCGCTTCAAAAGCGCTGCTTTTTTGCCCTCCATTACTTCTAATAATCGGCTTAAAAGTACGCAATCAATTCTCTCATCAACAACATCATTGTCAGAGATTGTTTTCTATGCTCTACCTCCACAATCACGAGAAATGTATTTCGAACGTTGTTTCGAAACGAACTGTGGATTTGACATGAACGTTCCTCAGAGTTGGAAGTTGAAAACTAACTTGATACAAAATAAAATTAATTGAGAACAATTCACATTCACTCATTTTGTTAGGGCAAAATTTTTGCACTTCAGAACGAGGAGAACCGTTTAGTTACCTTGATGATTACATGATTCATATGAAGGATTGATTGATAAATTGAAATAATTGATTTTAAAAGGTATGTCGGCTATCTCAATCGAGATTTTCACTGTTTTTCAGTAACTTTCTACGTAACGTATTTTACATTAAAATTGTCTTGATATGGTGATTTGAATAACTTTTTTTTTCAAATACTGATTGGTTCACGCGTTCGGTACTTCTACTTTACACTGCTCCATTTGTGGCTTCAGACACAAACGGCCACTCCTTTCTTCATATAAAATTTATCGAATTAGAACAACATTTTCACTTGTTCAGTACTCTTCGGATAGATATCACTCTAACTCGACATAAATTATCATCGTAATGATGATGATATTTTTAGTTGCATGATGATTTTTATTTTACTCTAGTTTATGGAATATATTTCACTGACATCATTCATAAAGCCGCGCTACTTTCTCCAAAGATCTAAGTCATGAAATTATCAATATTTTGATCAGATTAGAAGGATCTGGTATTTTCTCAACTGGGTTGAAACTGTGCCTTATAGCTTCCCTCCGTAGAGATAGTAATAAAATCAATAATTATTATTGAAATATTCATAATAGCTCATTGATGTCATCACGCATTCATATTATTTTATTTATTATTCATCTTCCAATCGCTATTAGGCTATTAGAACAAGGGCAGTAACAGGCTCTATATTGATGAAAAACTACTTTCTCTTTTATTTTGAGGTCATACAGATCGCAAAGTAACATCTACCCTGTTTTGTTAGATAATTTATTGCTGATGTCTCTTGAGTGGGATTCAGGAAGCCTTACAACATTTGCGCAACAACTCACTATTCAAAGCTAGGACAGTCTTTTCACCTGATCATATTAAATTATCAATGCAAATGAAATGTTGTTTATACTGATCTATGTTACGATTGAACAGAAAAATCTACTCGATTACCTAGTTAATTGAAAGTAGTTTAATTGATATTTATCGATAAACTTCACGCTAATTTCAGAAATAATTTTGATATAATTACATCTAACATTTAAAATTGCAATCTTCAAATTCCCTCCAATATTCCAGTTGTACTTCAAATTTCATTATTTTTGGGAGAGCACATACACATTTCGAGAGGTGAATAATAATATTATTGAAGATTTTCAAAATTGACGAAAAATTCTCAAATATTCTTTTGAAGTTTGAATAACATAGGCCTATACAAAATACTGTACTCTTCACAAACACTCTTTATCACAATAATTCACTTGATTGAGAAAACGGGATGAATCAAAAACTTCATTCTACATGGGTTTCTTGATACTGCATTTTTGTTCATCTAAAATATATTATTATCACGATTATAATATTACGATCAATTATCAATATTGATACCGTGGAAGTTATAGAGGTGGTAAAAGTATCGATTGCAAAGAATACCTCTTGAAATAATTATTTCTTCACCTCTTTAAACCTGTATTTCTTTAATATTGAGCCGAACCAAAATGAAACTGTGTAATGTGATAAATAATTTGAATCAATTTTCAATCCATAATTGATCAGATTCACAACTCATATTTGCATTATCTTCATTCATTAGTCCACAACTAATCAGATAAACTTCATTAACTTCTTCAATTGAACTCAAATCCATTGTCTCCAAAAGAATCCGATTGTGATAGGAGTAGCAAAGAGACACACAATTTTCTTGAACCTATTACAGTCGTTGATTTCAATTGGCTCTGGTTAATTTCGAGACTCGACTTTGAATCACGTGCAAAGTTGAGAGAGACAAATCTAACTAGGAGACCGCAGGAAAAGGAACCGCTTTTTCTCAACTTTACTCTGTCGAAACTTTTCTCAACATTTAGAGACTGAGATCTCTAATCCATTTGCGGTTCAAAAGAACGATCAGGCGGAAAATCATATTTGCATTCTTTCCCTTCATTAGTACGTCGGTTTGACTTCTTTTCACAGATAGGAGGAATTACTTTGGTCGTAGTCTCAGTGACGATGGAATTTTTGTACAGAACAATAAATATTCTCTTCCTCATTCGAACACTCCTCTTCGTAATTTTCTACGTATACTTTATTTAGATTTTACTGATTTGCCCGGTTAAAGGCTTGCTTAAGGTAATGTGATTTTTTGATCGAATTAACGTTTTTCTGTTCTATTCTATAAGAAGAAATCTCGAACACACTTTATTGCAAATAAAAATTAATCATTGGATAGGACTCGCATTATACGCAGGGTAGCAAATCTGCAAATGACATTTACTGTATACGGAATTTTAGGAATAAGAGTCACTAGTTATATGTGTCAATTTGATGTATCTGATTGAAATAAAACCGATCAATTTGAATAATTCAAACTAATGAAATCCAATTTCTAAGTAAAATCAAAACAAGACAAGACTAGTCTTAGTCATTGCATCGGTGTGTGAGCTACTGTGACTAAACGTGACTAATTTCGTCTTGCCTTGTCTTGACTAACAGGTGTACGCCTAGCCCAAGTATTATTCCATTAACAAACAAATATATTATTGAGTAAGTTTCAATAAGCTAGATTTTTTTAATTAACAGTAGGCCTATTATAGAATAATTCTATATTCATTATTGTCTAGATATGTTCTCCTAAACTTCCAAAATCTGATTAGCCTAGTAACTTCAACAAATTCTTTATCATTGTTCTCGATAAAAACTTGTTACATTTTTGAACCGAACCATGGATTTTATCTTACTTTGAAATATTAAATTTGTTTTTAGCATTACTTCGCCAGCTAGTTTTGTACTGAACTATACAATAATTTCATCTTGACTCTGAAATCTCTGTTGATCAGCATTATTTAAACTCCATTTGCAGTGGGACAGGAATAAATTCCCTATCAAATAGTGAGCTTAGCACGCTTTCATAACTCGACCATTCTATTTCGGTTAGCAGTTGATGTGGGCTGTGGTGGAGTGGAAGACAGGCTTGATATTGCAGCCGGCATGTGCTTTGCAGTTTATGGAAGTGGCGCATGGAGGTGCAGGGGTGGTCTATCGGAAATCACAGGCCAACTGCTAACTAGGTGGAGAGAGCTCGAGAACGGAACCGCACCGCGCCGCGCCGCGCCGTGTGGATCGGTCAGATCGGCGGTCAAATTTGAAGGTCTAGTTGTTTCAGGCACGAGTCTGCAAATTGTCTAGAAGGTCGAGGTCGAACTCAAGCTTTCCAGAATCGGCCGCTAGTTTCGACAAGGAAAAGGTTTGCATAACGATAACCCAAATCATCATCAGTTCTATGAGTTGTGTCTGCTGGTGGTGGTTGTGGCAAGGGGTGGGGAAATGAAGTAAGGCTAAGTTGAT
The DNA here is from genome assembly GCA_017141395.1 of Laodelphax striatellus. Taxonomy (NCBI): domain Eukaryota; kingdom Metazoa; phylum Arthropoda; class Insecta; order Hemiptera; family Delphacidae; genus Laodelphax; species Laodelphax striatellus. Next base: position 18,255,262 of record CM029530.1, read on the forward strand.
TCCAGTCTACGAACATCCACTATTTGAACAGATTGGTGTCAATTATACAGCGTGGATGGGGGAGGGATTGTTCTTGTGGATAACAGGCGAGGTTTTGTTGTTGTTGCTGGGAGGGTGGGGAGTTCACTGACAGGCGAGCACGCAACAACTGTCTAGTTTGTTTCTCATGATATTCTCTTCTGATAGCAACGGAGAAGGAAGAGAGCGAATGGAAATGCATGAGAGATTGTGAGAGGGTTGATGTTGTGTATGTTTGGAATGTAGGAACGGATTATGCTAGGGTGAGGTTTTACTACTACTCTCAGTAATTTTGGATCCTCTCCCTACTTTCCTCTCACTCTCCCTCTTTTATCAAGTAAATCTCTTTTTCTTACAATTTTTCAATCTCTGTCACAATCTCTCATTTATTTTCTACGACTTTTTCACTAGTGCATTGTCTTTACACTCGTGCATTGTCTTATTCCTCTATTCTCAGTAGTTTTCGGTCCCCTTCTTTCTTCTCTCTAACTTCTCTCTCTTTAATCAAGTATATCCTCCTCTCCTACCATTTTCCAATCTCTGACACACTTATTTTCTATGACTTTCTTACTCTTGCGATGTCTTATTTCTGTTCAAACTGGATAACAAATGCCTTGATATCTAGATACAGTTCTACTCACTCATTTCATATACCACATGCTTGCCTACTTTCTTTCCTCTAAACCCCATTACTTTTGCTCCCCTTATCTTGCAATAGATCTCCTTGTTACCCCTCAACTAATCAGCCCCTTTCACATTATTCTCAACTTGACTGTCTTTCTCTAGTAGTACATCGGTCAATTACAAAACGGCCTTCTCTTTTCCTCGCTGCTCCACATAGTTTTCTACATTTCCACTTTGCTCTTGTCTCTTCTATGACCTCTTAGTATTTCTCTCATGCATTCTTTTATTAGTTTTTTGCCTTGTTTATCTTTTCAACACACTTATTCACTGCTATGTTACCTTCTCTCTCTACTTTTCAAAACTCTCTTCAACTTCTTCTCTTTATTCTTTTTCTCTTCTCTCGCTCTTTCCACTCATTCGCTTCCCTTTTTTCTTACATTGTGAATTCCTCTTGTGTCCTATCGTATCTCACGTCTGCTCATTCTCTGTTTATTTTATTTTTTGTCTTCCTTTTTTCACTTTGTGGATTCCTCTTGTGTCCTATCGTATCTCACATCTGTTCATTCTCTCTTTATTTCATCTTCCCTCCTTCTTCTTCCTACTATTTTCCCCTCAAATCTCCTTTCTGCTGTTTCTACCAAGCTCCTACCACTCTCCTTCTCCAACCCCTATTCTCCTCATCCACCTATTTTCTCTCTCTGTCGAACAAACTAGTCGGATAACTAACACGATCAGAGCACTATCAGCTGAGGAAGATTTGCGCAACTCTCTAGACATGCGATCTTTCCGGATGCACACACTCGCTTCCACGGTTTACGAGAGCCGTCTGTCCAAACCATCGGTAAGGTTTTCAATTATTCCTTCGCTACAATCTTTCTCATCCACTCTCTCACTCTCTTCTCCTCTCTTACACACTCGTCACATCCCTTACACTATTCTCATCGTTCTCTCTTTCTCTCGCTCATCCTTTTTCTCAAACCCCTCTCTCCTTCTCTCTCCAATTAGCGTCCACTCGTAACTCGATGAACCCTGATATATTCATTTATACGCTCATCGCCATCAATCAGCGGACTTCAAACTTTTCTATTATTATTTCAACAAAGGGTTCAAATTGATTTTCTCACCTCTTCTTTGATTCTGAAGCTATTCAATTCCCTGTACAGTATTAGATATCTTCCAATAATAAAGATTCAGTTTAAAGTTCTTCCAATATGAGTCGAAAATAAATTTATATTCAAATGAATTACGAAGTTGAAATTATCAGGTACAATTTTAAAATTAATTCACTTCCAAATCACAATAATTATTTTCATGTGTATTGATGTTGGTGGGCCTATAACATTTCCTGTAACTGCTATTCCAAATCTTTCCAGGTATTATTATAATATGTAAGATGTTCGAGGTTGTAAAATGAAACTAAATATAGGCTATGCAGTATGTATTAATTGTTTTCTTGGGAAATTTTCTGAAAGGAAATCCTATTTCTAAATTCAATTACTTATCAAGTTGAGTCTTGAGAATGAGCAAACATCGAAGTACAAATTATCCATAACTCAAATTGAATAGATTGAATCATTTTCTGTTTTGAAATGTGAGACTCGTTCATATCAGTTGAAACAAGTCAGACATGTATGGTCAGTTTTTCGGCAGCTAGCCTGAGAATTTTTTGCTGTTCATTGAAAAATATGTAAATGAGTCAGAGCATCGACCACCGGTTTCATGCAATCTGCGAATATTTGACCATAAAAAAGCAGTTCTTGTATAAATATTCGAGGCAAGCATTGTGTACACAGCAGTTGAACTTTGAAGTTTTGGAATAATTCAATGTTAATGCGCTGAAGTAGAAGTATTATTACTGGTAGCTTGTAGTATTGTCGGTAGCGTTTGCATGTAGGTTTGATTGATATCGTCAGGGCATATCTCGCGTGGACTCAGGCAGAGTTTTTTGAGTTGCGTGATGATGTAAGCCAGTCTCAGCCTATTAGCCTACGTGAGCAACACAGAATTCGCCCCATATACTGGCACTACAGGTGGATTCAGTCAGCAAGCCAATATAACTGGAATGTCATGACTCTATTACACTTTTCACATCGATGGATTGATTTTCTGTTCAATGCTTTCAATTATCTCCTTGAGCTGGAAGATTATTTCACTTCAGAAACTTATAACAATAATGTTGTCATTGTTGAGCCATCAAGAAAAAGTTATTCCGTTGAATATCAATTGAACACTTCAAGTTTCAACAAGGTTAAACATTAAAAGGTGAGAAGGTTGTCTCTCACCTCACTACGGAGTAATTCCGAAACGTCTCTGAATCAGGTGTAAAGTTGGGATATTGTAGACTAACGGCTCAGAGTTACGTTTTACGTAATAGTTTAGTTACGTTTTGAGGCGCAATATGTCACGTATGACCAACTGTCATAATCGACAAACGTTTCCAGTTTTAAAATCCTGTTTTATCTCTCATAGACAGTGGACAACAAAAACTCCTTCTTTGCAGGTTTCGTAGTCTAGATTTCCAATGAAACTTCAATTCTGGTCCACTTGATTGACTTACTCAAGTCAATTTTGATCTGGCATTCTTTCTTTATCATGCTCACATAAAAATGTAAATAACCGTAAATTATGATATTATAAAGTCACTCAGTGAGTATAGAATCTTCGAATCATTGTCGAATACAATATAAAATGCTCTCAAGAAATATTAATATTTATCTTCTTTTTTCAGGTGAACCAACTCCACATGACTGTAATGGCTGATTTGTACTACATGGAATAGAGTTCAAAAGGTAGGAATTATTTTTTAAAGAATGTTACTTTCTGGTTAAGAGCAATGGATAGGTGTGTTTGTATAGTATTGGTGTAAGGATTCAGACACGATGCGATAAGTTTTCATACTCTGTTAGTAGATTGTTTTTACCAATTATGGCACACCATGACGACACCTCCCTCTACCCCCCTCCTCTCCTCCCATAATAGAAATTTGATTTGGGCAAGCTAGTTCAAATGTATCTAGTGTTCTTGAAATTCTTCAAGAGGAAAGACTATTCAATTGAGAGCATATGGGTACATGCAAGAACCATGAAATGTGAGAAGACATGCTCTGCTTTATTGTATCATGCCCATTAGGAAAATGGTTTGTGGCAAGGAGAAGATTTTAGTAGATGGATGTTTGATGGAGAGGCTGTGGTTTATTTATAGAGCTTGCACAGGAAGAGGCTACACACTGCAAGAGAAGCAGGACTAGTAATTTCCGGGAAGCATCTATCACTCCAGAATTCAAGATGCGCCATCGATAGCCCAAGGTATTTTCGGAAAGATTTCCTTCTCCCTTCTCATAATTCTTCGGACATCTCTCTCATATTGCACAAGATGTTTCGCGTCGCAGGAAATAACATTATACATAATTTACGAGTGACATTTTTCCACAGAGGAGAAGCATCAGCCCAATTGGAGGGAATAATATTTCTCGTCAAAACATTCAAAGAAAAACAAAGGCTTTTGTGTGAAAGGTTATGGCTCCTTATCATATTAAATAATTTTTTAGAATAAATCCTAATCAGTAGCTGCATATCAATGGATATGAATGGAGATTATCAAATTGAGAATTGCTTAGAATAAATCCTAATCAGTAGTGGCATATCTTATTATAATGGATAATATAATATTTAGAATATTCTGGACTTCTCAACTTCTATCAGATCATGGAAGATCGAACATGGTAATTGTTTTCCTCTTTGAATTACCATGTGGCAATCACCACTTCAATTGCGGATGAACATTTGACGATAATTTCAATTGGATTTAGGATAACACTTTGGTCAATGAGTGGGACCTCTTGAAAATGATAGCAGCAAGTCAGTCATCCTGAGTGATGAATGATAGTATTGAATTAACAAGGTATTTTTTAATGACTTGAAAATTCTTTGTAAATCATTATTATTCCCCTCTTCATGATCTTTTAAAGCCCCAAGCTTGGATGGTCGAAGTAATTATTCATAAGAAGTTTGAAACAATTATCAACAAAAATTCTCAGTACCCAATATTGTAGTTGATCCCATACAATCCCTGCTAATTATCTTTGGAATTTCTTAATAAATTAATCAATGAACTTCGTTGAAATTATTTTTGTAAAAACTGAAGGTACTGCCAAACCCAAAGTGTTCTCAGCAGGTGTCGATTACAAGCAATATCACAAAAAAATAAACAATCCCATATTAAAATTAAAATAAATTACCTAAAACGAAGCAATGAATCAAAATAAGAGGACAATGTGATAAAAAGTATTCAATGGGAAACAAAGCTATCAACGCAAGAAACTTTTGAAAAAAATTGATCAACTTATACTGTAAAACCTCATATAAAACTCATATTGCAAACTTTGAACTAAAATCTCAATCTATGAAGAAATCAGAATTTCAGAAGAAATTTTATTGTTTTATCAACGGAATTGATACTGTCTATATAATAGTAGATCTATCGTTCAACTATTAATAATTGATGATCAATATTGTAAAATTCACACAGTTTGTAATCCAAACATAATTCTTTAATATTGGCTTCTAATTGATATGAATTTTTTTTCGGATTTTTTCGAAATATGTGTCTTCACTTGATTGACGTGTGTTTTACCCTACATAATTTTCAAGACTTGTTGGACTGTATATTGTTTGGAAGTTCTCTGTGTTTAGTAAGTCTACTGTGAAAGCCAGGCCTGTTTGTTACACTTTTCTTCACTTGGTTGCTTGCTCACATATTGTGTCGGCTTCTGACGTTGAACAAGGCACACATACAACCGAGTAAGCAAGATGAAAAGCTGAGCTGCGATAACGAATTCTGTACCATTTTTCAAGACCGGACATGGTTGCTGCAGGAAATAAAGGAACTTGGTGCGGAAGTGAGAGGCGAGAATAGGAGCCGTGAAAGGAGGAGAGTGAGGCGAGATGATCGAGTAAGTGAATGGAAACAGGAAGAAGGCACAAGTGTTCACTGTAGAATAACTTTTTCAATAACAGCCGGGCGAAATTGTTCTTTGAACGTCGGCAACGAGACTCGGATTCAAGCGTCGACGCCATTGCTGATTATGTGCACAATTGACTGTTCGGAAATCGCCTGAGTGCTTTCACAATTCTTCCGACTTTTTTCTCTATCTGTAAACGCACCAATGTTATTCTGGCTTCGATTAAGTGTCAGCAGGCCGTGCCGAAGGGACTCTCAGCCATCCCGCTCCTGGTAGCAGGTGCTTAAACTGATCAGCAGTCCTGGAAAATTTGTCACACTGCGATGATTTAGACAAAATGAACTGTTGATCAATCAATAGATAAACACCCTTTATCAAATCACACTGTATTGAGTTATTAAGTTACATAATTCAATTAGTCACACTCTTTATTTAGTCACACTAATATTAAATTAATCAAATTTTGATTCAAAGCACTTTCAAGTTTTCGAATAGTGTATTTGGAAGTGATAAAGTGTATTTTTCCTAGCATTTTTATATTTCAAAATTCAAATCTTCATATTTGAATCCCTTCATCAGAATTCAAGCCTTCATATTTGAATCCCTTCATCTAAACAGTGGCTAAGAATAGAATGTTTTCTAATCTCAGACGCCTAACAGATACGAAAATGAAATATAAATGACGATGAAATTCATTCTTTCAACACAAGCATACAATACAGTATTGGATATGGGAATTTTATACCAAGAAAATATATTATTTTACAACCCCTGAGATATATGAATGTTTCTAGTGGGAGATCCAATTATTTCTGAAAGAATTATCTCTCTGATTTCATTTGGAGTAATATGGTGTTTGTTTAGAGTTTTAAATCATGATATTTCAAGTTTCAAGCCTTCATATTTTTATTACTGGAATTCCTACATCTAAACTTAACAATCGACTCTCATAAGAATAGATAATTTTCCTATTTATTGGTCAATAATAGCAATTGGATAGCATAAAATAAAACTCATCACCTTACAATGTTATAATATTGCATACGGTTTCGTGACTTCAGGAACATTTTTCTTATTCGCTGTAAATAAATGTTGTGATTAGTGGCGAAGCGTGGTATACTTATTTGGTCATCGCCGGGTATATTTCTTTATATATTTCTTCCTATATTCCTATAGGAAATATACCCGGCGATGACCAAATAAGTATACCACGCTTCGCCACGGGTTGTGATATATTACTCGTAGATACTCATCATAGAACTGATACATGATTTTTGCCGTTTTATCTTCATTCTTTTCTATTCATTTATAGTTGAAACAATCACTTTGGAAACCAATAATTATGTACTATCTTCATCAATACTAAGAGAACCACACCTGTGAATTCTAGTAACCATTAATGAAACACATGAAATTTTAGTGGCCTATTTTATTAACTTTGTAGTAGCTGTTGACGGAATAATGGGTTGCTGATTCAATAATCCAGGTTCAGGATTAACAACGTATGCTTTTTGGCTTTATTGGATAGCCCGCGCAGATAAATCGATTCTAAAACGTTGTGTTGGAACTGTTTTTACCATTGACGTCCATTTCGATGGTGGTGCAGCGCAAACATAATCTCTGTGGGTTTGATTATTTATGCGTACACGGCTCAATTTTAATCCATATTGATGGCTGGCCATTACAGCTGCCTCCATGATTTGCACTTTACTGTTTCTGTGTGAGTTTACGTGAAATGTCAAGCAATAACTTCTGTCCATGACGAAAACAAGTGTAAGCTAAGCTTTTATTGGTGGCGGAATACTTGAAGACCCTCAAACTTGGCTGTTACAGCTATTTTATAGGAAAAACAATAGCTAACTATCAATTCTTCACATTCATAAAACTCATGAAGTTCACATTATAAAGGTGATTGCTTCGATAACTGATTTTAACTAGAACTCTTCCAAATATTCTACTTTCATCTTTTTCAATTCGCATGTGCTTTACTTATTATTTTAAATAAAAAAACTGAAAATTTTTTAACATTATTTTTCCCTTTCCTTTCAATTAGAAATTCCACATTGTTTATTGTCTATCTATATCTTTCTAAATGAATGATCTTCAAATGAGAATCTATCATTCAATCTGTTTCCTCTCCAGTAGCACCTCTTTTTCATAAATTGCCATAAAATATAGGTTATTTCCTATTCTTGTGTTACATCTATCTGCTACCAAAAATTGTTACTGAATCACCAATTCATCATTTCAGTTCTAGATAATACCACCTTATATAAATTATTTTCCCAAAATATTTCACTGAATTAGGTTTACATCAATAAACCGATACAACGATGTATCCAAGAATCCAATATGGTATACTGTTCAAAAATAAAAATAAGTAATATTTTTTAAAGTTAATATCAAAAATTATTCTCAAAAAATTTCTTAAAATACTTGAATAATAAAATTACAGTTCCTGACTAGTTGAATAATATAAAAATCAGTACCTGCTGTTCATCAGTGGCGTAATTCCGTTCTAGGCTACGGGGGACTTTAATTTGAAAGGCTCAAAGACAGAATTTGAACAGTTCAACGAGGTGTTTTCTTGGATAAAAATCCTGAGGTTCCAGTGGGCTACCTATTTTTTGCTTATAACCTTTTTTAAATTCAACCCTCAATGTTCAAAATCAATAGGCTTCTCACTTGACCTATGAAGATATTATATTCCAAATTTCAAAAGTGTAGAATCTTTCGTTCGTTAGATATCGTGCGTTTGGACAGACAGACGGACACGAGTGCGATCGCAATAAGGCCCTATCGGATCCTTAGTAGTGAACAATTCACACTTGTTACGACGCGACGCCGATCCGACTTTGTATTTTCGTTCTGTGCATGCGTCACGAGCCCAATGCTCTGATTGGTCCATGTCCATCATTGTTGACGAATTCTTGGCTTCCTCCTGTAGGCCTAGTCTCACTGAGTCTGAATTTACAGAAGGAAGCCAAGCATTTGTCAACAACGATGGACATGGACCAATCAGAGCATTGGCCTTTGATACATGCACAGATCGAAAATGCAAAATCGGATCGGCGTAGCGTCGGATCATGTATGAATTGACCTTAATAGTATCAAACTATAGGAGAAGGCGTTCTGTATCACACGTATGCATGAATTCTGTTGAATATTCAGGCCCGAAACTCACATTGACTTGCTTACAACCAATAAAATTAGCTGAATATAAATACAGTCGCTATAAATAATTGTGATAAAGCAGCATGATGTAAGGTTCAGGCGTCCACAGATTTATTCAGTGTCTGATGATGCGGGTTGGTAGGCCTTTTGGCCAAAAGAGAAGTGAATAAATGATGGATGGGGGGGGGGGTAAGGCCGTTGCCACTGCCAGGAAGCTAATTACCTTGAATGCGGGAGTTGGCCGTGTTCCTGGTCTCTGAGGGAGGGGAAATGTGCATCGTCAGCAGTTCTGCCACCAACGATGTCCACTTGCGTCGTGTCTTCCGTAGACACCCTATATACGACCCACCACTTCACCTACGGTCGCACCAGTTACCATCAACAACGTCTAATGGCGTTTAATATGGTATCACATTTCTCACACCCTTGGTTCTCGGCACCCAGATTTCTGCCAGACAAAAAATATCAGCCAGACGATGAGAGATTTGTAGAATATGATCGTGAATAATGAATATCCGGTGAAATAGAAAGAATTAAATGTTTTAATTCGACTTTTTCTGAGTTTGGTCTGTGATCATGATTTTGATTGAACTTTTAATACAGTTTTATTTTGATCATGCGTAGAATATCTCATCAATTTTATTTACACGAGAGATGAAATAACCAAGTTCCATGTTATCAAATCTGTGATAATTATTCCGATACAGTAATTTTACAAATAATACTTGTGGAAATAATATTTATTATTGTATTATACTAATAATACAGTACAATAATACTAAATATCTGTCCAGAAGAATAGCCAATTTCCCAGTTTAGCTCTGTGACAGCACATTTCAAAGTAGTATAATGATAATAGAGATATTTGTTACAGAAAATAAACTGAATGAAAAATGACATAAGAGCTGGAATAAACCTTGCTGATCTCCTGTTAATCATTATGAGTACAATTGATTTCCTCTTCCGGGTTATGTCAAAGCTTGAGGAAACGTGATTAGCTGATTGGCGAGCTTGTTGATTAATTATTGAGTAATTTGCTGCGTATCTCGTATGGAGGTTTGTGCGTAAATCAGTTCGAGAGTTATTACAGTGCTTTAACTATCTGAGTAAGCAACGGCTAGCCAGACTGGGGTTTAACGGGTTTAATGATTTATAATTGTGTAAGCCGTGTCTGTGAGTGTGTATTTCAGGGCAAATGTGTCAGCCGAAGGTAATGACCAGCTTTGTAGCACTGTCACCCACCCAACGGTGTAATCCATTAGATTGAGCCTTCAACATGCTCATTGCCAGTACTGCAGATAATTATGTCAACCGAACAACACTTTTATCAATGTCTGGTTACATAGAAGTGCAATGGGAGAATTGTAGTGCATGTGGAGAGCAAGTGAGATTCGACTTTTGTTATCTTTTCATATGTTAGCTCTTAGCTAACTGTTAACTGGAGTGGTTCGTAGCCGAGGCGGCTAAGACTGATTAAGTTATCAGCAGTCAGATAAAATCCATTGGGCCAGGGTTCGAGCCTGGTTGACGGAAGGATTTTTGGCAAATACGGCCACTCCCGTCTTTCGGAGGAGACGTTAAGCCGTCGGTCCCGACTGCCTAAAAAGTAGTCGTCATATCTCATCATCACCCCACTCATTACCCACGCACAAGCCTAGAGCTCATGTGGGCATCATCCTCAGAAAAAAAAAGAAAAAAAAAGCTTCTCTAAAATTGGGAAAAGAAACAGTCAAATCAGCTTCAAACGTAATATTATAGAACAAATTTTGGGACTTCAAGGAGCTATTGAGGAGCTATTGAAGCACTTTGAGTGGAAAACCATCCTCGCAAAAACGCCCTTTATGGAGTTTAGAATCCAGATTAGAAGAATAACGAGGGGCCATGAGTGATCTCAATGAATTGAGTTGGACTTCCTCTTTTTCGAGAGGTGGAAGGTATACCAGATAGAAATATACAGACAGTAATCATATGAATAGGCCAGGAAAGATTGAACGAAATATTTTATGCGGGATAAAAATACTTATGCCTGGTTTTTCAGTCGTTCAATATACTTATTGAATCAATAACTTTTTTTTGCATTTGAAAACACATGGTTATTGATTCAATAGTACTATTGGATCCATGAACTGTCTATTGAGCGACTGAAAAACTGGGCATTAATGACCCAACAAAATCTATCATTTACTAGATACGGGAAGTATTAGGGTATCGACTTTCAAATGAATTTACAATAAGTCTTTCAATGTAGTTCAATCATTAGGATATGTATATTACTGTTGCTATTACCTCAATCAACCAATGGTAGATGAGCTGAGTGGAACGATTATGAAATCAATGTTGGGCTCGAAATCATCATCTACCTATCTGCCAGTGGCATGGCTCCATTATTCGAGTCACTTCCGGACTGTACTTATGAGACTAATTTGCTATTTACTCGGTGAAATCGAATTCTCAACTGAATCATGTGTGCACCAATTTGCAGGTATCAATTAGCGTGTTAATCTGAAACCTGCAATAATACTTCTCTAATTAGATGAATATCGAGTTTCAGCCGGGTCTAATTGATATCAACTCGGATTTTGATCAATGCAATTTCAACGCTCTCTAAGTTGTAGAGTGTAGACTATGATTGATTTCATGTGTGCTTTGAAAATTGACTCTAAACTCCAAGTGAACGAGCTCCAAGCATTGAAATTTACAGAGCTGCTCTACAGCTTCCTAATAAGGTAGGTTATAATTCAAAACCTATCTTACTGCTTACTGGTACTGGAAAGGATGTTGGTGAGTTTTTATTGAGGCTTTTTATATAAATTAAATTTTGTATCGTCACAACTTATGGGTCTAGTACTCGATTTGAATATTGTATTTATTTCAGCCAATATTTATTATTTCAGCCAATTGAATATTATATTCAATTTCAATTCTTTTTCTTACATCACTCCACATTAAGTTCCCTTTTAAGTTCATAAATACAAATTCTGTTCTGTTTAGTTGCATAGATATTATGATCGATAATATTGGATTTATTCAAACCATTGTAAACTTATAGATAATTTATTAAGATTTTTGATGGCAACTCCCATACAGATTTCTCTCGCGAGTGCACAATTTCTAATTAAATAACACGTACTTTGTATTATTGTTTGTGATAATTATTTATCGAGAAAAGAAAATCCATTTATTTATTTCCATGATGATGTTTCTCAATTAGAGAGGAAATTACTCTACTAGCAAATAAAAGCACTGCTGTGATTCAGCAATCCATTATTGTTATTCATTTAAAAATTGCCAGAGACTGGTTCGTGAAAAAGTGCTTGATTCTGTTTAGCAGACACTTGCATGATGAATGACTTTTTTCATGAAGATTAGGCTACACTAGATTCAGAGTGACAGAAACGACGATAAATTTACAGTGTAGAGTACTATAGTGCACTAGCCGGTAATCTGACTGAGTGCATGTATGTATCTGGCGTACAAGTTTTGAATGAAAAATAAACACGCGCAATGGATTATAATTGAGTTTGGCTAGTGCTAGCGTTGTCCGATAGCATAAAACGTGCCGCGATAAATAGAATAAACACGTCAGACATGTGACTCTTGCTTTTAATAACGCAATACAGTTGAAGTGTTGCAGTGTGTTTGGAGAATCAGGCCAAAGCAATAGAAACTAACAACGTTTTGTAGAATGGCTTCAAATTCCATCCAGCAAAAATGTCGATGCGTCCACCTAAATGATGAACCGAAACGGGCAGTTTTCCATACACATTCGTTGCAGGGGTGTGTGTGCGCGTTTGTAGGCACATCCATGTGCGATTGTGATTGGTGCTGCACATATTCAAATGGCTGCAACATAATTCAGTTGTGTCGAATGTGTACGACCGAATCAATCCGCTCTAATAATGCGATTAGATGGCCAGGTCAACTGGGCGAGTAATTGAAAATGTTATACAGATTTGCCCCGGATTCAGATGACGAGATGACTAATGAAACCATCGTCTATCGCACTTTATTCAACTCCCACTCCAATCCTCTTTCTCTTTCCAAATTATTTCTTTTTTTTGTACTGTCTGATCTCTATAACAAATAATGGCTTCATTTGAAACATTTAAAACTCATTTTTCCATGATCTAATGACTGAACTGATTCATCATGTGAAAAACATCATGAGGGAAATGATATACGGTAAACCGAGTGAAATCTATTACGTTTTGAGTGCTGAATGGAGTATCAAGCGAACAATCGTTTTGTCTTTGATCGTTAGAGATTATTAAATGTTGAAAAAATATTGTTCATTTTTTGTAGTCTTACAATTTTTTTCCAATTCAAATATAATTAGTCGCAACATAATTGATATTATGTCGATTTGAATTATCAATCATAGTCAATCAAGGAGTAAAAAAAGAAATTTGAATGAATTTATTGTTATGAAATTCATTCTTGTGAAATATTGGCCAACTAAAACGATATCAGTAAAGCTGAAATGTTTTCCAAAGAATTCCCCCAATGTTCTTCACCAAATATGATGGAAGCGTAATTTGATTCTTGGCATTAATTTTCATGCGCATGCGTCAATGACAATGGTTGGACCAATCACAAAGCACATAAATGATATGTGATTTTTTTTTTTTGTTTTTTATTAATTGGGTTGGGCTTTGTAACCCTTAGCCACTGCGACCGCTATTCGATCTTTTGTGGCATCCCCTCTTTGGCTTATGCCATGTTCCTTAATCCAAGGCCAGAGCAGAATTTACTCAGGGCCTTGAAGTCCAGTTCTCTTGCCTCCTCTGGTAGGAGGGTTGCCTTTCCAAGAAGTCTCCTCCTCATTTGCAAGAGTGCTGGACATTCCAGCAGCAAATGTGCTGCTGATTTCAGCTATAGACCCACGCTTCCGAAGCTGTTCAACTTCTATCAGGGATGGGTCTGCACACTCCTCAGATTCCATTGCGGAATCTTCAGTTATAGTGCCTTCCTCTGCATGTACCATTTCCCGGCAGGTTTGAGTCAGCAATAACTCTGAAACCTGTTCCCACGAGTAGCTGGAGACTTATTCAGTCACCCTGAGCAGAGCTCCGCGTTCACCCAGGGAAGGCTTCTTGAAACTGGAGGTCGCCTGGTATCCAGAGTTCGCATACTCATGTCAGGCACTCCCCTGACCATGCAGCCGTCGGCGTATGCTGTTCCACCATATGTTGGCTTGGCTTGCGCAGTTGATGCTTCAGGTGTTCCTACTTGAACACCCTACTTAAGCTGGGACGCAACGGTGTTAGTTGCCAACCAGCCTACATCTACCACTTGCATCAGGAACCCGGAGGATTGCCACACCCCGGACAGAATAAATTCTGCCCCCCTGCGGGATATGTGATTGGTCCGTCGTTATTAACGCATGCGCAGAAAAATTAATGCCGATCGTATAACAAAGGCCCAAGGGAGTATAGTTAAGCGATTTTTAAGCTGTGATTGATAATACGGGCTCAAGAGTAATTGAAGTGAAGTTAAAATTGAGTAAATTTCAATTGATGAAATTGTGGTGGCAGAGATATTAGCGGCTTGGTTTCTTATGTTGTAACTTTTAATGATACAAAGTTATAATGAATGGGTTATAATTTTCGGAAGAAACTATAATTGGTTGAGATAGTTTTCTAGGAAGATTGGCATTCGCCCAATAGATTTCTCTACAAAAGATAAACAGAAGACGAAACTAAGTTTGTGCGAGATAAATCACAGTAGTCCACTTAGAATCACTTTGAAATTCAGCCCGCTGAGAGGTCGTTCGTTTTCTCAGCCATAAATCTGGAGCGTAAGGTCTTAGCCGAACAATGTTGGAGTTGGGCTATATCAGTGATGTGTTGTTTCTGTCCTTTGAAATAAGCGGGAGTCTTTGCTAGCGAACCGCACGCTGCTGGAGCCAAGCGAATGTCTCTTGGGCTTCAGCCAACTCTCCAGTCCAGCTCCAGTTGCACCGCCCTAGCTCGCTCTTCACTAATTCAAAACCGGACTCCCAAAAACTCTGCTATTCGCTATCGAAACTCACTCTCGAACCCAGGAAGAAAATACAGAAATCCTACAAAAGGGAATCTTGTCCCACCACCATCTCCAATCTCCTTATTCCATGTATAAAAATTGATACTCCATAAATATGTTCCCTTCTCAAGGTTGGGAAGGCTTACAAAATTGAGAAAATTCTAGATTCGAATTAATATCTACACAGATCAATATGAAATTTGAGTTCGAATCGATCCATTCCCTTTACTCACATTAAAATGATGGGCTACTTTGACTACCAATAGATCTGTCTATTTAGAATCTAATACTTATCGTATTTTTCAGAAGTAATACTTCCAGTATCTTTTTTTCTACAGTTCTTTGGATTCAAACGGATACAATCTGATTGAGAGATTATAACTCAAATCACATCAAATAAAAATGAATCAAAAGAGAAGTCAGGCCCTCAAATCATTGAACTAATCAGGATGGAGTTCATGTTTGGATTTCTCATGTTCTGTCTTGTGATGTATTTATGAAAATTATATCAAGTTTATAAAGGAATTTTCATGAAAATAATAATAATATCGACAAGCTTATGAATTAACTTTTTTAGAACAAGGAAATCCGTCTTTGCATCGCTGTTCAATATGATTTAAGAGCATAATAACGTTTATTGTATTTTTCGTTGTTCAGTAATAACATAGCATAACATAGCATAAAGGGGGCTATGGTGATAACCATTAATTCCCGAACCTCCAAGAGATTAGAAAAAAAAGAATTTGATATTTTTATAATAAAGATACTCGTACTATACAGTTTCCTTGAAGTTGAATAAATTTCATGACGGAATTTAAATAACTGTCTTCAATTTATGATAGCCAAGACGATTAGATAATAAACAATTAAACATTAAACAATAATAAAACAGCACTTCAATTATTTGAATTTTCCACCAAAGTGGTCAATTTTAATGAATCGCCTCAAGTGTAAAGGTTTGTCGGTTGCAAGTACGACCGGAACAGGGGAGCGATACGTTTGTAGTGAGTCTTGACAAAGATACCCAGCCAGTGCTTTGTCACTGGTGTAATATGACATTACAAAGTACGATAGAAGCAAGTCTCCTGTGATCAGACGACTGGGCGCCTTGACAGAATTCAAAATAAGCGCGTCTACGGTATACCTTTGAGAGAGTGACCTCCTTTAACCGCTTTAATCATTAATATGGGTGAAACGCTCATGTAGTAGTGCTCCAGTCAAGAAGGAAATCGCGCAGATTTCTCTGAGGGAATTTCAAACCCCTTTTCTTCCATCCGAGCTGGAACATTTACTTTTCATAAAGTCATTCACTGCATCCGAAATTCACTCAATCCTCCATACATCGGTCGCCTCTGCATAGGGATCCCATCCCTCTCGGTCTGCCTCACAACTTCTTTGACCTCATAAACCTCCACATACATCATCAAGCTACGTTTCCAGACCAAGATCAAACACTCTATTGAGAGAGGTGACTTTGGTATGGTCCATTGCAGTGAATCGTTTCCAAGAATATTGCGATGTTATGCTTGCCTGAGATCTTTGACGATTTAGCATCTCACGAATTTTGATAGTATCGTACTCACTGTGGTATTTGATGAGATTGACAAACCCACATTACATTGCTTGATTCCATTGCGTTTCAAGGCCCATTTAGTCATATGAAGCATTGAGAATGCTAATGAATTTCTCATGGTTCAATAAAATGGAAATGTTCATGGGACTGACACTCATAATTTTTTTCTAGTTATTCGTGTTATAGCCTAATGCTTTGATATCATAATAATTCTAATATAATCCTACCTTTGATTTTATCTTGATCTAACACTTAAGTTAACTTTGTACTAAAGTAAAGTATAAAGATTGCTTCAAAAAAAGCAGGTTTTGAACGCTTGCTAGTGAACACCGACTGACTTGGATTATTATTGTAAGGGTTCATACACAGAGCTTTGAGTGTAAACGCAACAAATATTAAACTCATGTTTTAAAGGATAGGTGTTTTAGCGAAAGGAATTTTAATCATTAAATAAAAAAATAAATAATGATTTATTCTCCAAAATACCTATATCTATTACAAATACAAATTCAATAGTATATTTCGCACCTAGGGCGGAAAATGTGTGTTTGCCGGCTTGAGATCGCGGTTTTCAAGTTCGAGACGAATGTCGAGAACTTGAAGCGATCGAGAGCCGGCAAAACATTTTTGCCCGCGTTGCGAACGCTATTTTTCGCCACACCAAAAAAAAAATATATATATATGGCAATTTTGAAAGTGAAATTTAGGAGAATTCAATGTTTTGAGGTTAGGCCTATGAAAATACTATCGCATTCTATTGTTTGATATCAAAACTTTTATAACTTAAATTAAGTTATAAAAAAATTAATTTATTGATGCTTTAAATACTACGATGTATTATTAATACTAAGATGTCAAATTCCATTTCAAAAAGAAACAATTACTGTACTTCACTTTTCAATATTCAAAATTCATAACTCTGTGTTACACAATGCAGCCAACACAATAATTGTTGAGGTTAAGGAAATATTATCCTATTCTATTGGTTCAAGAAAAACTATTTGAAAAAAAAGGATAATACATATTAAGTTATGGAACAATAATTATTTATAGAATATATTATAAATATACAGCTTATTTCCATGAAAATTATGTGATTATCTCTTCGTTATTTGTGTGATCGGACACGATCAGCTGTCATTCAAGGTCATTTTCTTTTCCGCCCTAGGGCCGTAAACGTTTACAGACCTCGTCGGAAACAGAACGCTTTCGGCCTTCGTTTGAGGTGTGAAAAACAGGTCATTACGTGCAAGTGTGGCGAAAAAATATTTACAGTTAATTATACAAAGATTTGTTAGTAGAAAAATCATAAGCAAAAATATTACAATACATGATTGTGGTTGTTTGGATAATATAATTTTATTTATTTTAAATTTTCTCACATAGTCTTCTGTATTAGTGTTTGTTTAGAGGTTATTAGTCTCGTCCTCGTACCCAATGATCTAGTATCCATCATCGACTTTGAATGCATGCTCTCTTCTTTCTAAAGCTGACCTTATATTGGGCTGTAGGCTACACAATTCATCCGTCTCAATCATTATACTAACTTCTGATTCGATTCTCCCAGTATCAACACAAGAAATTTTATGTCCAACTATGAACCGACTGTATAAAAATCGTTCATTTTTTTACCACCCTTTCAAAGTTTCAACTATGAAAAACTGTAAGGCTAGGCGTAAACCGGTTAGTCAAGACAAGGCAAGACGAGATTAGTCACGTTCAGTCACAGTACTTCACATAGTTGCTTATGAAGCAACACACACCAATTAGTCATTGCATCAGTGTGTGCTGCTTCATAAGCAACTATGTGAATTACTATGACTAAACATGACTAATCTCGTCTTGTCTTTTCTTGATCAACCGGTGTATGCCTAGCCTTAGAGAGTGCGATGAAATTGATGAAGAGTAGAATGATGATCAGTGACGGGTTGAAATTAATCAGTTTTGAGGTTGAGTCTATTATTGTTAGCAACACAAACTACATGGGCATGATTCAACTATGTTTGTACAATGTATGTAGTGTGGACTGAGGCTAGTGCAGTTTTGCGTGTCAGCACCGATTACAGGGCAGGTACTTGTCCTCTCTCCTCGACCCTCACTCCTCACTACTCCTCATTTCTCAATCCTCACTCCTCAGTATTCGCTCTACTATTGCCAGGTTTCATTACAAAGGCAGCAGCGTGTTGCAGTATATGGATAGCAAAGGGTCCCGCTTAAATTGCCCGGCTAATGTGGCATACCGATCGCCATCACTGCTGCATGTTAGCAGGTGAGCCTCAATGCCTTATTAGTGCCCGAGTCACTTTGACATATGCTCGCCCTCAGTCAATTCTGTGCATTCAACTCAATTTGTCAGGTCGCATTGCTGCTAGCTCCTTATATTGTATGCTTGTACATGTACATTGATGATTTAATGAATAGATTTATTTTTAAGATATGGGTAAAGCTGAAAAGGTTTTTCTCATCTATATTTACAGAAAATCATACTTGTTGACTTGTTAACTAGAGGTCATAAATAATGTTTTACTGTTAAATACTGTTAAAGTATTTTCATGTAATAGTTGAACCAACGTAACATTGTATTGCAGAATTATAATATTCTTTGAATCTATTCTTTCTGGTGAGGAGCTGAGGACTGGAGTATTATCTGACAAGAAACAAAAGAAATCAGATTTTGCAGAAGAAAGTTTGGAGAATTCAGTATTATGGATGGAGAAAAGAAGAACTACGCAGGAAACAATAATTAATTTCCATTAGTTTCTCATTAGAGATAGGGAACAAAGCGAAAAGTGTTGTAGAGATTATGTCATTCCTGTTATTTCTCGGCTTTGGTATTTCTGATAAATAATACATTGCCGTCTTACTGAGTGATTAATTGGAACGAAATCCCTATTTTTTTTTCAAAGTAGTATGAACTTTCTCACTGCCTGTATTTAGGCTTATGTAGATACAACTTACCAATACCTACAGGTGTCGGCTAGATAGACAAAAGTTCCCAGAATACAATGATCCACTCTACTATATTATATGAATTTTATAATTAAAATTTTCTTTTAGGAGATAATTTATTCATGGTTTGTGAATTCTGGATCAACTGACAGCACTGTGCTTGTGATAATAAATATGATGTTGACTTGACTTCAAAGAAGTCTTGGAAAATTTACAGAAACGCTTATCAGAAAATCAAGCTATTTCTCGGTTGCTTTACAATTATCATCCCGTTACACTTGTGGATGTTGAGTTAGACGATTGCAGTTATAACTAATTATCTCAGATGATTTGGTACGCTCAGAGGCTTCTCAGTGCAGATATGAAATTGCTCGGTTGTTGTTCTAATGGTGGTGTACCGGTACCTGAAAGGGCAATACTGAAAGGTCGTTTTTGTTCAGAACGTAATTGATTTCTCGTCCTTTGCTCACTCACATCTTCAGTCTAGTGCACCGACATCATCCAATCTCGGTCTCTTTGACAGTGTGTTTCTCTTGCTTGTCTTTTCATAGGCCTCCGCGCCACTTTCTTCCTCTTTCTACTCCTTTCTTTGCCCCATCTCTTCCTCCTTCTCCTCCGTTCTGTACCCCAGTCTTCTGTTATTAATTGCACTGGCGCATGTGTGATATTTAAATGTCAGTTACGCTTCTCTTATAAGCCGCTCGATTTCCTGCACGTGACCTGATCCATCCTGTGTTTCCTGCCACTACCACTATTGTATCACAAAAGCTTTTTCTGTACTTCGAGTAGATTTGATATGTTAAGATCCTCTACGGAAAACTGAGATATAAATGGAAAGTAAGAATTTAGTTAGAGCAGACTATTTCACATCCACAGGAATCTCTCTTTTTATGTTTTAAAATTATTCATAGTTTGGGATTAATCGAACTATCAATTAAAAAAAGAGATAATGAATGAAAATATTTGTTGAATACGGAAAAAGAAGTCTTGTCATAGATTATATCAAAGGGATTATACTACTCGATGATAAATGCAAAAACTAGGACTCCTATCATTTTGATGAATGCAAAACATTGCGCTTGTTAAGTCTATTCCAAAATCAAATGTGCTTCCATTGAAGGTTCCAGGATGGAAAATTGGAATCAAGCAAAGATAAATGGAAAATTAACCCATGGAAGTGATTTACTGGCTCTACAAATAAAACTCCAATCATTAAGAAAAAATAGGTGGTTATCTGGTGGTATGCGAAATCTAACAAAATCAATACAAAACTTGAGAAAGCGAACCATAAATCTGCTATTCATTTACATTTATTAATGTTATTTAAATTCATTATATAATTCATTTTCATGAATGAAAATTATTATATACAGATGTATTTGTTTTCCAATTCGTACAAATTTCTCTTTAGCCTACAAAGATAAAAAGATTTCTCCAATCAATAACTATGATTAACATCTCCGAATGTTGAAATTCTTTCTCTTCATTTCAAAGCTCTTCTCTTAACATATCATTTTTATCAATAAAAAATAGTTATCCAATTGACAAATAAAAATATCAATTATTAGAATATCTCTTGCTCAGCGCATATTAGATCATCACTTGCTGATAAGGGAAAATACAGAAAATATCAGAGAATAAGTGCGTACTAAAAATTAAATTTATCTCGGGTACGGGCAACAAAACGGTAAGCTGTAGAAAACAATTGCGCAAGAAAATGGAGGATTGAAAAACTATTGATGCCATTAAGCTATTATTTGCCTGGAGGGAAAATGAAATTGGAAAAGGGAAGAGCGCCCTTAAAGGCAGAGAGTCGATCGTGACTGGAATGCACTGCCGAGGTGGCCGTACTATGCCCTACAAGAAAGTTCCGGAGTCTTTGTAGGAAGGCAGGGAAGGGATTATTTCAAATCTTGGCTCTCTAGTAGTTCAACATTTTTAGCGAGTTAACCGTCACAATGGACAGAGCCGTTTGCCAATATTGCGAGTAAAATAATGGAACCATTGTATTTCTTCCCTTCAATCTGATTTTATAAAAAAGCTTGAGTTCTTTAAATTAGTTCATAGGAAAACAACCAAAAGAATCCGACTTTCATAGTCGAAGAAACAATACTCCTAAATAGTTCATCCTTAGCTCATCGATAGTAATCGTAACATGTATCCTTTTTATCTCTATAATCGACTTTCAGTTTTCCTTGGGAATTAAATTGTCCTCGTCGTAACGTTTGACAGTATGACTCTACATCAATAATTACTCTACTATACTTTGAATAATAATTATTTCCGTAACATATATTGGATATTTCAATACCTTGGGATAATATTTCTACTTTATAGATTACTCAAGTACTGTGAATTGAAGAAATGTGGTATTTCATGAAATTTCGATCAAGAAAATTGCTCATTAGTCTTTTAAGAGGTTAGTCTCATTAGATTGCTATATAGGAGAGGAGGTGAAGAATGATTTATTCAAGTGTCCTAATCCGAATCTCCAATGGAGGAACACATATTTGGGAATAGTTTCAATAATAACATTGATTATTTAATTTTACACACACTCGACTATTGTCGATTATATCAATGAGGAAAACTCTACAGCAATAACTTATTTTAATCTGTGACATTTACAATTTCAAATACTTGTCTTATCAATTTCATTAATCTTATATGAGAAAATATTTGTATTCAAATGTCATTTATTATTCATTGTGAATGTATCACTTTGTGAATATGAAAATAATTCAATATTGAGCATTATTAGACTATCCTTCCAAAACTATTCAGTTGAAGCATCAGTTGTTTTTAGAACGCTGAGTTTTTCGAAACAAGAAAGAATCACTTTCCAGAATGGATATTGCTCCAGCACAATAACAGGGAAGGTACCATGAAGGTGCAGTTGAGGAGTTCATCAAATGACAGCCGCAGCCATACGGTGGGTCATGAAAGAGTAGTTAAGTATTTGATGCAGTGTGGGATGAAATGAGGACGTCCGCTTCTGTTGTTGTAGAGCTCTGGTCGTTTCGCGGCCAAATGAGACGTGAATGAGACATAAGGTTGTGAAGGGCGTCATCTCACGACCAACTCTTTTGACCGGGATGAAAAAGCTCGAATGGATGGCCGGGGGAAAGGTGAACAAGGAGAACTTGGCCAGGCAGAGAGCAACTCCCGGGTCTGGAGATAATTTCGGAAGAGATAAAACACAGGATTCGAGGATCGCTTTTGTTCGTTTCAAGATCAAGACGAGGTAATACTTGTCCGAGCTACGAAGACGGCGTGAAGATGAGAAAACACGCTGAAGAAGAGGGGAGAATTTGTCGCCACAAGGTGGAGAGAGAGTCAGTATCGACAGTTGAGTTGTCTGTAGTCTCCTTAATGACTCTCGTACCCATTATCACCTTCTCCTTTTATGACGTGGTCCTTGCTTGTCACAGCATTTTGACCCACCCTACCAAAAGATACTTTCTAGAATGAGACGTACAGAGCAGGAGGGGCAGACAAAAGACGAACTGGGTAGCAAGGAAAGAAAGAAGCTGTTTGAAACAGAAGTTGGCGACAAGCTTATGATTTTTGCACCACAGCCTCCGTCTGTTCCACTGAAAGTACGGTTTTTGATTATCAAGCAGCTCTCTCTGTCCCACGCAGTCGTCACCTCATCGCTCTTGCTCTCTTACTTATGGATGTTTTAATATTTTATGACAATTTTAACGACGTTCAAAATGACAGTAGAACGAGGATTCGTTTTGATGGCCTCGTTGCCCTATGAGCTACCGTTGTGCTTTTTTATATGGCACTGCTAGTGTCGTTGAAAGCACTTTTTTTACCATTTCTCTCCTAATGGCACCAACAAAAGCATATTACTGTAATCAAATATTCGAGTTCCCTCACAATAAGGAAAACCGCAGTGCTGACTGATTGAATCACGAGGAAAATCCTACGCAAATTCAAAACCTGGAGTTTTTGTTTGATCCGAAACAATACTCCATTAGGTTGATGCTATTTCGGGATCTGGTAAAATGAGCTATTTTTTTTTTAGAACTCGAAATCTCTAGCAGTATTTCTGAATCCATTGCTTATCCTAATAAAGTAAGTATTTTCTCATTGTGGTGAATTCCATCCCTTTGTTAATGATTCAAGCTTGTGTTACTTGAACGTTTCCTACTTGCGTATATATGAACTGGGACTGTTTTCATATTATTCTTTCAATACAAATTTCGAATTCGAAGAAATGAATCGAATTTATCAGAACTAATATAAGAGAATTGACATGTGAAAATATTGATTTCAGAAATTATGGATGATATTATTGCATTTAATGTCATTTCTTCTCTGTAGACGTATTCTATTTTCGAAATTGTATAAATTTATTTGTCTACCACGCCTCCAAATTCTATGAAAATCTAGAAATTATCCAAATCAAGAATTATACACAATAGAGTTGAAACAATAGTTTTCCATCATTGAACAAAACTAGAAAAATACTCTCAGACCTTAACGAGCACTCTGGAACATTTCTGGCCAAGTATATAAATCCTTATTCTGGGGCGAGATCATTTTGATATAGTCGTTCATTTTCCTTACATTTCTCTTGAGGTTTCTTCACTCTCCATTCGCAATATTCATAATAATCCTCCATCACCTTTTCCTGCCCGACTTTCCGCAGACATAATGTTTCTGAGAGACATTATTCAATTCGAAGGACAGCACCGACTACTTGGCGTAATCAACCAGGTGGGAGAGATATTTTCCATCATTCACCAAACCGCCTGATGAGATTTTAATGCTGTTGTCAAACAGTCTCCACTCTTACACAATTTTTCATCCGCTCTCAGTTTGAATGTCTCTATTCTCCATTGTACTATCACATCCTTTGCCCCGTGGACTTTGAAATTCCTTGTGGAATCAGTTGAGCTTGAAGATTCAGCATCCCGTTTGATTTATGCTCCTCTCCACCAACTCACACTCACACACGGTCTTCCTATTGATCTCAAGTGGACTGAAGGTCAAGGTTCAATACTTCCCTTTTGTTCCTCATTTAAATTGTGTAGCCTTTAGGAATATTTTATAATAATAACTTTCCTTTGATCAACCCTCATAACTCTAAACTTTTTTCGACATTAAAACTATTTTAGACTTGCATCAACTTCTAAAATAAACCATACAATGTATCTGATATCAAAGTACAGTAGAACCCCTCTAGTCCCGGTAATCCGACTCCTTTGGGACTGGGGGCATGGTCAGATCGCAGAAAAGGTCGGATTATGCAAAAAAACCAATACAGTACTGTATTTATTTATTAATCTTAACATTAATCATACAAAGATAGGCTACATGAAATAAGTGATTACTGAAGTAGGAGATTACTGAAATAAAAGCTAGGCAATAAAATATATGCAGTAATATAAACAATAATATATAGACAGATGGGCGAACAATGTCGCGTCGCAACGGTAAACAATGTCGCAGGAAGTGGGATTGATGAGTCACCGGGCGGTCACTTAGCGATGATCGGATTAACCGGAGTGACGGACCATCCGAGGTTGGATTAGAGGGGTTCTACTGTACTTTGATATCAGAGACATTGTTAGTGTATATGGTATGGTTTATTTTAGAAGTTTATTTCTTCTTCCTTCCTAGTCTACATACATTGACAAAAGACTCTTCTAGTAGAAGATGTTGCACTTTTCAAGAGAAGCAGTTCAGTGTTGCCCAAGTTTGTTACCAACTTCTGTTCGAGTCATTATAATTTGTTACAAAGCTGACGTTTTTTGGTTAGCTGAGTTTGCTTGATCTTATACATATTCAAATTTCCAGCCAGCGTGAGTTCTAATCCCACAATGCAAGTAGGCTTGAAAGTAAGAATTCCTCAACTGAAATTGCAAGTGATCCTCATCTGAATAATTTGCTTCATGCACGACTGATCTTAGTTTATGTCACCATTATTACAGCTTCTAGCATTAAACAAATCATTCTCTCTACCTCCATGTCCTGTCTTCTGTCTTTAATTTTTCTTTCTCATTTCCATTTCTTTTCGTTCTCTCCTCCTAGTTTTTTTTCTCCTCCGTAAAAAGTTTTTTTCATAATTTCTCTCCTTTTCTTATTTACTTTTCTCCCTCTTTTTCTATTCATATCTTTCAGTTCAAACTTTTTTCTTTTCTCAGTTTCTCTTTTCATCCTCCTCTACCTTTTCCTCAATCTCTGCCTCCTCCTATTATTAATCACATCCATTTTCAACTTTTCACCTTATGTCTCTTTTTCTTTTTCTCCTCTAATATTTTTCCACTTTCCACTTATCCTCTTCTTTCAACTCCTTCTTCTATCTTTTTTCTAGAGCAAGCCAAAGAAATGATAGAAAATTACTATTTTGAGATCAAGCCGTCTACAAAATTACTATTTTGAAATCAAGTCGTCTTCTATTCGTACTTCGAGAATTACTTGCACACAAATAAAAGGTCTCGTAATAGAGTCAATACTAACTCATAATAGGATAGAATTATCCCTGACAAACTAAGTGATAGTTCAAGAATACTTTCCAACCATGCTGCTTTTTCAAGAACGGACTGGAAAATCACAAATCCACTTCGTCAAGTCTGCAGGATAGAAATTGGATTCGCTAAGTAGAGACGAGCGTCATCGACATTGCAAGATCCACTGTGATAATGTGCTCGTTGAAAAGGATGAGAAGTTTCTAGAGAAAGTTGCCACTCAACTTCTTAGAAGTTTGCGAAGTTTCTACGGAGAAGATGGATGCGCGGAACATGATTTTTGAAGAATTAAGAAAGTGTTTGCATGACATTAGAACACTTTCCCCAACTCAAGCTGCATTACTTATCTGCGAACGACTGTCACTCTCCAATCTGCTTGAATATTCTGAATATCGTATGAAACCATGATCTTCAAGAAGTGATAGTAACATAGAACTTTTCAGTTCATTGGAATACAATAAGGCTAGGCGTACAACGGTTAGTCAAGACAAGACAAGACTAGATTAGTCACGTTTGGTCACAGTAATTCACATAGTTGCTTATGAAGCCTGACACACTGATGCAATGACTAATCGGTGTGTGTTTCTTCATAAGCAACTATGTGAATTACTGTGACTAAATGTGACTAATCTCGTCTTGTCTTATCTTGACTAACTGGTGTACGCCTAGCCTTAGATGGGAAACATTGACTAATATTATAGGCTTATCGGTAATCGAGGCTACTCTGGAGAGAAAATAATATTGGACTCATACATGAGCTTCGATAATTTTCTTCTTGATTCATCCCTATAGAATATTTGAATATTCACATATTTGAATATTTTGATGTTTCTCCAAAGTATCGATTCAATATGATTCTTTAACAACATGCTCAACCTTCTGCGAAAACTCTGAAAAATGTTTCTCAAACGTCAATGTCTCCAGAAGTAGGTACAATCGATTTGTTTAAAAGCAGTATTGCAGGAGTTTCATACTTTGAAATATTGTTTTTGTTGAATTAAAACTGTCTTGAGAGCTTGTTGCTGAGTTTTGTGTTCGGAAACTTTGAAAACGTAAATTGAAAGAAATGGAGACGGCTTGATTTGTTTGTTGTGAGAAAGCAAAGTTACCACAAGCTCTCCGTATTGTAAAAAGCGAGACTTACTTCTTCCACTCATAACAAGATAGTCAAAGCTGGTTGGTTCACTACTTTTTTGAGTTTTTCGGTTTTAGTTTGAGTTTTTAACTTTATTCAAATCACAGATCGGTTTCAATAATAATATTTGCATTAGTAAGTAGGTTACTCTCTTGCTAAGACGGAAATTTGGGTATCCAATTATCTTGCATAAAGTGGTAAAAGTTCTTGCTGATAAATACTATGTCACTACAGTGTAGTGATTCATGCTAAATATTATCATTTGGTAGTATAAGATTTATA
Organism: Laodelphax striatellus; assembly: GCA_017141395.1. Taxonomy (NCBI): domain Eukaryota; kingdom Metazoa; phylum Arthropoda; class Insecta; order Hemiptera; family Delphacidae; genus Laodelphax; species Laodelphax striatellus. The sequence continues at coordinate 18,282,480 of CM029530.1, forward strand.
TTACATACTTTTATCAGTGTTTGAAGTCAAAATATAGGAGGCGGGATCTACCAAATAATGTTTCTTCATGTTGATTGAACTAATTACATTAAGGCTGTGCTTTCGCACATCCATGAATATTATATGGACTCAAGTGACTATATCTTAGATTGATTAATTCTTATTGCGAATGAGTTGATTCTTTCCAAAAATTAACTAGCCTGCCTTACAATTATAACACATTTTTAATTAGATAATCAAGAATTGTTTCTTGTTTGTCAAAAAAGCAAGCTCTTCACTCCCATCTATGGTACAATGAATATTTTAAACTTGGAACCTCGAAATAATAGACTTTAGTACGAATTGATTCATTTACAAGCTTCTCATGTAGAATTCTATTGTTTGTATCGATCCATATACATTTTTAATAGGCTTATCGACTCTTGAGGTATAATTTTCAATACGTTTTTCAATAATATCAGTTTTATTGTAAATAGTTTATTCGTTTAGAGAACTAAGGTCACAGGAATAATAAAACGTCTGTTGAGCCTCTAACATAACCTGCTCTATTACTTGCAGCGAGTGGACCACCATCTTTTATGGACTCGCAGTTTCATCTTCCTGGAGTGGCTCTCACATGAACTCCCACAGAACAGAAAAACTTACTTTCGTTCGAGTGACTTTTTCTACTTTCGACTTGGCTTTTCGGGGGTCGCGTGAAGTCCTCGTGGTAATAAGTTTGGCTCTTCTGCTCCGGAAGCTTTTTGCTAGATTTTGGAGAAGAGCTGATTTTGTGGGCGATTTGTGCAGACTCTAAAGTTGAATGTTTTATGACAGTGAAGTTGGACTTTGTTGGTTTGGACTGCTGTCGCAGCGCACTTGGAATTCGTCCAATCAGATCTTGCGCGCTGCCCACCAAATCTCTCCCCCCCCCCTGAATGTCATCATAACCCTCCTCCTCAGCTACTTCTCTGCAATCCTTTGGCCACTTTTTGTGGCCGAAATTCACGGTGGGCCGCAGTCCACTTCATTATTCAGGAAAAACAAGCTAATAGGAGGAACGAGAGCAGGTTATCTCATCTGTTCATTTCTCTTTCTCTTTATTCATCATTCACCTCATAACTCCACTGCAGTCAGCTCTCTAATCACTATTAACCACATCCTTCTTTCAAAAATAGAAAATATGCCGCTTGTTTTAATTTCAGCAAAACTGATAACAATTTATTTTAAACTTGGTGAGAACTGTATCTGAATACCGCAATACATTCTAGCTACGAACTTCGAACCCTTCCTTCCACCTCTCCAATATTTGCCTTGTCTATGTTGCTACCGCTTCAGTTCCTGTTCTACACCGCAACGTCTCAGAGTCAAACCGCATCTCGCCTATTTTCTCAATGTAATTCGCTAGTTTTCACCTATTTCAAAATTTTTTTTTTCATCTGATTAAGGGATTGAAGCTTGCCCATTTCTTTGTTCTACTGGCGTTTGTAGAGGTGAAATGATAAAACTTACATTAAGGCCGTGAGCCCACGGATCAACTGCTATCTGACTTCAGTCAGCAACCCAGCGTTGCCAGATGACATTTGGCTGTTTTTAGGGGAATCGGGTGATCTAACATATCAGCCAATGTCATCTAGCAACGCTGGTTTGCTGATTGAAGTCATATAGCAGTGGGCACTCGTCCTAAGAAAACCAAAAGTGCTGATGTGAAGCAATAACCAACTGTTTTTTCAAAAGCGAATGTGTCAAATGAATAAACATCATCATCAGTTCATCTGGTACTATGATAGATCTTGAATATTTGATGATGACAGTCGTGGGAATGAATAAAATACGCTACTGTATGGGAAACCAGATGTATACGATTGGAATTAGCTTGAAGCTGTCAGAGGCGTCACCGCTCAATAACAGTGATTAACTTGTCGTTTCTGAGTTATGAAAGACATATTGATCACAGTATTTAGATTGGACATTGCTCATTTTGTTCGTTAATACTGAATTCTTATAATACTGTAGTTTATTGATTAACGGTCTAATCGATGGGGAAGTATGAAGAGTTCCTCCCCTTGAGCTCTATGTTTGATATGGACATTTTTTAATAAAAATTTGATTAATCATCATTTCAGTCATTATTTTTGTTATTAGATGTTATTGATTAGATAGGACATTGTTTATTGGAACCTTCAATTGCTAATTCACGGAGAATAATCTTTCGAGAAGAACTTTTCACCCTTTGAATAAATAATAAAAATTGGATTGTTTCATCTAGATTGATCAGTTCGCTGGTGAAATGTGAGGGAAAAGACTGTTTCTATGAGCCGTTACAAAAGGTTTGACTTATAATGTGTATTAAAACTTAATGTTTGTTCAACACATTAAACGTAAAGTAACGTAAAGTTTAATGTGTAATTGTAAATTAACTTTCCGCTCCATGTTGCAATATTATGTTGAAACTTTGGTAGAAAATGTGACGGTAAGTGGCATCTCTGCATCTGTACACCTCTCTCAAGACAGGGGTTCTTTATTGTAAAACGTTGTTACAAGCTGCAAGACAACTTGGGAAAAATTTCTCAATGTTGCAAAATCCAGATGAATTTGACGTTTTTTCAAATTATTCAAAGTGGTTGTCAATTACAGAGGACCTGTCTTGTCAGGTGGATGTTTTACTAAGAAGGTGTCAAAATCAGACTGAAATGAAATCAGTCAGGAAATTTGGGAATGTTGATAGAAAACAATTCCCTACTGGTTTTTTTTTTTTATTTCAATTGGAAGGTTCAATTTCAGCTGAAGGTTTTATTTCAGTTCATTCATATCAACACCTCATTTGATTTCATCCATTGTTCACAGCTATTTGGGAGGAAAATGATAGGGAAACTTGGATAAATACTGTTTCTATTATCATATCATTTCTCCTCCAGCTTCAAAGAACTCAAATTTCATAGTACTTTGATAGTCTCCAAGATATTGTCCCAATCACAACCACAATCTAACCCATCGTGATTCTAATCATATTTCATATTTTCATCGTGACTAATCATATTTTAACTTCGGTATAATCATATTTTGTATTATGAAAGGTGCTTTTTCCTTTGTTGCTTTGTCTTCTTTCTTTGCTTGTTCAATGATGTGGATGAACCACAATATTACACAAGCACAAATTTACTATGGATATTTCTGTTTTTTGCAGGTGAGAGCTTCTGCAGGATTCATATGTATTCCAGGAAAAGCGTGAGTTTGAGAAATTTATTTTCATAATTTTTTCCTCTTACTGAGATTCTGGAAACGCAGATATAGTGTTACAGGATAAATTCTTGACTATTCAGTTCAGCAAACTGCAATAATAATTTTCATTTTTGATAACGTTATAACTAGCTTGGTTCTATCATATCACACATCGTTTTGATAAATATATGGGTTGAGTAATAAGTTTGAAGAAAATTCAGACAAGAATATTGGTGTGCGGAAATCGGAAAAAATGGTCATGTAAAATTGGTTGGAACGTTGAAATTGCAATATATGTACTAGAGAAGGTAGCAGTAATATCACCTCATATTCAGGAGGAATATATTGGAATGGAAATATTTCTAGATACAAAGCTGGGGAAATACGCACAACATACACATGTGAATTTAAGTCGGCGTTTGCCTGCTGGAGGAGACAGTGGTAGAGGAAGAGCGAGCGATTTTGTTAGAGTGAGCGGAAGATTTGAGAAATTTAGGGTGAATGAGGGGTCGGATGGAGAGTTCAAATTAACCTGCGAAAGGCAGTACTGTTTACTTTGTGTTCAACCTGAGCTAGTTGGCAATTTTCACTTGTGTCGAGTCAAATTCTATGATTAAACACAGTTTGCACTCCATTTAATTAACTGCGTGTTGCGAGCGCTCTATGAATGTGTGCGAGGGAGAGAGAGTTCACGCGCGACACACAATACATCGCAACACCTCCAGCGTCTTGGCTTAATTAAGAATAACTGCCATTGCCGTTAGGTGCGCCTACCTGTAAGGCTTCGTTGCGAGCTTTGCTTCTCAGAATGGGAGAGCACGCCTACAAAGATCAGTGAAATTGGATATCAAATGTTACTGGATGAGTACGGTTGCACAGCGTTCAGTCGCTCAGGTTTTTGAAGCCTGGATTGGGAAAACGTTCCAAAGCAATTGGAACGTGTTTTTCAATTGAATTTTATATATAGAGGCTATATCAATAAATATTCAACCTCCAATCAAGCTATGAACAAGGAATAATGACGTGATTTTCATTTGAATTGGTTATAGAGGCTGTACCAAAAAAACTTATACACCAATGATTTTTAAAAGCTATCTACTTTGAAAAACATCATTTAATGATGCATAATAGTTGACAGTACTTACATTGTGAAGCGGAAGAGAAGAACCACACCGGAGAGTTCCTTGTGTAGCGGGTTGCGTTTCAAAGAAGAACGGAGGAGAGGCATTATATGCAGTATCTCTTTACTTACAATACGGATAACTCCGGTAAAGCGTCTATGCTTCCTCAGTAGTTATCACCAATGGCAGATATGTATTGGAATAATTTTATATCTTTAGAAAATCAGTTTCATTTATAATAATGAAATTTTCTATCTCAATCAATTCAACGAATAACGATCCTAGTACATCTACTTTCTCTAAAATTGAAATAATTCTAACTCATTTAACAATTTAAACTTAATCAACTCATTTGAAATTCAAATAATATTGAATACGACTGATCACTGTATTCATCTCTTGTGAATGTTCATGTGATATTCATACGCTCTGGAAAGCACTCCTTCGAATTTTTTATCTCTCAATGTCATCCAGAATTTCTCTAATTTTTGCTGCTTTAATCATTTCATTTCAGTTATTTACACACAATTTCCAAAAACAATACAATAATACAACATCATCATCATCATCTTACGTGCAAGGATTAGGCTATTGCCTGTTCCGACTTACAAACAGCTAATTAATTTTCAAATCTTAATTAAGAAAATGATAATATGAGGACATACATAGCTAGTAATGTATTTATTGCCATCTTTTTCGTGGCCTACCAATAGATCTTTTACCTTCTGGTTTATAATTTAATATCTGCAGGGGAAGTCTTTCTGCCGGCATTCTTTCCACATGGTCTTTCCATTGCTTCCGGTATTGTGCGACTTTATCCTTCAAGCTGTAGATTCCCAGCTCTGTTCGGATATCATCGTTTCTGATGTGGTCTCTTCGATCGCAGCCCTTAGTTCTGCGGAGGAATCGCATCTCTGCCGCCTGCACTCTACTCTCAAGTGGTTTAGTTGTTACCCACGACTCGCTTCCGTAGAGGAGGACTGGAGCAGCCATTATTTTATAAAATTTCATTATAGTATCTCTCCGTGCTTTCTTTCCTAAGGTTCTGCTAATGTTGCCACATACCACTTGAAATTTTCCAATCTTTTTCTCAATATCCAAGTCTTTTCTGTAACTGATGTCACATCCTAAATATTTATATTGCGACACTTGTTCTAAAACTTTGTTGTCAAGCACAATTTTAGACCGGGTTGGTTGTGTACCTGTGAATGCCATAATTTTTGTTTTATCTATTGAAACTTTGAAATTGCATTCTTTGCAAGTATTAATACAACATATAAATACAATACAAAATTGGAAAAAGTGGTTAGGTGACCTCATTAGTAATCAAGTTGATGATTCAGTTTAGATGTTTAATATCAATAGATGATATTTATGGAATGAACACAAATGTGCGATTCTATTCACTTAAAACTTTTCCGATTCAACTACATAGATAATTTGAAAAACAAATTTATTCACGATGTTTTGATTTCTACCGGTGGTTAAAATCTGGTGCTCTAACTGTATCAGGAAAGACTTGGTCTTCAGCTTCCACAATGTATTTAGTACCTCCAGAATCATACATTGGAAAAATGGGGAGCCTCACGCTAACAATATGTGTGTGCGCAATCTGTACAGCTTGGTGAGGCTGACGTAATCAGGATGTGAAGGATGTAATCTTTCGTGTGGGAAACAGCTTTTGACATATTACTGTACGATTCTTGACTAGAAAAGGGATAAAGGACTTGACGGGAAGACGGAAATGGATAAAATGAGGATCGAAAGAGAAGTGAGGCAAGAAAGAGAAATATTGAGAGAGAGAGGGACTACATCACAAAAGACTGTCGATCAATGTAACGTTTTCCGACAGCAGTGTCTCGCTGCAGGAAGGAATGTATCCAGAAAGATTCGATGCCATGAATCTTATGCTGTCACATCAAGTCAAAATGCAGCATTTCACCGATGACTTTTCTGCCCATGTCTGAATCATTTCCAGCGAATATCGACTTCTGGTTTGTTCAGATAACAAGAGAAAATCGTTTCCTCTCGAAAAAAATTGCTCTCAGTTCTTGCTATCCCAAAATTCATATTAAAATAATCCTTAAATCAATTTGCTATCACAAGATATTGCCAATATCGTGATAGCTGTAAAGTGGCGAGGGAAATCCCGTTGTGTGTTAACAGGATTTACGGTCTTAGACAGCTCAAACATAATCAAATTAACTCCAAAATATTCTAATCATCAGCTAATCCAATTAATTCTTCTTTGATTTCACAAGGGTTCGAAGGAAACGAGTTAAAAAGGTTGGGCCTTCACTCATACTCTATTTTGAACAGATGATGGAGAAATATGCATCCCTGGAGATACTGACAAGAGAAGGAATGGAGAGATGGAGGGGGAAAATTATGAAGCGGAGAGGGAATTAAAATTCGAAAAAGTCTAGTATTGTATTGAGATAAAAATTGGGAAGAAAATTGGGGAAGAGAAAAGAAAGGAAAGTTTCTTTAGTACACCTAGGTACTGCATGTGTATTTGTGTGAAAAGAGACTAAAAGAGCTCTTCTAATCTGTAGATATGTAACAATAGAAGAAAATATTGAAAAATCCGTAATCATATAAGTGATAATAATAACATATTGCACCGAATATGCAGGCCACCCACAGGTTAATGAACCCCTAAATCCTAAATTTGATGGATATCATCAACCACCAATTTAATATCATAATAATGATTTAGTTCACATGGTTTGAAATAGTCGTTTCAGGTACACCAAACAATGGACGACTTTCTCACCATTCATGGCTGGGAATTTTCGAGAGTGACACTCTTAATTTTGGCCACTGCTAGTAGCATGAGTAGTTACCAAATAATTTTGTGTTTGTTCAGGCATGACTAACTCTTCATCTGCTAGGCATGTTCATTTTATTATATTATTATGGAATGCAGTGCATGTGAGGTTGAATGGCCTGGTTCATTGACTGGGGAAATTTTAGAAAGTTGGGTAGATTCCATTTTGAGGGTTAGCAAGCAGGTAGTTTGGCTACAAGGTCATTGACATATTTTGTACCTGAAGTAGGTAACATTTATTAAAAGCCAATATACGCAATAAAATAAAAATTACATTAAATTCAATTAATATAATTATTATTGAAAATTAAATAAAAAAGGAGCAAGATCGATCGATCCGTCTTAATAAAAAATACTGTATATGTAAAATCAGAATATAATCGATATGTGTAACTGTAGGATAAGTTAGATAATCACGTGATTGATAAGCAATTAGGTTTAGGATATTTTATATTGGTAAAGAGTAGGATAAACTCGAGTTTTAGGTAGGGTTGTATTTTAAGTATTGTTTATCATGTAGCTTATAAGAGTAGTGCACTACAATATGTAATATTTTATTAGATGATTATTTATGTAGAAACTGTTTATTTTGATTCTATTGATGTTAAAATCCTATGATTGTATTCCTGTAAGAAAATTTATGCTTATTATAATGCTTATGAAATCTAGTAAAAATAGTTAGTAGCTTTTTGTCTATATTGTATGTTTTGAAGAAAAGTATCAATACAAAGTAGACTATCTTGTAATATTGTACTGAATATGTTATGCTGTACTTCAGATTTCATCTTGTATGTATTTTCTGATCATTTTCTGGTTACATGTCAGCAAGATAAATTTTGTAGGCTACAGATGTGTTATAAAGCTTTAAAAATGATGTTATAAAATTCATTCCTCAAATATTGATGTAAAAAAGGACTAACAACAATGTATTACTGTTTTTGTAAATTTTAGCTGAGAAGTCAGGGAATATAAAAGTTTTTAATTGAGCTTCAGATAACAATTTGCAATTTTCCAATTTAAACAAAAAATTCATTCCTTTGGAGAGTAATATTGTAAATTAATGTTAGGATAATTTTAAAGTCCCCAATATTGTAAAAACTGGAAGGAAACATATTACTGTCTATGGCAATAGTGAATCTTCAACCCTTCAAAGAGAAAGTTGCTACCTGCCACGGGAGCGGGGTGGCGCTGCTATAAATACAAGCCTGAGGGCGTTGTACACTAGCAGTCGTGATTTGGAAGTTGTAATTTGGCAGTGGTGAATCGAAGCAGTGGTGATTGAATTGTGAATCTGCAGTCAGATACTGGGAATTCCAGAGGAGACCGGTGTGGCGAAGCAGTAAGCTCATTTTTAATCTTCAAATTTTTCACTAGCCAGAAATAACAGTAAATCATTCCAGGCCCTTTTTTTTTTTTAAGTAGAAAAAATTAGTTCTCCAGAGGATTTTATTTCATACTTAATTTTTTTTAATAATATATTTATTATATTTATTTATATATTTATTTAAATCATTTTTGAAAAGTCAATTTTCTTTTATTTTGAACAATATCATTATGATACAGAGTTTATTTGATTGGCAATTCTAAATAATTTTTTTAATTCTACCTTTTTCTATATGAATCAGTTTTATTGTTTTTGAATATTCCTTTTGAATATTCATTTCAATTTATTTTATTTCGAAGCTCAATTTTTAAAGTTAATTAACTTGTTAGGCTCCTCAGCATTTTATTTTTGAAATAATTTTTGAAGTTAAATATATTCTAAAAATTACTGATATTATCTTTGTTTTCAATCAACAAATCCCTTATTCACGACCCAGAGACAAGAGTTTTTCGAGTTTAAAAAGTTCACTGTAGTTTTTGACAGCTTAAAATCCTAGTTGTACTTGAGTGTGTTTGCATTGTATAAAATATTTACATATTCAAGGCAATTGGGGTTTGCTTGCCACTAACTACAGTGTCATATTGTTTAGTTTCAAATTAATATCAAACATATTTTAATAATACTTTCTCAGTTGAACTGAGTGGCGCCCAGATAAGCCATGAGATTTGGCCACATTATCAATTTATCAGAGTTCATTGATTACATTAAATATTAGAGTTTATTGATTGATTACATTATTAATTATTAATCCTTAATTATTAACTTTGAGAGCGAAACAACAATTAGTTCAATATATATATATATGCAGATTATGACAAACTGTGTAGTATGTTTGTGATTTCCACTGTTTTTCATTCATAATAAATATATTATCTATTCTTGTTTCGATGTTGGGGGATAATGAACGATTGTTTATTGTTCTCCTATTCAGGATGAAGACACGGAGTAGTAATGCTGGATCACACAATGACAACTTGAGGTTAAGGTAGTCTCGGTGTGAGTAACCGCCTGCAGTCGGATAGTGGCGCGGTTCATGCTTTGTTTGGTTTCAGTCTCGCTTGAAAAATGCCACGGAACAGCGTTTATCTGTCCATTAGTAAAATTGGGGTTATCCTTAGAGTAGAAGCGGATGCTCCCTCCACCATCTAACGACCCCATTCGTTTCAATTCACTGTTCCTAAACTCCACACAAGAATTTTCTATTTTTTCAATGAAAGAGTACTTCTTCACATGGATCAGATCGCGATACAAAATGCTCTTACAGGAGTTTTGTAGAGTATTCAGTGATAAAATAGGCGAGGGACAGAAAAGTTATTGTCTACCGTCTAGTGCTACAATTCAAATTATTACAAATATTTACCGCTATTACTTTTAAATCAATATTATGTCTTGAAAACTTGATCGTACTTATTTAATGTCCAGATCGAAGGGAATTAGTCCATTAGCTTACCCAGCTCGCAAAGAGCTATTGACCTCCTATCTTCGCAAATTAATGGGTCTGATAATTAATTCTTCGTTTACTTCCTATTGTATCCCCCTCACAATAACAAAATTACATGAGATTCTACAGAGGAACATTTTTCACAACCAACCCCCAAATTGAGGTCTTCAGCTACTAGCAACATGGCACTATACCTGGTTCCCTTTTAATAAGATGTATGATCTCTTTTTTTTTTTTTTTTGATTGGGTTGGGCTTTGTAACCCTTAGCCACCGCGACCGCTATTCGATCTTTTGTGGCATCCCCTCTTTGGCTTATGCCATGTTTCATAATCCAAGGCCAGAGCAGAATTTACTCAGGGCCTTGAAGTCCAGTTCTCTTGCCTCCTCTGGTAGGAGGGTTGCCTTTCCAAGAAGTCTCCTCCTCATTTGCAAGAGTGCTGAACATTCCAACAACAAATGTGCTGCTGATTTCAGCTATGGACCCACCCTTCCGAAGCTGTTCAACTTCTATCAGGGATGGGTCTGCACACTCCTCAGATTCCATTGCGGAATCTTCAGTTGTAGTGCCTTCCTCTGCATGTACCGTTTCCTGGCAGGTTTGAGTCAGCAATAACTCTGAAACCTGTTCCCACGAGTAGCTGGAGACTTATTCAGTCACCCTGGGCAGAGCTCCGCGTTCACCCAGGGAAGGCTTCTTGAAACTGGAGGTCGCCTGGTATCCAGAGTTCGCATACTCATGTCAGGCACTCCCCTGACCATGCAGCCGTCGGCGTATGCTGTTCCACCATATGTTGGCTTGGCTTGCGCAGTTGATGCTTCAGGTGTTCCTAATTGAACACCCTACTCATGTATGATCTCACTCTATTTGTATTCTTGTATATTCCTTATTATTTCTCTTCTTGTTTACACTGATTATCTTTAAAAGCAACTCATTACCGTATCTCTTAAAAAATCTTTACATCCGGTAACCTTTACATTTTCATATCATTCTTAATAAACACAAATTTACCAACTCTAGTAATTTCCTAGAGATTTGATAGAATCATTCATTATCAATACATTTATTATCACTCATTTATTTTACGGACTTTTGAGAACGTTTAAGTATAAAACACATACAACACAAGCACACTGAAAGAACTCATTTACTATTATCAGTAAGGCCGGTATTATAATATGATATTTCTATGTCGTAAATCTATCATCAAATAAATATATAAGATATAGTATGTTCTCTCTAGGAGAACATACATCGACATATTTATGATCATAGTTAATCATAATATTTCGTCTATTACATTATTAAGATATTACATAATTATATTATATGATTTAGAACTATTGTAGTCTAATACCGTCCTAAGGCTAGGCGTACACCGGTTAGTCAACACAAGACAAGACGAGATTAGTCACGTTTAGTCACAGTAATTTACATATTTGCTTATGAAGCAGCACACAATGATGCAATGACTAATCGGTGTGTTGCTTCATAAGCAACTATGTGAAGTCCTGTGACTAAACGTGACAAATCTCGTCTTGTCTTGTCTTGACTAACCGGTGTACGCCTAGCCTAGTACATTTCGAACATTCAGTAGCCAGCTTTAATTCTTAGCGAATCGTATAATTCGTACACTGATATCGGACTAGCAAATAATTGAAGTTGCTATACATGGCCCTCATCATGGTTCAAAATCCAATTCGGTGGGAGAGAGCAGTTGCAAAAGTCGGAACGATCGGTGTAACGTAAGTTGGCCGATAGGAGCCGGAAAATAGCCGGCTGCAAGCGAATAATACGGATGAGAATCGGAAACCTATAGCTGGAGTTTTTCCATCCAATTAAACTTGGCCGACTGGTTGTGCGCTGACGACGTGAAGCCCCAATGCTGCGTTATATGCGTCTGATTTTCTCCGTTTTTAGCGAGCAATTACGCCGTCGTTGCCGGCAGATTAAGTGGGCCAACGCAGCGGCTACGTCACTGCATAATTGGACCACAGACTTCACGCAGAGCTCTTCCGTTCCCTACCGCTAAAGACCATAGGCTTAATATAATATAAGCATAGAAATCATCACCAATTAATTCGTGAGTCAATCATCTCCGCACAAAATAATTTGGCGGAATAATTTTGGCATTTGGGATCATTAAAAGTTCGGACACTACAAATATTGAAAATCAGAGGAGTTTGGATAACTGGGTATGGGGTTTCCCAAGCTCCTGGGTTCCTCAGTTTCTACTCATGCAACATGAAAGATGAGCTTTTTGTCATGTATTGTGAGCTTTACTTGACTCTCAACTTATCATTTGTTATTTTTGAAATATTTGAAAGTTGACTCTCAACTTATCATTTGTTATTTTCTATGTTTCGTCATTGGAGTAATCAACGCAACATTGAGAGAAGGATTCTCAATCAAGGGCTATCATCTATACAAGCTATTTATAATTCTCATGAAGTTTGAGTTTCATAACAATCTGGAGTTATGTATCTGAAATCTATTGAATTTATTTTTAGATTGTTGTTTTTTACGCTCCATCAGAATGTGGTAATATATTGATCCTTTTTTAGTGTTCATATGAAGAATTAATAGTTTCATTGTTTAGTTGAAGTCCGTAGTGTGAATTGACGGATGAATATGAACTGAATAGCTCTGTATTAAATTTATATTTTTATTCAAAATCTATGGTACTTTTACTCAAATTCACTTTTATTCAAAATCTTATGAGTAATTAACATTTCATAATTTTCTTCCCTGTTTGATCTTTTAGTAACAAAACCCTTTAGTTAGTTTAGTTAGTATAAGAAGTTGCTAATCATACCAATCATTCTTTGCTTCATCAACACTTCATTTATATGGAAATTAAAAAGGAAGAGATAATTTTGTGCTTCAGGAATAATTATCAATAATAGCATACAGTCAAGGATAGGGAAATATGAGATTAGGCATTTAAATAAGCTGAGGAGGAAGGTTTTTATAGGAATTCCAATTTTGTTCAGAATAAACAGAAAAATCGTGTGATGTAAGGGGCGGAGTTCATTTAATTTGTACCTTATTAAAAAAACACTATATTGCATTTAATGAACTAGAAAATCTCACAAAAATCTCTTTCTCACTGCCTGAAAATGACATCTGATGCCCCTGGTGAGTGGATCAGGGCCTGGGGGGTAGCGGCTTCGTAGGCTCTCACTCACCGGGCACAGGCCAAACTCCCTGTACAGCTGCAACCAGGTACCTTGACAGTGGTGCTAGATCAGTGCCCTCCCCACTAATCGTGATAATAGCTTAGATGCCAGGTGCACGAGGGGGGGACACTTCGGGGTGATAGACCCAACACATCTGCCTGAAAATGACATCGCCCTGGGGGTGGGGCGACACCTGTGGGGTGTTTTGGCCGGCCGGTCACCCCAGGTGGCCCTGGTACGCCAGGGTACTAGAATACACCCTCAGTGGTTCCCTGCTCGTCGTAAGAGGCGACTGAAGGGGAAGCCGGTAACCCTGGCGAGGTGAGCGTCCGCCCCGCCACGTCCCAGGAAGTAGCTGTTAACCAAGTCAGTGAAAGATCAGGCGGGGTTTTGGAGCAACCCCCGGCGGGAGGTCTGACTTTCCGAAACTGGTCACCTTGTACATGCCCATGGGCTACAAACCTGTGGACATTATTCGGAGATACGAATTTTTTCCATTTCTCCTGGAAGTTGAGGGGATACGTCCGAGCTTCGGCTCACGTACCGCCGGAACTGATGCCCCTGGTGAGTGGATCAGGGCCTGGGGGGTAGCGGCTTCGTAGGCTCTCACTCATCGGGCACAGGCCAAACTCCCTGTACAGCTGCAACCAGGTACCTTGACAGTGGTGCTAGATCAGTGCCCTCCATACTAATCGTGTTATAGCTTAGATGCCAGGTACACGAGGGGGGGACACTTTGGGCTTTTTTGCAATGCAATGACATTGCATTTTTATTTATCATTTTCGTGATATTTTCCATTTGATCTGTAATAGGTTGATACTAAGGTACTGCTCTTCGACCTGAATCAATCATATGTGATATGGCTTTCTCAGTGTGAGAATACCAAGGTTACAGTTTTTCAAAAAAATTCAGCAGGATATTTTTGTAGTAATTAATTTGAATAATTTTCATGGCTTGAAATCCGTATGTGATTATTGATTCAAAAGTCTTCTTAGAAATGAGTTGAATATTCCCGTGATTCTTTCGTAGAAAATCGGACTTGAAGTTGAGCTGAGAAACGTCAATTTCTTGCACGAAACATGCTTAGGTGGGGTGGAGAGTAATTTTCAGTAGCAATTATCCACACGATTGACTTAATGATTAAAGGACTTCGACTTTGTGCCTGATAAGAATGCCAATGGCCTAGTCAAGGACCATAATTATTGATCATGCACTGCTCATTACTAATCACTACTCCTTTCTCCAGCAATCTCACTTCCAAAAGGTAATCAAACTCCATCTACTTTGACTTTAGAAGTAGATTATACCAAGACAAACAGAAATTGTTGATCATACGTCATTTATATTGCAATAATCAATATTAATTCAAAAGTTGTGTATCATGCAGTTCAAACAATAATATGATGCAGACAAATTTAATAATATAATGTTATGTTGTCAACGTTATAATAATCAATGTTATAAGCCTGATTATATTGACTATACTGATGGTCAGTTATAATAATCCAATATTTAATAAATAATTATAATAGATCAGTCAATTCAGGCTCTTTTATGATGATGCTAGTAGATATGTTTTGTATGTTCTGCTACATCTTAAGGTCTTGTGCTAGAATGCCACAATGATTGCCAGAATCGACAATGTGACGTCATGCCTGACCTTCAGGTGTGGCAGAACATACAAAACATAATTTTATCTACTGTTGCTCACATGCGTATGACCTGTGTTAGAGTAATGAGATCAAGATCAAGAATAAGACGCTCCATGTCACTATGCTTCGCCTGTCAAATTTGGTTGAATCTTAGTTATTCAATAATCATTCACCCTATTACAATAATGATGTCAAAACTATCATACTAATATTGATAAGAATGATAATTAACTATCATAATTGATTGTAATTGATGAGTCACTCCATCTTTTATTGGTCTCCCCATATGTTGAGACTATCCTGATATTCATAACCTATTGCATTTCTTATTTGAAATAAGATTGTCGATTGTTCTCGGTCTTGATATATTGTTTCCAGAGTTTCGACACAGCAAAGATTGCTGAAGGAGTAGAAGCGGTCTCTTTCTTTCGCGGCCGTTCTTCTCGAAGTTTCGCCATTACATATTCATTCGTCGCACGCTTTCCTTTCACGTTCTCGAATTCAATTGTTGAACTTGACTGAACGAAGAGAATGAAGAGGACAAAGAAAGGCGCGCGAAAACTTTCTCATCATAACTTTCTGGAAGCGAAACTGCCAGCCTCACAGTGAGAGTTCAATCGAATAGCACTGATGTTTAAAGAGAGCCCCGTAATTGAATAGGCAATGCAATCGCTATTTGCTCACTCTCCGTTCCAGTTATAATCTATTTTCTGTGTATACATACCCTTCAGCTAGGAACTAGAATCCCATTATGAGCTTCATTTTGCATGCGTAAACCAACAATATATCGCATGGGAAGAAATGAACATTGACAATTGGTTTTAGTACAACCACAAATCTTAACTTTCCATTTCAATCAATCATACTCTATTCTAAAATTAATATTTCTCCCAATTTAATTCCCACTTTTCCAATTTTGAGTCATCATAACTGATCATTTTTAACTTTGTTGTAGGCCTACACATACGCTAAGTATTTCTTACATTCATGTTGGGTTGCACCAACTGGGATCAACTTCTTTGAATCAGCTGATCCTATTTGATTAGCATTGCACTGATCCTGGATTAAAATTGATCTTGCTTGGTGCAACCCAACATCAGTGATTTTGAAACGATGGGATTTCAGAAAAAAAGTGTACAATCACTATTTTTTATAACTCTGACGTAGAATTCAAAGTGTAAAGCCCTGTATTACAAACCATAGTTTCCAGTCTCAAGAGTTACCCAGGAAATCAGTTTCAACAGAAGTTGTAGTTAATGATAATATATGGGAGGTCAGATTCTATTGAACTTTGTAAAAAGAGGTATCGAAATCTTCACTAAATATACTAATCTCACAATAATTATTATCATTATATGAATAAGGAGTAACAAATCTCTTTTTCTGTTACTATGAGTATTGAATCTGATACTGCTGTCATCATTCACCAATAATAATTTTACTGTATCAATTGACTTTTGTTAATAATTTAATTATCTTGACTGTCTTAAGATGTGGCTTGGATAGATATTGGCTATCTTACATTATATCAAAATTCATCTCTTTGGCTGAATGCTCTACATGACTTTGGGTCTACTATATCGTGATCTGCAGAATGCGTTACATTAAAGCGTTATACATTAAACGTAGCATCTATAACCATTTTCTGTTGGACGTTGAAGCAAGCAAAGAGGAACGACAAGAGGTATTGAGTTGCATTCCGTCGCTGTTGAAGAGGACAGTAAAATTTTATAATTTTATTGCGGGTCGCATCGCTCTTATCGAGCCGACGTGGTAAAGTTTGAACCGGAGAAAAGTTATAATGAAAAACTCTCCAATTTCGTCTCCGGGGGGCTCACAATTGGATTCATCAGGAGAGGGATTGTAAAGGGACACGGCATGGCTACAGATGAATATGTAATGTCGTTCCTGCTTTTGCTGACGAATGGCGGAATGGCGCAGAGACGCCAAAACGTCGCAAGGTGAGAGAAAGCACTAGCCTGCAAAAAAAACCCTCTAAAACTAATACTTTTGCCGATTCTCTGTGTTTCTGGCGCGACTACTTTCCTACCCGGAGACATTGTTAGTCGGGAAACAGCAATTTGGCATTCACTAGCTGTATCTGCAAGATGAAAACTTGATAACTTTTTTGTACAGGAACCTACAAATTGAATTTGACTTTTAACTTGAGCCATGGACATCGCATAATTGACTGAGCAATTGGATGTTGGTTTCATGAAACCACACTTTATCCATAATGCTTGCTCGGTCTCTACAATTCACCTGAACAGCGCGTTCCCTTTTTTAAATAATTAATTTTTAAAAAAGATGAATAAATCCACTTCGCATCTTTTTTATAGAGAATAGCAGACTGGGCTTTGAACAATGATTTAGAAATTGGGACTTACTTACTCTATTATACATCGTAGTGACTTGGAAAAGTAGACAGTAGACTTTTTTGCTCTTTTTACTCTATTATACGAGCACGGATACTAGAATACATGGTAGGGCAGTGTAGGATGCGCAGAAGTTTGCTGCGATTATGACAAAGCTATTAACCGATTATCATAGAAACATTAAATAACAATTGTATTTCGGTTATGAGTAACGGCACTCTTCTCATAATCTAGGCGAGAAACTGTGTATTCTAGTATCTGTGTGGATGAGTGTTAACAGATAGATAGATAGTAATAAACTTTATTTGCCATGAAAAAAACCAAAACGAATATAGGCCTACAATTAGTAATAAAAATTAATTATAAATAATATTACGAGAAAACATTATAAGCTCCTTATCAGTGTTATCAAGAATTGGAGAAGTCGATCTATTCTATTGCAGTATAAGAGTGTTATCAGTTACTATTATCAGTACGCCGGTTCTCCCACGCCTTTGATACGATCAAGTTATCGATGTTTGATAGCTGTCTCACATAATTATACTGTTCAATCATGTGAATTAATTGGAGATTCTGAGAAACACACTACTGATATGCCTCCCTAGTGAAAATGGAACATGGATATCTGATACGATCAATTACTGGAGCCGAACTCAAAATTTGTATGTGGTTGTTATGGAGGTCGGATGCTGGAATTCGGCTGTTAGCTGTTGAATAATGTCTGGAGGCTATGATTTGGAGCGGGGGTAGGAGCCCCCCTCCCACCTAGTTAAGGGGGACCCTAGTGATGTGGGCGAGAATTTTGTGTGACTAAAAGCAGTCTGCCTGCAGCTAGAGCGGAGAGCAAAGAGCATTCGCTGCTGCAAAGGGCTGGCGACCTTTGTTCTGATTCAGATTTGTATTCATTCTGCAAATGGAACGCATTAGCCGCCAATGACGACTTGGATGAATGAATGAACCGATGTAGGCTACACAAACACAAACTATTCGTGCCATTTCAGACCAGCAATGTTTCCAGGCTACATTTTGTGTATGCTCGTTTGGCCGAATAATAATGATCATCATTTTTACTGTTGTACGTAAATCGGCATCATCAGAATGACTGTTGAATCCAGTGCTAAATTTTATTCTAGAACTCATTATTCAGTCAGTGAGTAGGCTAATCAATGAAAATAGGGACTGCAAGTAAATATTATGATGAGGAATATGCATAATATCTTGGCAAAATCCAAGCTTTTAATCTTGCATAAGAGTAGAGGAAATTAAAACGTATAGGCCTATTACATGAAAATGAAGGGCCAGTGTTAACCATTATAGTAATTTTTAGAATTTTCAAATTTTAGAAAAAAAATCTAATCATTAAAATAGAAAAATAGATTAAATTTGAATGTAGCCCTATTTAATCTACTTCAGTGTGACCTGATTCTATTGAAGTTTTCAGAGGCTGTAACACAGCCTCTGAAAATGGATCCTAAAATCTATTCGACAATAACAAATATTAAGCTACCAAAGAATTAATATTTTCACTTGACATGTATTATAAACAGTATTCTAAATCTAACTAACTTCAGAAACTAAATAGGTTCAGAAACGGTCTACTGTATAGTAAGGTTAATCAATACTATTACAACAGGTAGCAGAGGCTCTTAATATTATAATCCTAGGCTGATTCTTGACAGATCAGATTTATATTTTAAAAATTATAAATTTGAGATCTTTTGTCCGTGGTTTCAGTGGGGTGTTGGGCTGAGGGTTGAGCTTAGTCGAGAGAGAACGAGAGCGAGAGAGTGGACAGAGAGGTGGATGTTCGGAATGCCAAGGCTTTAGTGAGGGCACATCTTTGTAGCTGCATCTGCGCTCTCCAGCCAGCATTGCTATTCGTTGCTTGCTCGACCCTGATATTTGTGTCAAGCATTCCTTCTGATCTCCAACCTTCTGAGCTCTCATCTTTACCTCAGCAGAAACATCGTCATTCCTTCACGGAATCTAATTCCAGAAGATTCTTTGATCTCTGCACTTGCAATTTCGTCGTCCGTCGCTCGGTCGAGTGCGGCGCGTCCGGAGGCGGTGGCGGCGGAGGCGGCTGATAGCGGAAACGCTCTGCAAGAACTTTCCAAACCCAATTATACGGAGTTAGTTATCCCCAAGACCAGCAACCACCCCCTACCACATCAAGTTTGTTCGAATGAAGAGGAATCAGACAGAGATAACCCCTCACACATCGGGCTTCCCCTTCCTTCTCACTCATCATTCTGGCAATCGGTGCGCGTACCAGCTTAGACAATTCGCAAGATTGTTCACATTGCACCCTCTCACGATTAACCTCCTCCTCCCCTCACCCCTTAACCCACCGCACCATTTTTTCTTGGCAACATGAAAAAACTCCAATTCGACTCGGCCGTTATCAACATAAAAGAGATTGGATCCAACAATTGCAGTCGTTTCTTCATTTTAACGCAGCCGAATTAGATTTCCCCTCTATAAAGCGGAAGAAAATTAGAGAGGAGATGAGAGCAATGTAGAAAGAAGAATGGGAGAAGGAAGGGATGATAGTGCGCGTGAGACGGAGTCTGGATGAGACAGAAGAGGTACACTTAGGAATGAGAATATAGAAGAAAGAGATCAAGAAATTGAGGGAGAGAAGAACAGAATCCTTCCATGAAGAGAATCTGTGAGAGGATTTCGAAAGGGGGACTGTAAATGAGAAAGAAAGCTTTTGTGAGCGAGAGAAGAAGGTTCCATGGACAATTACAAGAGGGGAAGCAATTACCTCCCAGAATACACTTTTCTCATCATCGTTATAAAACTTAATTCACCAGGTCCCTAGACTAGCTCATTCGCACGGTATTAACATGATTTTGATTCGATCACATAATCGTTGAAATAACTCTGTTTCATGTGACGACAAATTCCCCGTGAATACTTTATTTCATCTGAGAATTTTTTTCTTGCAATGACCATTTCTCCAACTCGGATACTCCAAGTCCTATTCTATGTCTGAATATCTGACTCACTCTCGAAGCTGCCTACTCGATGAGAACAATAAGCAAATTATACTATTTAACGAACTACTATTCATGACAAACTATTTAAACGAGAATACGAGTATAACAATGACGATTTCCTGCTGGATATTTTAATGAAATTGTTTTTCATAATTTCTAAGTAAGAATAATTTTCTTCTAATGACTATTTTTCCATTTATAATAGTAGTCTATTGATGTTGGTGTAAGTATTGATATAATTATTGATTGGTATTATTTTAGTATTATAATGAATCAACTGGACCACTAAATCAACATCATACACCTGTTAGGAAAATATTAATATTGTGTGAACGTCTCAACTTCCACGAAAAACTGTCTGGCTTCCACGGGTATGATTGAAACTGCAACTTTCTTATGTCTGCTCCACTAAGCTGAAGTGTATGAGAGCGTGGGAATTTAATCAGATATCATCTCGAATGAGACGAACGCCTTGCAGCTTACAAATCTCCTGCAATCTGGCGGCGAGCATTGAAAGTAAGACGACGACGCACCTTGGAGCTGCTGCTGTCTTCTTTATTCTGTACGAATGGGAGTTCACTTAGCACAATTGGCCTAATGAAAGATTGGATTAGATCCATTTAGCTTCCATTACTTGGTGCAGGTGAAAGGCGGATGGAATCCGTGTGTGTGTGTGTGCGTGCGTGTGACGCCTCGGGCTCTGTGTGCCGTGCGTCCTCTTCTGAGTGTGCGGCGTAAATCACTCAGCTGATGCTGCCGCTGCTGCTGATGCAGCTATTGCTATTGTTTTGTTGTAAGCCTGAGCTTGAGGTGAGCTTCAGCCGGCTTTTCGCCAGAGATAATTAGCTTGATTCGCGTTCTTTTGCTTCTACCTTGCTGCCATTACTCTAAATCCATTAGCTAGTATTTCCAGTGCCGAAGGGGCTCGAGTCATGTCTCCGGGTAACAATAATTAGAGTCGCTTCTTGCTCATGTAATTATATAATATGTTCGTTTACCTGACAATAACGTAATACAGTACTCGGAACATGATTTGAGAATGATTGGATTTTTGGTTTCAAAAACAGAAAGCTACGTTTTCTTTACTTGGAGACTCATTTGAAAGAAATTTGTTGTTATTGATTTCATTGTACAGAACGTCTTTTGTCACGCCTCAATGTGAAAAATCGTAGTTTGAGATTCATCCATTAATTTTAATTGATTGTTAATTATTGCAGTGATAATTCAATATCTGCTTCAATTAATTACTCTTATGAAGGGTCCAATAGGGACTTATTGCGATCGTCCTGCGATCGTGTCTGTGTGCACGATAGGTAACAAACGGAAGATCTCGCACTTCTGAAATTTGGAATATTATAATATCTTCAAAATTCAAGATTTTGAACATTGAGGGTTGAATTTAGAAAAGTTAGAAGGACAAATAGGTATTCTAGATATTCAAACCTCAAATACAACCAAAATAAAACTGTAAATACGTACAAGCAATAGACCTACTTTTTAAGTTATTCCTTATTCTTAAAAGTACTGTTCTGTTTGTTTGTTTCTTATCTACCATTTGAGGTACTGGGATACTTCATTGTATCGGTTTAATCCATTATGGATCATGAATAAAACTTTATTGAATCTTTCCATGGACGTTTCTTTTTTTGCACTTGTAGAGTAATGTTGATGGAAACATTTAGCGGAAAATTCATTACAATTTTCTCTGTTGTTGAAATTCTGTGATGTGTGACTATTCCACACCTCATTGAAATTATGCTTCTCATTTTCATAAGTGGAGAGTGAATATTATAAAGAACATTAATTTTAGTAAGAACTAAAAAAATTAGATGATACTAATAAAAATAAAAATAATATAATTCCGTATCATTCTTATTTCGCGCTTGACAATTCAACAGCACGGTTTTACAATGTAAAAAAAACAAAAACACAATTTCAAAAATAATTGGCTATATGGTGTGCTGAAAAAAGAAAGGAGGAGAAATACCTTAAAAACCAACTAATGTTTCCCATGTAATAGGCAGGTAGAGGGCAAAGGGAAACTATGAAAATGAATCTCTGAGCATAATCACTTCATTTCATCCTATATTTCATCCTATATCATTTCATACTACCTGTATTCCACATTTTAGATATATGATTCGATTTCAAATCAACACATCTCTATCAGATTGATTCAGAGTGGTGAGATTATTTCATGTAACTTGACACTGAGCTGATGCATTGAGACAAACTTATTCATTGAAAAATGAAGGGGAGATCGGGATGGGATAACACGATTTCATATCAGACTCGGAAAGGGTGAATCGTATTGACGGGTGTGCCAGACTGTTAAATTAGTACGCTGGGAAGTTGGTGCTGGTGATGATCGGTGGGAGGTTTGGGTGTCCTGCGGTGGAATGGGTGACCCCACCAACCGTCAACAGCAGTTCTTGCCACCTTACTTTCTTCAACGATCCTTTCCAACTTGCTCTTGTCGCAATCGCAAATCATGCCTGACATTGACTCGACTCTGTCTGCTTCCGTGATTTTGTGACCTCTTCATTAAAACTTCTTCCCATTCATCACGGCTGAATTTGCAACTGTCAACGACTAGAATGTGAACCGTTGATTACTTTGTGTCACGTCACATTCCAACTGTTATGTGTACTAACGACTAATATGAAATATGTTCGAATATCAGTGAAGCCTTACTAATGAAGCATTAGATTTGTTTTTGGGATGCAACAAGTTACATTCAATGGGGACCGTGGAGAAGCGTGATATACTTATTTGGTCATCGCCGGGTATATTTCCTATAGGAAATACGCTTCGCCACTAAATGAGAAGTATCGGAAAGGACTATATATAAATGAGTAGAATGAATTAGAAATCGTACTGAAAAATGGATGAAACTTCAACCTGAGTGTAATTATATACGGCAAGGTGGAACAACCTTTGGTCTCCCCACCGACAAAAGCCATACGCTAAATAAATATGTACAGAAGTCCTGTAAGTTATGATGAGCTTTCTTGATTCAAACTTTCACCATTATTCTCACATAATTGCATTTTTTTCCCGTGGTGATGCCCACATATGCTCTTAGCTTGTGCGTGGGAAATGGGAAGTATGATGATGAGAGGTGAGTAAACTACAGATTAAGGTGGGTTCCGAACCACCGGGAAGCGATTTTGATTCTCATGAATGGATGATATTCAGCGGAAAAATACCTTGAACTAAAGTGGCCACCCTTATGATGGGAGTAACAGGTGCAAGTCTCTTATCTAATCTTGCGATTAGACACCGGCACGAACCCGAAGACAATCGCTTCCCTATGCGATTATTCATTGTAAAATGTGTAGCTGCGATGTAAGAAAGTATTATTAAAATAACTAAGAAAGCTATTCGAGATCAAATTCTGGACAGCAAGAATAAGAATTCAAGATCTTCATATTAACTAAATAATTAACAAGATAATTCAATAATCTTCCTTGCTTATTGATTCACCAACACTGATAATATCCATTTTAAAGGAATATTTATCAATTTATCTATCTATTCATTAATATTATTGTTGGTGGCCAATTCCAATGCAGCCTTCTTCATATCATCCCACGTTTGAAATGCATTACTATTATTTGTACCACTGTGAGACCTATTGAGTTCTGTGAATTTATATTGCAGCTTTATAGAAATTTCACAAAAAAATCCATATTTCCACATATAATAGCATCCACTTGATATGGCGGATAGCATTAGATAGTTAGAGAGATATAATTTCTCTGCCAAATAACATCTCTCTATCCATCTAAAGCCATCCGCCAAATTAAATGAATGCTACTATACGTGTGTGTATTTCCGAAATACAACTAATATAATAAACCATATTTTGACCCTACTGTATGCATGAGTTTCTGGGAAACGAACTTCAAAGGAAGAAACAAAAATCGGTTACTGGGAGGGTTTGCATTTTTCCATTCATGCGCCTGTCATTCAGGACGACGAGATATTTTGCAAGTTCCGTTAGAAATATTGCACGTCACAAAGTCTGAGAGTAAACAGCTGTACCTTCGAGAGCAAATAGATCGGTGTTGCAGAGAGTGAGTGTAAGGGGGGGGGGGAGAGGAAGAGCCGCATCATCGACTTGAGCCGATAAAAATCGCAGCTGCCTTTTTCAATTCGCCAGTAATCCGTAAAACGGGAGCTGGCGGTGGCGGCCGCGTCTGTCGCGCTCTGAAAGGCTCTGCGTCGCTCTCAAGAGTTTTTAAATATTCATCGACGAAGTAGGTCTTGCCAATGTAGTGCAGTATGTCGGCTACCACTGCTTTTTTGCTGCTCGCCTCTTTTGTGCTTCTGTTGTTTTTCCTCTGTTCAGCAGCGGCGGCGGCAGAAACAGCCCCGAGTAAATTTTGCCGCGCTCGTCCATGTAATTTGCGATGTTATCTATGACGAAGCATCAACAGCGGCAACAACTGTGTACGGCCCTTCATAAATAAATTTCCATTCTGAAGCGCGCAGCATTTTTCAGGTCAGCACACGTTTCTTCACTCTTTCCGGTCGGTCATACGGAGACTCCCCCCCCCCTAACCACCAGTCTAGGGTGCTGCTTTCTCACATATCCACTTCACCTCCACCCCCTCCTCTTCACTACTACCATTAGACCGCTATTTTCACTGTCACGTGCTATTTTTTCTAGAAGCTGCCGGAAGCAATCAATTCACCTCCATGTTTTCCATTGTAATTTCAGATGTGATCTCTCATTTAAATGGGTTTATTGATCTATCTGGAAACCATATCAGTTGTTACTGGTGAGAGATTGTCTAAATAAACAGTAATATGTTTTCAGATTGAAAAGAAAAAACAAATAATTTTTCCACATACAGACAGTATTTTCACTTTTTGTTTCCAAGAACTTCCTATGTTTCTCTTTTAGTATTTTTTTTAGTTTTCTAATAAGAAAAATTGAAGAAGAAACTTTCCCAGGTATGAAATTCTTTCAATCCCAAAATCTCTTCTACAATGAATTATTGCTCCAGCAATAATTCTTCTGATTGTTCTTTTGATAATTCTTCTGTGGTAATAACTCTTCTGATTCTTAAAATCCTTCTCATGATAATTTGTTTTGATAATATTCATGACTCCTTCTCGTTCACCCGTGATTTCAAATACTTTGGAATTGACAGAAGCAATGTAATCTCGTTTGAGAAACTCTTCAATTTAGTTACATTTTATTCATTTTATCACATAGTCTTAGTCCACCATAAACCACCTTAATTAGCGAATCTATGTTTTATTCTTAATACACCCCAATATTTATAAGTACGAGTTATACATTTCTTGAGCCTTTTTGAACTACATTGTTGGCAATTGCTCCATCAACTCGTTTATACCAACTTTCAGTCGTTATCTTAAGTGTGAAAAAAAATACTCCACATTACTGAAACGCTTTTCAACACCATGAATTCATTTTGAACGCCTTCAAGTCGGTAACATTTGGTGAATGTTTATCATATCAATAGTAAAACAATAATATCGTAACTTGAGCTCCAAAGCCCAATTATATTCCAAGAATTAAGTAATAGCAAGACTTTTTCTTGCGGCTGAAGGAGTAGGTGTTATTCTCTCAATGAACTAAAACTCTAACGATCAGTGCACTACAATGCAATCGAATCTAACCACTGTAAATTATGTTAACTAATGGAACCAATACAACGAGAACCAATGGAAGAATCGGACGTCAATGCAATGACGCAACTCTACGAAAGTTAAATTCAATTTGATAAACTTGCGACTGACCGAAGAGAACAAAACCATGAGGGCCTGGTCACATACGATTGTGGTTTGCTTTACTTTACTTCACTTCACTAACAAAGCTACTTTGGTTTACTTCACTTCACTTACTCGCATAGTAAATCTATATAAATCGTATGGTATATAGTAAAGGAAGTGAAGTGAAACAAACCACAATCAAAGAAGCTCTTCTAGTGAAGTGAAGTAAAGTAAAGCAAACCATAATCGTATGTGACCAGGCCCTGAGGGAATTATTTGACCCTACCTTAAAACATTTGAACTCGATATTACTTTACTCATTCTGTGTCATCTATTTGATAATATTCTTTGAAATCTGGTGATACTGGAGTAAAACTGAGCTTAATCGACCCTATCTTAAGACCAAATTTGTTCTTTGGAAAGGCTTTAGAAGCTTTATTAGATATTTTAGAGATGAAGCGCAGATGAGCGAAACTGAAAGTAACTTTGCTAATCCCATCTAGCCGGGCTTTTGTCTCTCGCACGCACGCTCTCGTACTGACGCACAACAACGATGTCGTCGTATAATGACTAGTTCAAGTGGCTAATAAGTGTAAGCCTATTATCTGACAAGTCATCTCTCACAAGATTACTTCTCACGTCTTCCAGAGTCTTGAACACATTACACTCGCTCACAACACTGGCGTTGAAATCCTTTCTCCTTTGAGATGCCTCTTTATTGAAGCACTCATCTTGCAGTCATAGTGTAAATCTTTTTCAATGTCATCATGCTACTATGCTCTTTAACTATTCAAACTCAAAAACTTGAATTTTTCTAGCGATTAGTCATAGCAATTGTTACATTGGAGACTTTGTTTCGTCCATTTTATTCATGACTTACGGTAATTCTTCCATTCTATGTAGGCTAGTATTCCATATACATCGTCTTCGCTTTCTCTTCCCAGTGTGCCATTGCAGCGTTGAATTAGATATACATCGTCCAACTTTGAAAATAGTGGGTATCAGTGCAAAAATAATTCTCATCAAAAATGTGAATTGGAAAAATTAAATATTCACCTCTTTTTGAAATTCTACAACTTTCATAAATCAGAACTGTATCCTGCCTGTAATCTGTTAAATTGTGGGATTTGATGTTTTTGATGCTGGGTTTGCAACTGTGAAAAGTTCTGTTTGTGGAATAGGAATTAGCTTGGCTGCAAATTGAAGTGGTCGTGTAATATTAACGCTGTGCGCCTGAGCGTCGCACCAAACGTAACATTTTGCGTCGCGAGTTAATAAAGAATTCATTAGTGTACAAGAGATCCGAGGTCGTGTTCGGAATGGACGTGCGGTACGCACTTTTCTGGCTCCCGGGTGTTGCGTTTTGCATTCGAAATAACAATAAATAGCATTTCTTGAGGGAAAACTAAGCATAAGCAGTAAGTACTAAGCAGTAAGCAGTGAGCAGTAAGCGCTCGAATATGCTGTCGAGCAACTTACAACTGCACAGTGTAGGGCAATAACAATTTACCTTTAGCTTTTATGCGACTTTTCTGAGCGTCGTTTCCAACTTTTATTCTCATCTGGATGTCTGAATGCAATGGGCGGCTCTGCCAGAGATCTATGTGCCTATTTGAACCGCTCACAGCAACCAACTGATGCTGCTGCTGCTGCTGCTACTTTCGCTTCATAAAATATAATCTTCAAACTTATAAAAACATAACTGGCTAGAGACAGTGATCATTTTCATCCTAGCTTTTTTGTTGAGCCTTTACAACAATATCCTCTTTTGTTGTTCCTAGTGAAAGTGTTGTAGAGATTATTAGATAATGGTGATAAATTAGAACAGAAATTGATTGAATTAGAACAGATAGTCTGGTTCAACATTCTAGATATTCTGATTCATTTCAATGAGTCTCCTCTGATCGATTAAAGACTAGCAATATTTAGAAAACAGAGAGCAAGTGCACTTGAATTTCAATCTATAATAATTCTTTGTAGAATTGTTAGTTGTTCCCTGCATATTCTGAAGTTGATAATTCTCTGCTTCTCGTTCAATCATATTAAAAAGTTCTCTGAGACTTTTTTATCTTGATTTAATCAAGGTGAAAAGATAAAAAAGATAATCAAAACCCAACTCAGCTTATAATGTATATTTCATCCTATTTCATTTCGTTGATTGAATAAATTTCCTGTTTTGAATGATGCTGGCCAAAGTTTTGGAACTTTTAAAACTAAATTACTTTGAAACTTGATTTTCTGCAATCATTTATTGATAATAAATGAAGAAATAATGGTTTCTTGTGTGATGCAATATATTATGACATTTACAGTAAGTTCATTATAAATTAACTGTATGTGTGCACAAATATTCTTTACAACTGTACTTTTTTTCAATGTATGTGCAACTAATGTATTAATTTTAAGTGTGTTTGAGTACAGTACTCTTCTTTATGTACATTTGTACAAGCATCTTTGTCTTAGCCCAACAGTTATTTGGGAACTACCAATTCATTTGATATAGGATTTCTATCCTGATTCAAATTCTGGATTTTGTTTTTGAAGCTGTCGATAAAGATTCACAACATTTTTCAGCAGTGCAATTTTTGGGAAATGTGTACTTGTATTTAGACTGTATAATTCCCTGTCATAATGTCAAGCTTACCAGGAGAAGGGCTTAATTCATAATACACTGGTTTACTAACAGACTCTTAATTAAAATGGACACTCGATTTATACTAATCAAAATTGAGCGAGCAGTTATACAGGTATTGATGTCATTGCTTCCTTTTGGTGAAAATTGCGAGTGAAAATACAGCGGGAGTTAAGCGATTGTAGTTATTAATAAAATACTGGTATATTTTACAGCGCTCTTCGTGTGTCACTCGCCATTGTTCATTAAAAGGCGGCAGGATTTAATTAAAAATTGTTGGCTGGAAACAATAGAGCACACTCCTGTTTGTGTTTTATTGAGTCAGTGAGCCAGATCACAGCAGAGATGAACAAGATAAGTTCAATTGTTATACCACTCCTGAGAATGCCCGATGTCAAAATTCAATTTCGACCAGTTTTGTTACATAGAGAAACTGTTTCAACCGATGCCAGAGGTTTTTGTTGGCAAATTTGTTACACACAGCTCTCCCTTTTCACTTATCTCAATTAATATGCTCTAACCCATTTTTTTTCTTACTCTAGTTGAACAGCTAAATTATGAAGGGGAAAACTTCACCAATTTTCTGCACGTGTAAACAGCCATCTATATCAATTACGACAATTGAGTGATCAAACAAATAAATACGTGACTGACTTTAGTTATCAGAAACATCGGTCACAGTGAAAAATGATGAACTAGGGTCTGTGACTGTAAGGACACACTTAAGTGACTGTAAGGAATAAGTCACTTACTTATTCAGTTGAAAATTAGTTAACTCACTTAAATCAATTGAAACTTCTAATTCAAATAATCTCGTTGTAGTTAATAGAGTGTCTTTATCATTTTATATCTTCGGCAGTGGAAATTTATGATTAGCCTGATAGTGAATGTGAAAATAACCTTCATTTTTAATATATTTATCAAAATTAGGAAGAGAAGACGTTTTGCACATGGTGTCTGTGTTTTCATCCCATATGTATTATTGTACTACCTTGAATAAACAGATGAATAAATTCTAGAATTTCATGGTATTTCAACCTGCTCATACTGGTAAATACTAGAAATTCAAAATTATTCATAATGTACAAGATGACAGTTGCGTTTTATTGAAACTATAACCAAAACGGTAAATTTCTAGATAAAAGTGGAAAGGTCACTGAAAAGTAAGGAAATAAGTCACTGGAGAGGAAGAAGCGTCGTATAGCGTCCAATAATTCTCACCAACTTTGATCATTTCTGCTTTGCAATAAAATTTGGTGTTATAAGCTACAAGTTGCTTGTTCTCTCTCCTCGGATTTGGATTCAAATGTTCCCTTTTAGCTATTGTCATATCTGCATGATATAACGATCACGCCGGTTCAGATCAAACTGGCTAGCAAAGAGATGAGAGAATCCAATTAATGCTCGAGATCGCGAGATGAGGTGGAGTACCCAAGAGAGCTAGATGCCGACATCAATGAGCGATCAAAGGCAAAAGTTGGTGTTCACGGAAAGGCCGAGTATCAATGGCCTCTCAGTAGTTGCTCTTATTCCTGGAATGGTGGAATTGTGCTGCCTTGTATGTATCGATGCATAATAGCAGAAATCAGACTCTGTGACAGATGGTGAAGAATTTCGTATTGTAATTGAGGAATTTTGTATGTTTAAAATTATAAAAAATCTACAGATTGGGGTGGGCGTTGCTGTCACAAAATTCAAAAGCAGAATGGGAGAGCTTAATAAGTTTCATTATATTATTGATTCAATATGAAAATTAATGAATATTGAAATTTGTCAAAGAAAGTCCTGGGAAAAATATTTCACAACGATTGATAGATTGATATGAACTTCATTTCAATTGAATAGGCAATCAGCAATGGAGAAATTCGAAAGTGGAGTAGCCCCTGAAAATGATTAATCTATTCGCTGTGAGCATCTACGGTGTTGCCCTCTGACGGATAATAGTATGCATCTTTTCTGGCGAATTAACATGTGGAAGATGGGCTTTAGTACGTAAAAATCAGTTTATAAATGAAATAAAGTTCATTTTCGCTATTTTTCCTTCTTATTGATTGTGGAATTACATTTAGAATGATAAATTGAATAAAGCACAAGTTATTTTACATCATTATAATGTTTAATTCAATTTCTAAAACGATCTTTGAAGGTTATGTTTCACGCTTCCACGTTATGATTGTGCAGACAAAAATTCTGTGTATAACCATAAAAAGAACAGAAATTCATCTTTTATCTTC
The DNA here is from genome assembly GCA_017141395.1 of Laodelphax striatellus. Taxonomy (NCBI): domain Eukaryota; kingdom Metazoa; phylum Arthropoda; class Insecta; order Hemiptera; family Delphacidae; genus Laodelphax; species Laodelphax striatellus. The sequence continues at coordinate 18,313,281 of CM029530.1, forward strand.
AGCAGCTGCCCTCTAGAAGAATTGAATAAGTACCCAAGTACACCCTAGATCCTGTAAATCTTTTTCACTCTAAATAAATAATGTAGATGATTTTCGAGCTTCTCAGTCCAAATACTCATTTATTGCTTCCATCATCATTCACTCATTATAGAAAAGGTTGATGAGAAGTAATTGGGATCGTGATTCGTGATGGTTCATAATTTAAATATTGATTATCAAAATAATCCAGTTGTCTTATCAAATCCTTCAAGATATTCTAATATTATATCATTTAGTCCAAATTCAAAAGCTGAATTATAATAATTTAGTTGTTGATTGTAGAATTTGCTTTGCTAGTTGGTGAACGGAAGAAGCTGAGATAATCTCCGGCCACCAATATCCATCGGCTTGCTCAGGGTGCCGGATAAGCCTGATTCAATAGATACCGGTGATTTTCGGGACTCATCGCTGCAGCGCTTTTGTCCTCGCAGACTGCTAGCAAAGCTGGATTGTCGATGGAGAGCAATAAATGTCTCGAACGTCGGCTTTCAGTTTCTTTATCGCATGTTTTACGGCACAGTAAACCAGTTTTACGTCTCAATTGATGAACTCTGCTGTTGTGCGCTCCTGTTTTGCATCTCAAGCAGACAACCATATTGAGGAACCTCACCCAACGACAACAGAGCTTGCTTTGGGTAACAATGTGTCTCTTCACCTTGAAGGCGTTTTTTTTTTTGTGAAGTAGTGCAGTAGTGTAGTAGTGCAGAATTAACAATCAATATTTTTCGTTAACACTGTATTCTTGGTTTTCATTTTCTTCTAAAAAGAAGTTATTTGGTTAATCAACATTTTATTTATCAAATTGAGATACTAACTTTTTCAGAATAGTTCACTACAGTAGAGATGAATCACCGTGAACTCAATGAAGAGATGTTTCTTATTGTGTACTAGAGTTTCTTTAGTAGGTCAAAGAATTAACCTACTAAATAAAAAAAATTGAGTTCTATTCACGAAAAGCTACAAATTAATTCACAATTGCGCTACGTTGATACGAAATTTGGTTTAAAAGGCTAGTAACCAAGACTGAACAGTGAACACGTCATTTTACAAAGATGAGGCTTGAAGTTCCATTGAGTTATGAGCCCTAAAGGTGGGTTTCCGTTACTGCGACAAAGTGCCGCAGCGAAGCCCGACCCAGCGTTGCCAGATGCAATTGATGAAAAATCCCCAAATAGTTGGGATTTTTTGTTTGTTGTCAATTCTGACGGGTTGGGGGTCTTCGCTGTTTTGAACATAGGGTGTACAGTACAAGCGAGCACAGCGAAGTACCCGTTCCCATTCTGACAAACCCTGAAATTCAATTGAAATTCGAATTCAATTAAAATTTGAAGACTCAAATAATAGCTCACATTATTCCTCTTAAAATATAACGTAGTTGAGAAATCCATTAAGAAAATTGTTTCCCAGAAAAGCATTCCAATCTGACTAGACTAAAGGTGAAGAGTGCTTAAATATTGTTGAAAATTATATACATCATTATAAGATTATTTATTTATTTAGCGTATGGCTTTCGTTGGTGGGGAGACCCGAAGGTTGTTCCACCTCGCCGTGTTTAACCTAATGAATACTAGAACATATTGTTCTCGTATATTGATCATTATAAGATTATTCGGATTAATTGTTCAGCTATCCAAACTATCATAATATATACTGTCATTAGCGAGGTGGTTGACCTGTTTAGTTTTGAGTTATCGATTGATGAGTTAATTGGTTGACTGAATAGTGTGGCGATCGTAGCGTACGATGGACAATCAAGAGAATCTGGTTTTGTGGAATCCGATTAAACTTTGTACAGCAACTGCTTGAAGCTTGATATCTATCCTCTGATTGCAAATACGTTCCAACTCTGATAATATGAGCTCGGACTCGGCTGGGTCAGGCCAACAACTCTGCATCTGTCTGGACCCGATAAGTCCATTCCAATTTCAGCCAAACTCCAACATCTCTGGTCACTCAATAATCCAACAGTTAGGCCTACATCCGAACTCAATCTCTATTTCGTGTAATCGAGTTCATCCTCCATATACTCAGAATATTTTGTCTCAATTTTTCCAAAACTGAGTGAAATTGATAAATTTTCCATCATCATGACTTAAGTTCATTTCTTTTTTTTATAAAGCCCGTTATCAAGCTTTTTATCTTTCTCTCACTCCTCTTCTATTCGAGATCTATTGTCCATATTGTTTTCCAAAACTGATCGAAATTAACCACTGTGAAGCGGTTGTCCCAGTGGAGTCTATTCGGTGGGATTAGATAAGAGAAGTACCAGCCAACTGTACTGGCCTACCACTAGCCTACTATTGTTTAATGGTCACCGGCTCTTCTAGATACAATTTATGAGTTTCAAAATCGCTTCCCGGTGGTTCAGCACCCACCTTAAGCTGTAGGTTCATTCATCTCTCATCATCATCCTTCCCATTACCCACGCAGAAGCTTAGAGCTAATATGGGCATCATCCCCAACAAAAAAATAATTGTTTCATGTTCAATGTATTTTTTTCATATATAACGAAGCTCTACTCTGGAGAAATTGTTGGAACTTATTAAAATTGATAACATTTTTCATGGCTTACGAGTATATTCATGAAGTGGCTTTTAAACTGTAGAGGGAATCTGTTTCTTTTCTCGACTTTTCCTACTTGTGAGTGTGGTTGTAATGCTCTGGTCAACCATGGAACAAGTAAATGGAACTTTTCAGCTAATCCCAACTTCAGACCTGGAGAAAGAAACAGAAAAGCATATACTTGAAAAGTTATTCTGATTATGAAGCTGAAACATCATCATCAATAATAAATGGACCTTTTCATTTCGAGGAGAATCTGAGGAATAGAAAAGAATATACAGAGCATGGAATGATCAAGGGATTTATAGTTGAATCGCCAAGTACGATCATGAAACATTTGTACCATTTTTTTCTCTAGTGGAAACAGAAAATTGTATGAGATCATTAACACTTCGCATTTTAACTAAATTGATACCAAACTACTCCAATTTACATTGATAAGACTGGATCGATTGCTATGAGCGATATCATTTGAATCCTCTCTGTGATATTAATATCAAATATAAACAGCAGTATCAGCTTCAATATATCATTTTCTTCTCGAAGTGAATCGCCAAAGTGTTTCTGGTTCTGTATTTCTGGAAATCATGTTAGACTTCATTATTTATTTTTTAAACTGAGGGTATAATTTTATTTTTTTGATTATTATTCTCCAGCTTACCCTCAAGATTCACATTACCATTGAATAATAATTAATTAGTTGCATAGATGCATACAGTGTGCCATATTATACAACATTCATTGTAGTGTACGTGGGTATATATTATTTTTTCTCTTTATTGAAAGGTCACAGGGCAGTGAGAGGCAGAGGCACTCACGTGACACTGTGAACTCATAGAGAAATATAAATGCATCTTGGCTGAGCCAACCTCCCAGTACCCGCCGTGAAACGTAACTTCATTTTTTCTCCAGCGACGCATTAGGCAACATCAAAGGGAATTTCCAAACGGTTTGACGTCGTTGCTGATACATCATTAGCAAATTAGATGACTTTCTAAATATTTTACTTGCGCTTGATCGAGCTGACGATGCCCACTGATGAGAGCGAGAGAGAGAGTGACTTAGCTGTATGAAGCGCGTTCACTCTCATACCCACCGTTGCTGGTTATGTCTTAATCCGAGCTAGTCGATAAATGATGAATTCGATTATTTCGACTCTCGGATCCAGCTTCAACTACGATTGCCGAATCATTCATCCGATAAATTGCACATTCATCGACAGTCATCCAATCACAAACAGAATCTTAATGAGCTTACAACTTTGTCAAGTCATTTACTCAATTTCAAGAACTACTGCGTGGAGTTCATCTGTTTATCTTGAAATTTAGTCGCGAGAGATTTGTGTCATCATAAGCGTTACAATGTTTTCTTAGTAGATTTCCTATATCAAGGAAAATTTCCATTAGAAATCAATTCTACTGAACCATTAAACACCAATATGGAATCACATTCATGCTTTCAAAATAAGACGGTTGTTCACAGTTACTTTTATTGCTCGTAAATACGCAAAAGATTTTGATGGATAAACTGCTAGCTGTTACTACACCTATTGTTTTTTTTATTTTGTTATGAAAGAATTGAAAACATTTATTACAGATAAGATTTATGAAAAATCTTTTAATCGTTATTCGTTAATTGTTGATAATCATCATTGATAAGGCAGGAGAGTGAGTATAAGTCAACAAAGACCAATGTTTCCACTGTCAATAACATTTTTTCAATATTAAAAAAATCTCAGCAATCTAAAATTTCTACAACACAATATTATCTTATATAGGAGGTGGACCTGGCGGGGGTGCAGGGGTGTGCAACCCCCCTGCCGAGCGCCGCAAAGCGTGAGTTTCTAAATCTAAAATCTATTGAAAATCTTTCTCGTAGCTTTCGATATTCCAAGTCATAATTCTTCAAGTAGACTTCAATCGACTTGAATATTACATCATTAACTGATTATCAAAGTCGAATATTACTTCTCGACTCATTTATTATTGACACCGAATTCTCCGATTACTACCAATACTCTCTTGTTTTGCACTCCAGTGGAAGCGAACTTCTTTTTCAACAAAGTAATGGAATTATTAACAAGTGTAATACACGCAAAATCTCGCAATTCTATCATTGACTTGACCAATTTATTTGGTTTTGCTTTAAGACGCTTTTCTTTGTAGTGGAATTTGTGACTATACAATGAAAATATTTACTGATATTCGATCATATTCATCTCAATTTCTTTCTTTCTTCTATTACCATACTTATAAATTTATCATTTGAATAATTTGGATATTAATGAACTTTAAACATAGTCGTAACTTAGAGTCGTCAACTGGAAAAAGATTCTTTGATTATTTGAATCTTGATATTCAATTGAATCATCGTTTCAAATATCTCCACTTAATTCATCAATAACATGGGTCAATGACTATTGTCTTCGTTTCAAAAAGTTGTTTCCAATGATTATTTCTGAAATCCAACTGGAATTTTACATTAGTATCATGGTAATGTAAACAAGCAGAGTTCAACTTCAATTTATTCAGTTGGATGGCGTTCGATATCCTGTGTGCTACTGGGCCAAACGATGCATTGTAATCTGCACATTTAGTTAATGAGAGGTTGTGTGCATTTGGACCGGCCATCTATCATCAAAGTAAGCATGGAGCATTATAGCGTTTATCCAGTAGCATTTTCAGCAATGCCGCTACTGCAATCGAGGAATATTGTGGAATCATATCGAAACCTCAATGGCAATGGAGCATTATGAGGGTTCTCATTAATTACTGTTTATTATTGTGATGTACGCCAACTCGATAAAAACATTTGTAACATTTGCATACGAAGTAGAAACTAGTTTGTACAGGGAATGTCTACTGTGTATACGTCTCTTGGATTAATTTTAATTGTATCTATTTCAATTTGTCAATGCTTTTGGACCAATACCATTTTGAAAAATTCTAGTTTAATCTTATCTCAGAAATTTCTAGTTGAAGCGTCCAACTCAAACTCAAATTATTATTTTTTAATTCTTTCTGTATTACTATCCATTTATTTGATCAAAAATACAATAATTTCAAGGAAGGAAAACAGGCTTATTATAAAGAGTGTTCAATTCATATTGTTTCATAAACAATGAACAAAACTTATTGTTTCATAAAAAAAGAGCTCCTACGAACAATAAAATTAATAATCTAGCAATTCTCTGATAGATTTGTTATTCAATACATTCTGGTGGACGTGAGCCTATAAATATTTCAAATTGAATAGATATGTGTTCTTTATTTTGGATCTTTAAATATTAATCAAGATACGGAAAATAATACAGAATTCCTCAAACTCTCCAGGTAAGATTTTTTTATTCGCCCCTTTTTTATTCATCCAATTATTCATCCCTCAAACGAATCAACCTTCATACTTTCAGTCACAATAGATCATTGTGAATAAACAATTAGATATAGACGTGGAGGTCAAAAAAAATAAGTTGAATTGGTCAGACTGAAATAATCTATTGAGTATTGTCATAGATTGGATGTTCGTGAATGACTCCAAGAGTTCATTGGAGATTCCTTCCAGTCCCATCAGATTTTGAAAGAATCAATCAAACAGGATTCAATTTTGCATTGTTATTCAGACAGTAGCTTTATAAATATTTATAAAATCCCATTTATTACGTGCAATGATAACATGCATAATATGATATCTGGTAGAAACGAATCAATTCCAAGAGGAGTGATTAGTAGCTTCATGAATTTCATCTATTGCCAGCAATGACGCTATGCATAATTTGATATCTGGTAAAATATAATTCATTCTACGAAGAGTAAAGTGACGAAATTGTGTGGAATGCTTTTCTTTGATATTTTCCAGGAATTTTTCATCCACTACCAAGAAAATGGAAAACTGTATGATTGAATTACCTTGTTGGTGAATCAGATTGGAAGGTGGGAAGAATTTCAAAGTCCTAATCTCGACTGACGTTTTTAATTTTTTGCACGATGCGGATTGAGCGTGATGGTGAAATGATAGAGGTTGTCAGATTGCACTTTTAGTCACGCAAATAAAGTCGAGAAAAGCTTGAGTGGAGCTTTCAGTGGATGGCATTTTGTAGCGGCTCAACACTTCGTTTCACTCCGACTGCAAGTGGAGTGAAACGTTGCTTGTACGTAGGCAGTGCAAGTTTTAACGATGACTTAATTTAAACTTTTCGCCGTCAACTCTCACATAAAAGAATTCACGAATCGCCAGGCTACGTTTCCAGTTACTCGCTTGTTTGCGAGGAAAACGCTGTCATTTCTTTTTACGACACGTCCGTATTAAAGCGCGCGCTTTGAAAAAACAATGGACTCACTCTGGCACTATCTACATTCAGGGCTTGGCAGGTGAACATAAGCTGCAAAACATTGTTCCATCTTGGATAAGACAAACCTGTGCTGTGCGAGTAATTCAATTTTCCATTAGGTATGAAGCAAAAACCAGGAATTTTTTTTCTCAATTTCTGGTTTACTATAAACTGAATAAACTTAAAAAATGTCGGATAATATTGAATTATTCAATTGTAAACAAATTAGATGACTGAACCATCTCTCATGAAATGAAATCATTCTTTATCAATTAGATAAACTTTTAATACATGACCCTTCTGGATTTTCAATTTGAGAAAAAGATTAGAGCCTTACTAAACTCTCATGAAATGAATCTCACAACTACTTCAACTAAGAAATAACACTACGTCTTGTTGGATGGAGTCTTACTTATTCCTTGGATGAATAGAAATAAAATAGCCATCTTACGTCTTAAAGAGTTGAAATTAATTTCAATCATGTATGATGAATACCGTATAAGTCAGTAGGCTATAGTAAAGGTGTTCTCCTTTGATAAGCGAAGCAAGCAAGCGGTGGTGGTCTCGTGATCGAATAAAAACGTTTTTTGTATATTATAATGGATAGTTGAACAGTTTTGGGAAATCAATGCACTCTAACATCAGTGCGCAGTGTGCAAACGCATGGGATTGTATGTGACAGTCAAAATCACTTTTTTGTCGCCAGAGAGGATTTTTAGTGATCTCGCTTTTGACAATAATGATTTTCAGAAGCGAGCACAAGTTGGAGAAGAGCACAACCATCGTGTAGACAGACTGAGCTTCTGAAAGCATTCGCCAGAATATCAGCGCTTATGTTTATTTTTGGACAGGTCAACACTCAGAACCACGCTTGTTGCTCTAGGAACAGCTGGCTACCTTCTCAGCATGCCATTAATCAAGCTACTATTCCATGCATCAAGTATCGTTGCAACAAAAATAGTTCTGTGAAAAATTGAATTTCAGGGTGAGTATTTTTGGAAAGTGAGTAGAAGAGTAACATAGGCCTACTATAAAACTGTTCAATGAATCTGTGTTAAAAATAGACTGACAAAAAATAATTATCTTGTCGGTCTTTTCTTTATTATTTCATCTGTCAGAGAGAGATCCATTCTCTCAGGCTCTCACAAATCTTCTCTTTCTCCAAATTTCCTTTTTAGGTAACGTTTGCTCTATCTGTCTAATGCTTCTCTTACTCTGTTTTTTACTTCCAACTCATTGTCTTCCTCAGAAAGGTGCACTACTTAACATTTTTCCACATGTCCACAGAAGTCTATATGAAAATCAAACTTACATGAAATCAAACTTTTACATGGAAGATTATGTGAAATATGATACACAAAAGATTCCAAATGAAATAGGAATTATTACAATGTAGTCGATACAATTATTGATAATGTATGTTTCCGTTAGCATGGTAATTCAAGGAATATTAAAGTGTGTCATACTATTCGATAGGATATTATTCAAATTTTTATTCCCACCTATGTAAATTAAGATTTCCGATGTGAGCCATATTATGGTAACTTAAGGCTGTGCATCAGCTTATTTGGAACTTTTTTCTGGTGACATTTTTCGAAGTTTTACGATTTGGATACTATTAAGCTATCAAAATGAAATAAATTTTACTCGAAGAATTTTCTTTTTTGTTCAATAGTTTGTGAGATATGGGCACCTAAAGTTACAATTTTTGGGGTAATTGATCTCAAAATTGGTTGCAAATAGAATCATGGAATTTCGAGCATACATGTTTGAAGGTATTGTTCATGATTTGAAATACTAAATTTCTCAAAATATCTAATTTTGAAAAAGTTGATTTTTTAAAATAATTTTTTATGGAATAACTATTTAGTATATTAAAATGAAAAATATCTCAATTCAATGTGTTATGTCTCATCTTGTTATTGAGAAAGTATAGAAGCTTCAAATCATTTCACTTAAGAGATCAATTACCCCAAAGTTATCATGGACTCAATATAGATTTGCCGAGTCTGGGTGAGATGCTACTAACACACACACACAACCGTTCACACACGAGCTCTCATACGCAATTCGACGTACACTCAAGCAGTGTTGTCTGATTGACTCTATGCGAGTGGAAACAATGACAAGGTCATCGGACGTTCTCTTTCTCTCAGCCGGCTACTACATACACCTTCTCATTATAGACTTAGCTCTGTTGAATGACAACAGAATATAATAGAACAAAACGTAAAAGCAAAAACAATTTCCGCTCAGCTCAGCTCTCTCACTGTACTATCTCTCTCTCTCTCACTATACCATCAGCTTATCTTCATACTATCTTTCATCCTCTCACCTTTCCTCTCCCTTCTGATGGAAAGGTAATATTCAAACCATAAAAGTTTTATTCATGAATGGGAACACAGATTACTCAGTACAGCTTTTTCGTTATACTTTGCTGTGTTTTTGAATTCACGAACATGGAATGAAGCAAAGATTATAGTAAATTAGTAGTCTTGTGAGACAGGTTACTCACTACTTTCGGAAGAGAAAAGAGATTATACTCAAATCTCAAATTAACACAAAATAGAGGCAAATAAAAGGAAATCCAGTTTTATTAAGTCATTTATTTTTTATTTATAAATGAAATAACTTTATCAATTTCACTTCCAATTTATAAAAATTACAACAATTCACATAAAGTAACAGAAACACTTTATTTCTTGAGAAAAATATTAGAAGCTACTGTGCACTGGAACCTGGATAATCCAAACTTAGATCATTCTTATTCTTTGTATGATTTGTTAATAATAATAATAATAATAATAATAATAATAATAATAATAATAATAATAAAGATGATAATTATTATTAATATAAACCTTTGATTCCAATGTAATATTAGTTTATAACAAATAATTACTCTATTATTTTTTATAATAGTGGAAGAATGTAGACGTTTGTTGGAGAAAAGCATTCTTATGATAAGGGGCAATTCCAGATGGCTTGATAGATGACGATGGACTCATTGAAATCGAAGTGTTTATATTAATTTAATAATATTTTTAAAATAATAATTCAGAATAATATTCAGCTAATGAAGTCAAGATGAAAAATAAGTCAAGAAAGAGAAAGAAAGAAATAAAGAAGACGATAGAAAAGAAAAAAGATGCTTCAAATTTTTCAAATTCAAATTTCATTTCCATTCAGCAGTAAATTACTCTATTACCCCATAAATGGGCAGACAATTACAACTAATTACAATTTGACAAAAAACAAAAGAAATATCAGAGCGCAGAATGCGACTTGTGCTGAAATATGATTTACATTGCCAAATTACAATTCGAAAAAAATATAAATAAAACCGGAAAAATACCTAGTAGATAGTAGATTGCTAATGGCCATGAATACTGTATAATATAATTTTTTATTATTATTATTATTATTATTATTATTATTATTATTATCACTGAATTTCTTGCAGCAGGGGCAGGGATTAGAAAAAAGCTCTGAAGATATTCAAAACTTACATTGTCGTGATATTCATTAATTTATTATTATTGTTATTAATGATATTAATAATAAAATGTATACAAATAATACTTGGTTTCCTCATTTTTTATCACTCATTTCATTCATTTTGTATGACTTGCAGCTTTTTGTTTTTGCCTGTCTTGAGCTTCAATTATGAATTCAGGCTCTCTTACTCGCATACCTCGAACAATATTCTACTATCTATTATCTCTGGTAGCATACATTTATGATAAAACTGTAATAGTTTTGGTAAGATACTTTGCCAGAATGTTTTATCTCTATGAATTCTTTCTACAAATAACTAAAATAAAATAATAATATTTGTGACTTTTCTTTAGTCGCAAAACTGCGTCCTGAACTTTTCAGAACTACAGTATATCTAAAATCTACTTATTGATTTTACATTTGCTACATTATAGTTCTTGACTGAAATTTCATAGTATTATTTTAGTACTTTTTTAAAAAAAAGTACTTAGGCCTATAAAAATCTAGTGATTATAGCTTATTTTTTCACTGGGTTATGAAATAATGTTTACCTTGATTTCTCCAAAAGTTTTTTGAAAATATCCTCACTCGAATCTTGCAACTCTTCGCAAGATGATAAATTCTTTTCTCTTTCTGCTTTCTTCTTTGCAAGAGAGATTAGATTTAGCTCGTTTGGAGCGACTGGATTTTTCACCTCTTGGCATACTTAGAGCAGTTTTATAAACATATATATATACACTGTACAATTAACACTATATATACACCGTAATAATTACGCCGTAATAATGTAAACACTATAACACTGTAAGTATAACACGTTTATCTTCTACATTATATTATTATAACAAATACCTAGTAAAAAAATCACAGCCAAAAGATCCAAAAAATCATTCACAAGCTCCAAAACTCCTCTTAAAAAAAACCTGTAGACGAAACTGGATTCAAGTCGAGTGACTTCCGCGATTCCACCCCCATTCCAGTGAGGGTGTGTATTTGTCTTTGTTATGATGAATGAGCTCTCCTATTCAAAACTACAGCGACGTGCATGTGACGAATCGCTGTGACCTTGTATCATTTCTGGAGGGGGCGAGAATGAAAATGAAAACCAACATGCCAACAGATAACAGAACGGTGTCAATATAAAGAAATTGCATAATTATCAATGGATATAGCGGGGCAGAGACAAGTGGATACTAATTCCAATTGTCTCTGGCGGGGGTGAGAGAGATTGATCTTTTATTCATTCTCCTTTATCAAAGAAACCTTTGGCAAATAACTACCTAAGCATCTACTACATTTACAAGAAAATTTGAGAGCAGGATGAAATAGTAGGTGCATGAAAGCATTCAAATATAGAGTAGAGAAAGAGAGAGAAAGTAGGAGAGAGAAAGATTAGATTATGTAGATAACAAAATTATCTGCTTCGATTTTAGTTGACAAAAGTGTCAAGTATTTAGTAGTAATATTATTTTATAAATTTAAAAAATTATGAGTAATCATTTTATATCAATATGAGTATTAGAAGCAATGCGATAATGTATGATTGTGATTATGTACATGAAATGGCGAATTATGAACATATAAATTTCCATTCTTGGACATCCTTTCCATCAAACAATTGACCGTCAGAGAGAGAGAGAGAGACAGAGAGAGAGAAGAGAGAGAGTATGTGTATGTGTGGAGAAAATAAAAAGAGAGAGTTATAAAATTAAATCGTAATACAGTAATACAAAATAATTAGTATTTATCTATGTATATAATTATATTATTTGTAAGTTTTAATTCAATAATATAATTAGTATTTATGTATTGTCACAATACATTTCGAATAGATTTTGCTGAGGCTCTAAGATTGAAAGAGATAGATAATTGATAAGAAACTCATAAAATTCACCTAAAAATAATTCTTAATAAGACAAAAATAAGGACTCATAACAACAATAGGCAAATCATAGGAAGACGTATTGTAAGTAGAATTTTTCCATTTCCTAGTTAGAAAACCCTAATGCTCTACGACTGTGTGGGAGCTATCCGGAGAAAAAATTCCTTACAGTACCGTATCCAAGTTTTTTTTAATTACTTTGTACTACATTCAAGTTCATTGAGGCGTCCACATTCTATGAGAAAATAATTCATTGGGAACTTATCTTGGATATCTTAACTCTATCTAAGAGTATTAGATAGAGTTGAGACAGACTTCCTTCTTCCTTCATAGGCCTATAGGAGAAAAAAGTGATCAGAAGTACTGTATTAGAACTACAAACAATGCGTAAGCATTCTCTTACTACAACGCAAAGTAATTGAGAGATTAGAAGTATGGCAACGATGTAAGAATGCGAGCTGGCGCTGTTTGCTCCTAGGTTGCTGCACTGTACTGTCTATCAAACTCGACTCGAGTCACACATTTACCGTTTTAGTCTTGACTCCGAGAAATAGGCGAGTCAACGGATGTGACGAACAGCCTTAACCTTCTCCCATTGTTCCACCATACACTTTGTTGGTAATGCTCCTACCCCATTTTTTACATTTTCAACATTATTTTTCATCATATGATTCTCACTCATTGACCCTTACTCCGTTCAGACTCTCTCAAAAAATGTTTAGTATTTTGTTTAGTGTAAATGGGAAGGTAGGTACTTGAACTTTCAAACTTTTTCCTGAGAATCGGAAGGACTAGAAGAACTATCCTTTCTCTCTCCGAAATTCTTTCCTTAGCTCACTTTTCTCTCTCTATCTAATGCTTTTCTCACTCCAAATTTCATTTTCAATTAACTTTCTCTCCCAAAAATACGGGTATGCACCAAGGTATGTAGAGTCTCTACAAACCTTGGGTTTGCACTACGTTACATTTTTCCTGCTGCTGATGATAACTATATCGTCAGCAAGTCTATGTCTTAAACTACAGTATATCACCATTGTACAATTCTATAATTTGTACGTGAGTGATTGGGTGTATGATTACACCCATAAGTTGCTAACTTAAACGGCAAACGAACCCATGACCAGTAGCTAACGTGGGAGATTGAAGAAAAACTTTTTCTTTGTGCCTTTCCTCTCTCCCTCACTCCCTCTTTTGGGAATTTTTTCCTGTCTCTTTCCTTCACCATCACTTCCTGCTTCTCTGTTTGGTTTTCCTTTCTGCTGGCCGATATTTTTGTCGGCCTGTTGAGCATAGCAGCATAGCAGCGTTTGCGTAGCAGCCGTCACTCAGTGTGTTTACAATCGATAAGCCTTACTTGCCTTTCTATGGGGAGGGCGTGATCCGGCACAACCAATGTAAACACCCAGAGACATGGCTCACGTCAGGCGCCACTGATGAGAATCGCACCTCTGCAGCCACTGCCTCTGCCACTATCGCATCGCATCGCATCGCATCTGCCACCTGATCATCCCAACTGCGATCGATAAGCAACGCCGGATAAGTTCCTAATCAAATGCAAAAAAAAAATCACAATATCAAATATGTTAGAAAATATCTAGGTAGAGCAAAAATTAATAATACGTATCAAAGAATGAAAACTCCCATTTAAATTCTAATGTAATCCTTTTGGTTTTAATAGCACATGAATTTTGTGATGTTGATTTTGGTTTTGGCAATAGAATGATTTGATTAGGAAGAAGAATGTTAAAAACATTAGCAATTGGTACAAAAAAAGAGCGTGCCATCCAAATTGGCCTCTCACTGGAGCATGCGCGTTGATCGCTTTCTTCCACTACAGTGCCTGCTGACTTGCGGTACAGTAAATTTCAAAATTTCATACAGCTGGCAAACTCAGCTTTATAGATAAAATTCATATTCGCTTCGGTTACCTAGCAGTACTATGATGTTATTTGCTTCACTGACTGTACTAGACTTAGTGGCTGGAGGGGAAGCGTGGTGGGAGAGATTATCCATCTCTCTCGCACAGCCTCCCCTAGACGCTAATATGGTTGAGTGTTGATGGGAAGGATGTCCTTGCACATCCTTCTCCAAGAATGGACATTTATATGTCCAAACTCCGCCATTTCACGTAGATACAAAATCAATTACTTATATTTCCAATGAATCCATTTAAATAAAATATATCATACTAGTATTAAGTTGTATTCAAAAATCTTGAATTAAAATTTATACCTATATATTTTCATTTAAAATCTCTCTTAATTCATGTTTTGTTCAATTAATCTTATGCTGTAATTATTATTTTTAAATGTCGTTCATTGAAATGACTTTTATGACCTAGAATTTAAGCAACATATTTTCTGCGTGAATAAAGTTATTATTCTATTCTATTCTATTTTATTCTAGACGCCAATTTGGATGGCACGCTCTGTAATTAGTAATTGACCAACTGTATACTTGTAATGTAAAACTCGCTCAGTTGGATTTTTACAACTAGAATGAAAAATAGAAATTGAAATCTATTTTTATGTACAAATTACAATTATTTAATCCATTATACAGTATATTATTATAGACTATGTGTATACAATTTACTAAAATGTCAAAAAAAAATTGTAAGTTTTCTGGATAAAATTCATTGATTCAAGCTAATCCTGGCGGTTCAACGCTGAAACGTCGAGCTAGAAATCAACAATGAGAGTGTAGTAGCGATGAGAGTAATAAAAGTACATAGTTCAGTAGTGTAGTAGCTAGGTCTAAACATCAAGGGACAATAATTTATTTACATATCTTTCATAATTCTTTTTTCATAATTTTATTGATAAAAATTCCATTTTTCATTATCAGCATACATAACTTTATGAAATACTAGCTGTCTCGGCGAACTTCGTATCACCCTCTTCCCTCCCAAATGTCCCCCCTCTTCTCCCCACAAATGTCCCCCCTTCATTCCACACTCCAAAAAAAGGTAATCCCCCAAATGTCTCCCCTACATATCCCCACAAATCCCCCTTCATGTCAACCCCATGTCAACCTTCATGACATTCTTTCCCACCAAATGTCACCCCCCTCTTCCCACATTGGCCATCCCTTCACGTAACCTCCCCAAAAATGTCACCCCCCTCTTTCCCCAAAATGTTCCCCCTTCATGTTCCCCCCCAGGAATGTCACGAAGTAAAAATATATTTAATATAATCAATTAATTTTTTATTTTATATAATCAATAATTTTTTTATTTCAATTTATTTTTTCCCCTTCTTAGAAACAATAAAACATATATGATACGACCGATAACTCATTCTTAATTGATGATTCTAGCGTAAAAAATAATTTGAGTAGAAAACCTAGTACAAAAAAATTTGTCCGGAGTGGGAATTGAACCCGCAATCTTCAGGTTGACACGCAGATGCTATAACCACTGGGCTACTGAAGCTTGAGATCATACTGCTTATTTTTCTTATCTTAAATCACGATCATCTTTCCGTTCCTCGGTAGCTGGCAAGTTCAAAACAAATCATAGGTCTGTAAAATGTTTGATAGGTTAGGTCATCAATGTACTAATTATTTATTAATTATAAAGGGATTTTCTTATATTTCAATACATATTATGTTAACCAGTGCTGTAACAATTCAAACTAATCCAAAATCATATAAATCGGTTCAGCCGTTCTCGAGTTATAAGCGAGCGTACAGACACCAACTCTCTTTTATTAATATAGATTATACAAATTATTTCAAGTTTATAATATTTTAATATTATCTTGTTATTTTGCTGATTCGATGCATTTATTGAGCTTCTATACCTATGTTGTATAGGCCTACTACTAAGTTATCTCTAGAATACTCTGTTCTCACTATTGTCATGTATTTTATGGCTGGAGCTCCCTCAAACTTAGACTATCCAATAGCGCTAGAGTCCTCATAACTCTATTTTTATTTTTCAGGCAAAATGACATCAGTATCGACCACGTGACCGCCTGACTTGAGTAATCGCTTAGCGTCTTGTCAGCTCGGTATGTAAACATCTCGAAATAGATTCGATTTGAAAGTTCTCCAATATTTATTTTAATTTTATATATATTATATTCTATGTAATTCAACTTGTATTTCGTGAAATGCTGAGTTCTCCTGAGTTCCACCACATTTATGTTTTATCAACGCAATGTTTCATAGCACGAAATTATTCGTTGTTAACTGAATTTTCTCAAAATTAGTCCAATAATTATAATTCAAGAGATTTTCAAATTCAACTATAACCTTCCACGGCATAAAGTCTCCGAAAATATTATTCGCTGGTTTAAATTTCAAAGTATTTATTTGTTATTACAAAGTATATTTGCAATGAATTTTGATAATTTTTTCAGCAAAAATCAATCTCTTTTTGCTAAGATTAATTCAAACTTCATTAAGAAAATAGATTATGGATGAATGATTTGATTGATTTCAATTCATTGCTCATGATTAATCATGCTCATTTTCCAATTCATGAACTTGCTTACACTACTGTTGTTTGTTCGATAAAAATGATTTTGTATCATTGATATTGTGTTATTTTATTCATTCATTCGAATCTAGCACATTTTATTCAATAAGAAAGAAATCAAAGAAAGTTTAGTCTCTCCTGATTACAATGAATATCCCAATGAGTTCTGAACGTTGATAGGTTGATTATTATTGGAAACCAAAAATGGAAAGAGAACAGAGGTAACAATAATATTAAACAAACTATCACCCAGCATCACTTAGATCAATTCATTCCATCTGATAAACCTGAGCCAGGACTTATTTGAGCCAAATATTTGATGCACTCTTGACAGGAGGTTGTATCAATGTTTCCGACATTGTAGACATCGCTAGTGAAATAATAATAATAACTAGTTATTGTTTGTTGTCACTGTAACAGTTTTACCGCGAAATTGAAAAGTTGAACAGGTCAAAGCGCGATTCTGATGCCGAAAAAATAATTAATGTTGAATATGGTAGTGGTGTAGCGTTTTTTTTTTCAGTGGAGAAACCAACGAGTGTGGTTTGCCGCTGGCAGTGATATTGGCAAAAAGACCACCTGAGCAAGGCAAAAAAACCCGGCAATCTCCCTGATTGGAGGTCTGATAGCGAAATTTGATTATAACAAGCTAATTTTTCCCATTGCTGAGGGCACTCTCACCATTGTATAGCTGGGGGCGTACGAATAAGGGATGAGCCTAGGTAGAATTAAATGAAGAGCTTGTTCCGTTGGTTCCATATTAAACCAACGTGAGTAGCTCTGCTGTAAATTCTACGCCTACATGCAACTTGAGCCTCGAGCTCTACAAAACACATATTCTCGTAGTCATTATTACTAGCAGTACCAAGTTTCCTAGTCTTTCTTGACGGCAATTTTCTTTTAAACGAATTCCATTCTTGAAGAAGATTTTTTAAGGTAGGATTATTTCATCGTGATTGTTAGCAAACACGTGTATTATGTGTATTATGTAGGCTTACACGCTTAAATAGGAAAAAAGAACTGGGCCTTCGGTGGAAAACGATGATTTTAAAGACTACAGTTGGGATATTGATGAATATTGAACTGATAATTTATTGTGCTGTTTAGCAAAGAAACTAGTGAAAATCATATTTTGTGTGGGCCTGTATTTTTTTTTCTGAGGATGATGCCCACATGAGCTCTAGGCTTGTGCGTGGGTAATGAGTGGGGTGATGATGAGATATGACGACTACTTTTTAGGCAGTCGGGACCGACGGCTTAACGTCACCTCCGAAAGACGGGAGTGGCCGTATTTGTCATAAAATCCTTCCGTCAACCAGGCTCGAACCCTGGCCCAATGGATTTTATCTGACTGCTGATAACTTATCAGTCTGACGCCTTAGCCGCCTCGGCTACGAACCACTCCAATGTGGTTCAAACGTATGTTCGTATGTACGTATGTTCAAACGTAAGAAAAAAGCAGGGTTTATTTAGTGAGAAACAAAACAGAAATAATGAACAATAAAACAACAATTAATAAATAAACATAACAGACTTAATTTTCTGTGCATCTTACCAACACAAATATGATCGATAAAAAACAACATTGATTCACTCAAATAGAACAAGATAGCAAGAACAACAGCAGAAAAAACTAAACCATACATAATACCCTTGCAACATTCTTCTACAATAATTAATTGTCTGGGAAAATGAATTTATTTCACTTTACAAAAACATTACAAGAACAAATTTAGCCTATAATTATTACTTGAAAATTAACTGATTACTGAAATATGATCGATTTAAAACGACATCGATACTCTGGGTTCAAATAACATTAAAAGAAGGCGCGAACGTATTATTAGCATCCTCAGGGCAACTTGAACGAAACAATCATCATCAACAACATCATGATGATCATGAGCAGAAGTGGTGTGTGTCGTGGTCGTGGAGGGGTGGGGGGGGGGCGTCAACGGCGTCAGCCTAATATCCGCAACTTCTCATCTCAGCTCGGTAATGGCCTGCCGCGTTTCTCCAGCGATCAGAGTCTGGATTTCCGGCGCTGAAAGAAAATCTAATTGCGCCTCCATTCAAAAGTTCTCAGCTCATCCATTACGTTGTCTGCTACCCCTCCCACCCCCCCCCCCCCCCCACCAACACTCACTCGACCTGCCCTCCACTGTTATTTATTCAGAAGGGTTACACTTTTTATACATCCACTTTCTAAAGCCTTTAATAGTATTCGCCTTTCAATTTCTGCCTGCTAGCCTTTTTTCCAACTTGGCCAAACTTTCTAACGCGTTTTTGTGTCTCCTGTCGATCTTGTCCCTGTTCTTAGCGGGCCTGCCCTCATGATCACATAGCCTCACACTCACTCATTGGAGTTTCATTCCTCTGCAAAATATTGTTCTTCTGTATGTCCCTTGTGAAAACTCAATTGACTAAAATATTATAATTTCGTTTTCATGATCATATTCTTCTTGAGTTACAGGCAGTAGCAACAATACAATACAGTAGCTGGCAATAGGTACAGGTACCACTAGTATAAAACACTATTTAGTGTTTCAATATTTTAGGGGTAAGAACTAGCAGTAGAAAACAGTAGTACTAGTGAATAACAGCAGGAACAGTAGAAAACGGTTGGTACAACAAACTTTAGAAAATAATTCCAATGTTGCTAATGTAAACTCATCCTATTGTTTATATTGTAACTTCTGTTTTACTTGTACTGAACACAATCATTGGAAATGTGATCGAACAATTCAAGTAGCTTGTGCATTTGTTTATGAATCATGAGGATATTAATCAATTCAATTATTCAATCATCTTTGAGAATCATTCTCCTAATCATCAATTTCCATGATCATTTAGATTTTAATCTCATCCCTCATTCCGAATTAATCACACAATATTACCACAATATAGAATGTTGTTATAGATTTTTTCCACTATTAATTTCCACTTTTTTCCACTTTGATTATGGGTCAACTCATTTTCTCAGTCGGTAAGCTATCCTGAGTAAATAATTTTCTTAAATTGTCATTTTTTCAATTGATATCAGAGTGAAATCACCTTTGAAAAAAATTTTAGAATGCTCTTCTATTCATCGTAAACTTGTAGAGTTGTTATAGTTGTCTGACTGAATATCGTTATAAAATCACCATTATAAAGCCCCGTAGATTCTTCATTAAAATCAGACTCGAACAATATTCATCTTTTCAACATTCTTCGTACACATTGTACCAATTTGAGGACACATTACAGTATTTGGTGTTAGAAAGTTTGAAACTGAACTGCGAACGGACAGTGGAAAGTTGAATTTAGTTCAGAAACGACTAGCCAAAAATGATAACGATCTTTCCGCTCCACTTCACAACTCACAGTCCCTTTTCACAAGGTAACAAGTCTCTCTTTCGAAAATAAATTTGTCGCACTCCTTCAAGAAAGACATCTTCAACAGCATTCACTGCAGGAATATTTGAAGTGATAAAGCATCCACGCTATTCAAATTATTGGAGTCTTGACTGGTTGCCGTTGCCTTGACAACTGGAACATTCTCACTACCTGCGCGAATAAATTCTGTAACTGCGAGACACGCAGAGCTCAGCCAATTTGTCTCCAAGTAACAATCACAGATTCGCAAGAAATGATATTGGATTTTGCACTCGGCATATTTCATTATCTGAATATTGGAGCTGTCATCTCGTTTTTGCTCCAGTCTTCACTAAATCAATCATAGCAGCAACACTGTTGAGGAAGAAAGCAGGTAAATTGGAAGAATACTGGAGAGAGTCAGATTTAGCGAAAGAAAGAAAAAAGAATGTTAAAAATGTTTAGTCGATTTTCTAATAAATTTGAGGCATTTCTTAGATCTCTTTCCTACAGATTCATCAATTCTCTATCTTCCAAATAATATAACTGGTTTTTATTCACTATTTTTCCTATTAGCTTAATGAACTCAAAAGCTTTCTTCTCCGGGAATTTCCAATTTATTTTCACGTACCTTTAAAAGATGTGACTTTGCTTCTAGAATAGTAGAGAATAAAGACTAGAATATAGTCTCGAATATAGACTATAATGAAGTCAAGATTATAGTGTAGAATGCATTTATTGAAGAGTGTATGATGAACTTCTACTAAAGAATACTTTGGAGTTTTGAATGGGCAATGTCTATTGCATTAGTTTACTTAAAATTTCCACGAAATAACATAAGAACAAGTACCAGAAGAGATTAGAGTTAAGAGGAATATAACAAAATCTCGCTTGCTAGAGTCTTGCAAGTTGCAAGAAAGGGAAAAGCTGTTGGGCTTGTATTATGGAGAGCGAGATTTTTTGGTGGCGACCCAGTAAAGGAAGGGAGGGTGGAGAGGGTGGATGGGGTAGGGGGCCCTGATTTATCCTATCGCGGAAGCAGTTGCCGGCTCCGGTTTGCCGCGATTGTTCGAAATCCCAGCTGAAACTGATTTATAAGGCAGTGGCTGGTGTTCATTGTTCCCGGCATTGGGCCTTTGAACACCCGCATTCGCGGCGGCCGACTCCTTATCAGCCGCCGCACCCGGAAAAACACCAATATGCCCGCCATAACCTGTTCACTGTTGCCCCCTGTCGGCTTTTTACCGTAACCACCTCACCCGTCGCCACCTTTCTTCGGCAATTTATAACTTTCGCACTTCATTCCGCCGATAAACCTGCTTTATTATATCGTATCTTCACAAGCTATAGGGATTGTTGACGCATTCATTATTTATCAGTTTACAAGGCAAAAAAGTAGCTCGCATCGAAAGTTTTCGACCTTATGGTTTGGCCCTATCGAAATCATCATTCAATGGCTTGTTTCGTAGAAGATATAAAAGGTGATGAATACACACTATAGATGAATAGGATGGAGTACTTTGCAACAAACTCATACGCATAGTATACGATCGCCTTTTCCCAGTATTACAGGACTTCTAAATTTGAATGAAAGGCCCCTGGATTACTGCATACTGAATACTGCAGAAGAAATGCACTTTCTGAAAGCTATCTTATTTCACTCACATCGCATAATGAGGAATAGAAGAGAGTAGCCTACACTTTATAGCACAGATTAATTACATCATATTATATGATTTATAAATAGACGACGGGTGAGCTCACTTTCATTGAATTTTTTGTTTAGTTTCAAAGTCGTTGACCGAGGTTTAAGCACTGAGATAAATATCCATCTGAAGGTAGCGCTGATTGAACAAGCTGGGTTCCGACCAAGGTTATAGTATACAGGACAAAATTAAGACATCCTATTTCAGACCTCATAGACATAATAAAAACATTCCATTGGGGACCTTATAGACAAAATAAAGACATTCTTTTGGGGATCTTATAGACAAAATAGACATTCTATTGAAGACCTTATAGACAAAATAAAGATATTCTCTTGGGGACCTCATAGACAAAATAAAGACATTCTATTAGGGACCTCATAGAAAAATGAAGATATTCTATTGGGGACCTTAAAGACAAAATGGAGACATTCTATTGGGGACCTTATAGACAAAATGAAGACATTCTATTGGGGACCTCATAGACAAAATGAAGACATTCTATTAGGGATCTCATAGAGTCTACAGTATTCTTAATGCGAGATCAATTGAAGAATTTTGAGACAATGGACGTAAGGTACTTAGAATGCTTGTTTAATAATGAATATGTTTAAGAACACTGTATTATTTTTGGCAGTTGCTTCTGATATCAAACTGGATTATCTGAATTTTGCCTGTTTACGTACAATGTGAATTCACTAAAAGTTATTCACTGGTATGTTCTCTAGTGTGAGTTGGATGTTTTCAATTTCATTAAATATGATGAATTAATTGTAGGCTACTCCACACAAAGAAAGTTCAACTTTACTTCATTGAACCGTGATCACGAGCACATGACATATTGTAGTCTGTATCTTTTGATAATTACCAGATTTCCTAAGTTGATTTGATATTAGATCATCAAACCCTTTGAAACTTACAAGGATGTATCGGTATTGAGCGGTTGTGAAACTTTGCTAACCAATTATCATATTTTGCTGTTCTCCAACATTTTATGGCAAGGTAAATATTTCCATCAGTCCTTTGAATCAATTATAAATTAGTTACCATCATCTCTGCTAAGAAAACTCAACAAAACTTGTTTGGAATTTCGATCCTTTTGATAATGAGTTAGCATCATCCCTACTATGAGTGATTAGTAGACTCTTGAAGATGTAAAGTTTGTAAAGTTTGTTCCTTGATACAAGCTTTATAGTATCGAATCACCTGCATTCCTTTACTGAGGATATAGATATAATGTATCATAATTAAACTACTTTAAACCGCTAACTCCTTCGTGGTTCATACAAAATTATAAAGTTGAAACCACCACTCTGGATATACTCAATATTTATCATCAAGGTGTAAATAGTTTAATACTTCTCTTAGTAAATAGTTTTATACTATATCATATTACAGTAAAATCCCAAATTTATTGAATACATAATTATTTTGATATTCATTGGATTATTTTCAATAACCACATAGTGGAGCATCTTTATAAGTTTCTTGCTTTAAAGTTTACCAGGCAAACAAAAAGTAATAGCGATTTGTAGTTTATTTGTAACGTACGAATAAACATGATTTATAGAGATTATTTGAAAATTCGACTTTCAATCTATGATCTTGATATTGGATAATATATACTAAGATATCACTGAAATTTCTAGTCGATACATTCCACGAGTTATCATTACATGATGCTACTTACCTGAGGAGCATAATATAGCAAGTAATAATGAATCGCTTCGACTCTCCAGCCAATCAGAGGAAAGCTTAGTACCCAGATTTAGGTTTCAAGATTATTTTAGAGTATATGCCGTACTATAAAAAATCTTAGAGTCATAAGTCATCAAGTTTTTTAATACAACAGACAAGGTTGCAGAACTGGTTTTGTGTGAAAAATATGAATTATCATTCACTCGCTGAATTTAGCCGCTTTAGAATTCCCATAAACAATTTTAAACAGTGATTTTCTTGTTCCTCGAAAAGTCATTAGGTTGATCATGATTTTGTCTAACAATGTTACTTGTACTTTGTAGTTTAATCTGAATCTCAATAGTAAAAGTAGTTTACTGAGGATCCAACATTGATCAATTCGTTACCCAAAGAATTTGATTATAAATATATGTGTTTTGTAAATTTGGTCTAGTTTTTCAATAGTACAAGTTGTTTACTGAGGATCCAATATTGATCAATTCTTTACCCAATGAAGTTGAGTATAAATATGATATGAGTTTTGGAAATTTGGTGTGCGCATTTAGCTGTGGCCAGCGGAAGTGGATACAGCATCCACACTCAACGAGCGGCACCAACTCCATAATTCCAAGTTGGATAGTAACACTGCTGCTGCTACCGAGTATAATCAGTTTGAACGAGATAATGTCATTAGCAACGCGCGCCGACCCACAAAGGTAGATTGAACTTGTAATGCCATCAAGGCTGAATAATTAATTGTTGTAATGAATCGAATGGACCTCAACTCAATCGAAAGCGACTGTTTATCATAGCTCCGAATCTAATATCGGCGAAACGCAACGCACCCCGTCAGCCCATCATTGCGCTTCAATGCTGTTTTGCTGAAGAGGCTCAATATAGTATCATTCTCCGGCTGCTGATTTAATTAATCCAGTGACAATATTGACGCACATCCCTGTATCAATTTATTGATGGAAATCGATAAAGATATAAAATATGTGTGATACTCTTGATGGTTTGGCAAATGAAGTTTCGGAACCAATATTGAATGTACAAGGGTTTCCAGATTGGATTGAGAAATTGTAAACTTGAATCCAAATCCCAACTCGATTAAGTGGGTACATATTTCCTTTTATCAGCTTTTCCTCTAATCCTTATCTTCTTTAGGATATTGCTCATTTATCGATATTCATTTTTCAGTTACTATTTTCATCATGTAATTATTAAGTGTTACTGATTTCATAGAAAATCCACTGAAAGACTTTTTTGAGCTCCTCGCTGGCATAATTTCTAGACTATCAATTCCGTAGCACCTGATTCCTCTTTGGAACTACTATACAGTTCACAACATCTCACCAGACACTGTCAGAAGTTGAACTACTTTGTGTTTTCAATTGCTTGTTTCAATGCTCTAACCTCATTATGTCTATTCCAGCCAATGATTTGATGAATAAATAAAATGATGAATCTTATCAACACTTTTCTAATCTAGTTAAAGTGAGAGTATTTTTTTCACATTTGAAAGAAAACCTTCGTATTCGTAACGCATAATGTTCTGATGATGTCTTGAAAAATCAACATGAATAGCATGAAATATGGTAAGGAGCCTTCCAAAATACACAGAGGAAGCTGAGAGGTGAATCTAGTACAGCACGTGACGTGATCCATCCTTTATACTGTCACAAGCAAGTTGTAAATCTGCTTTATTATGGATGAGACTCTTGATGATTGATGCCTAGACCAAGGATGAAATTGGCTTAATGCCTGATCAACTATTAACAGGCTACCACTAATTACAGCCGTTTAGCCTCTAGCGATATATTGAGGTAATTATAATTGATTGGTGGTATGAACTGATGCGTGACTAAATCTCGACATCACCCTCCTCCCCTTTTCCTTACAACAACCCACGCGGTTGTCTAATCATTATCCTTCCATTTAATAAGGTATTCTCAAATTTGATAATAGAATTGTGAATTTTTCAGGATTATAATCGATTGTTGTGCGTATATTCTAAATGATATCTTTTCAATAACCAAACCCTCCAATTTCTGTCTGCTCCATGAACTTCTGTTATGAAAAATACAGTGAATTATTAAAATATAAAATCAGTTATTTACAGTTGTAGACTTATTAAAACTGCCAATACATTTCTACATCTTCATTACATATTTATAAGCTGCTCATAAATTCCATTCATTGTACAGTATCATTGCGTGCAAATATTTTCATACAGCAGTGAATGGCTGTATGTTTTCAGCGTAAGTTCACTGAAGACGTAATTATACATCTCGAAATGTGTAAAACGTAAATAATGCCTGAATGTGTAAAGTTGAGATTGGAAAAAGTGTCGAAGCTCGTATTCATGAAGACACAGAACACACGCATTCATATAGTTATTGCTATTGTCACTTGGATTTAATCATTCGTTTATTGACATTAACCATTAAAATGTAGAGAAAAACAACAGACATCCGTCCAAAACTGTTTATATACCAAATCAGGTTAAAAGGTTGCATCAGGGTTCGGAGGTTACATGCATGATTTATTCCATTGAAAATCTTATACCAACTTATACGTTCCTCTAGCTGAACAAGACACATCCACATGACAAAACTAGGTTTCTAGAGAAGGAAGTCATGTTCTACGTCTTACTTCTACAGAAATTCAGTTACGATGAATAAATTATTCAGATAGGAAGCAAATACCTTTGACACTATTTTTTGTGGCCGGATATTGCTAGGGGAAAAGTGACATCGGGGAGGCTCCAATTGGAAAACATGCTGACTGGATGGGCGCGTGTAGTCGTTCAAACATACAGATACCGGCGGTGTCCGTCTGTGCGACCGTTTGTGCGTTTTGCCGCGTAATTGATTTCCTGTCAGCGTTAAAGTATCGGCACATCATGTTCTCTGTCTACATGGCTGGCCAAACATCCCCGACCAATCTCTCTTCTCCTCGCCTCGCCACCAACTAGTGGCATAATTTTTGCGCAGTGTTGCGTTCAGTACAATCGAAATCACTCTCGAATCGGATCAATCATTGAGACGTGAACTTTGCAACGTAATCCCTCCACCAACTCTCCCACTGTACCTTCCTCACTGCATTCCTCTCACTATATCTCATCTCATCTCTTTCAATGAATCCATCTTTGTCACTGATCATCACGCCTTCCTTGTTGCTCGTCGTTTTTGCTGCGTCATTCATCCCGCCTCTTTACTGCTTGCTACAACTGTCATTCATTCATCTTTCCAACGCCTGAGCGCTGTTACACCACACTCATCGCATTAACCTATCTATTTGTGTTTTGCTTTCTGTTAAAATGAATTTATGTACTGAAAATGTATCCGGAGACACTTTATAGATCAAATATTGTACACTTACGTTACAACAGTCATCGTATGAGTCATTCAACATCTATTTGAGTTGGCTATTTGTTACAAACATATCTTAAGTGACAACAGTCATCGTATGAGTCATCATCTATTTGTTACAAACATATCTGAAATTGTATCTGCAGCTATTCTACAGAAAATCAGTTAAAGACGCGATGATCATAGCATCAGAGCAACGATGTTGTCGTTTGCTTTCAAACACTTTCAAAGCCGCAAATCTATCTCCAAAGTTACTTAGATCTATCTTCTTTTCATATTGAACAGTATTTCAATTTTTAAACTTAAACTGCTTATAGAATATTATAACTTCATAATAAAGAGGATAATATCATGTGAAGGGATTCTACGATTAGGTAATAAATTTTTGTCTTGCAAGAATTTTCTACCAACTGCAAAAAATCTAGAAAGCAACTGGAATGAGAGATGTCCGTCAACATGAAAAACACTTTACAGATGCACTGGCTCAATACATGTAGAAAAACATTCTGTGGGACTTCCACGAATTGTGAAATATCTCGTGTCCTTGCTGAGAGAGGGTCTTTGTCTAAGAGGGAGAATCTCCTAAAAACGATTCAAGTTACAGAATATAAAGTTAGTAAGGAATGAGAAAATCTAATAATCTACATCAGCGATTCAATTACAGAACTCACCCCATTCAACTGTGATCTCATATTGTGTTCATACCGTAATACGAAGTTTCATTAACATACAATGATACTGGAATAGGTTACACTCGATTAATTCAAGCAGCAAGTAATACTTGAGACAATGAGCCATGAAAGGAGATACCTTATGAAGATGCTCCCACTACAGCACAGCAACAGAGTCCAGACTGCTAGTATTAATAGCTCCGTGTTGAACGCTAGGAGCTGTATAGCAGGTAGTTAACTGCGATCTGTGAGCCTATCTTGTGCTATCTTATAGCAGGGTAGTTATGGAACCGTACACAGTGCACCTACTAAACTGAACACCTCCAAGCTCCAACCCAAGCTATTGCTTGCCTGCCGGCATCGACCTATGCAAAGATAATAATGCTCCATATATGCCTGCTTTACCGATATTAGCTAACGCTAAAAGTCATCAGACACAATTAATCGATCTGAAGACACAATTCAATCTGTTGCTTGTAATCTATTACAAGAATTTGGAAGACATTGTCGTAGTTAGACTCTTAAGACTGAGCTCGATTATTACTATTAAGCTCCAATTACAAAAATGTTAATTCTCATTTACTTCTGATCCTAAAGGTTTCCATTACTCTCATATACCATTCAGTTTTGAGCTAAAACTTTACTTTGAGATCGTGAATTTACATTACCATGCTGATCAGTATTTATTTTCTAGATGAGATATCATCAAACACTTCCTATCACCAATTGAATATTTTTTTATAAATTTGAAAATGTTTTATCTATATTAAGCATTGCGTTATAAATCGGCTATCGCATATATAATACAAGTGGACGCTGTTTTATTTGAACTCGAAAACTTTCTGTTCTTTAGTTTTAGAATCTTATGTTATCAACATTAGAATTAATCTATACTAGAATATCAAAGTGCAATCAACGCACAAGCTCGAGTCTATTACGAGCTTTATTGACATCTTGGTCAACATTAAGGCTAGGGGTACATCGGTTAGTCAAGACAAGACAAGACGAGATTAGTCACGTTTAGTCACAGTAATTCACATAGTTGCTTATGAAGCAGCACACACAGATGCAATGACGCTTCACGCTATGGTGTGTGCTGCTTCATAAGCAGCTATGTGAATTACAGTGACTAAACGTGCCTAATTTCGTCTTGTCTTGTCTTGTCTTGACACACCAGTGTACGCCTAGCCTTACAAAAGCAAAAGTAATAAGTACAAAATAAAATGAAAATTGTAAATAGAAAAAATTCTTTAAAACAGTAGGAGAGACTTCACTAAATCGAATAAGAACTAGAACAACTTAATGATGATATTAGAAGAGGAAAACTTGTATTCAAGACTAAGAATCATGAATTCAGTCGATCCCATCCTTGTGGGAAACCCATTTGCGTGACTATTATTTTTTTTTAGAGAAAACTAAGTTTGGGTTCATGTCTCGAACTAGTTTTCCAAAAAATTCTGCGAAATACTGAACAAATTGATATTAAATTTAATTTATTGATGATGACCTAATGAAAAATGTTGAATCGAGCGTGGGGATTTGATTCGGGAGCGTCAAACTGTGTGAACGTGATGTAATTTGACATGGAAATAATCAGTTTAAATCAATAAATAGCTTTGGAATCGTTTTTCAAGCAGCGGCCTTTTATGGCATCTAGTACGACCAGTCTCCTCGCTCCATCGAGGGGAAATGAAATTTCGTGCTGCTGGTGAATGCAGGTAATCTGATTCAATGTGACACGATAGTTGGCCGCTCGCAATTAAGGCAATCAGTGAACAGTGAATGTAAGTTGTTAATTGGAATTGCATTTCGGAGAAAGTCCAGCTATGCGAAGACGGCGCTCTCACAAGAGCGACCCGTGGCGGTCGAATAAGCAGTTGAAATCGATAGCTGTGGGATTGGTGAGGAGGGGGGTAATTAGAGCTCAGTGGCCGGCCAAATACAGATAGCGATGTGCTATGAAAGTGAACTGGAGTGATAAAGTGAGATAGAGTGAGAGAGAGAGAAGAATGAGAGTGAGAGAACACCTCAGCCTCCGATTGCCAGTCGTAGGGAGCAAGGCCCGACTCAATAAAGTTACCTACGTCCGGTTCGAAATTAATGGCAGTGACCACTAGCTGGAGTTTTCCGGTATTAATGCTGTGACCACAGTACACTGTTCGACCGCAAAAGTCGAGGCTTTTCCCTTTCACTCTGTTAACCACCTCTCCCCTTCCTAAACCCCCCCCCTCCCAAACCCCTATCAGCACCAGTGGACCACATACCTCCCGCCCCCAACGACACCAAACCCACCCCCCTCTTCCTCAACCATTGTGGCCAACAATCGGACCTCGAACTGTTGAATATTGAATCGGATGTGCTGTTATTCAAATTCCGGTCGCTGTTCCGGGCAAAAAACGCCGCAGAGCACTGACACTAGCAGCTTTATGGCAAGTTTTATCACCGATTGTCGGTCTCACTCTCCAATTATTATTTATCTATAGAATTCAGACAAATAGTCAACGATTGACAGAGAACTTCGTTCAATTTTTCGAGATTCTTGACATCATTACAATGCATTTATTGTGAATCAGAATAATTTAAACGATTTATTTCACAATAATGCCATCCACTGTTCTATTGTTCTATTCCAATATTAAATGTCCATTTATCTATAACATTATCATGCCTCCCGTAACACACGCACAGGCCTAGATCCCTAGATCTCACGTGGGCGTCATTCTGAA
Source organism: Laodelphax striatellus (assembly GCA_017141395.1). Classification (NCBI taxonomy): domain Eukaryota; kingdom Metazoa; phylum Arthropoda; class Insecta; order Hemiptera; family Delphacidae; genus Laodelphax; species Laodelphax striatellus. The sequence continues at coordinate 18,343,580 of CM029530.1, forward strand.
CAAAGCAAATCATTTCATCCGTTATTGTGAGCATTGTTCTCAATATTGGCATTTGATTTTTCTGTTTCAGAAAACGAGACTGCGAATCATGAGTCTACGGAATAAACGTCCCTGGTCGAGTAATTAACAGAGGTGAGCTCAATCTCTTCCATAGATCGTATCACAGATAAGATATTCTTGTTAGTATAAACATTATTCGGTTAGTCTACGTTTGTACTCCTTCTTCATTCACTTCAAGTTATTACTCCAAATTATCACGAACAAGTGATTTTATGATTGCATCATGATTGCATGAAAAGCTCGAGATCTATCAAATACATGTGAATCAGTGGACAACATATTGGCACTATAATTTCATTGGACAACATATACGACCAGATATTTCCTGATATTCAGGATCATTATATTACCTCAAGAATCAATCGCATAAACCGAACACGAACAAGAAAAATGGATACTTGATTCATTCTGATTGATTTCTTCAACTTAACCAATTTCAAAAAGTGTGTGAACTTTTGATATTTCAAAAACAATTCAAAATGAATTCACTAAGAAGTACATTCTTGTCCACTAGTTCAAATTTATGTGATAAATCTTGAACTGTTCATACAATTATGATGCAACCATGATATCATTCATGAAAGTGCGATATTGACGGGCGTCATCTTATAATATTGAACCTGATACAATCTCTTGCACCTATGAATATTATAAACATTAATATTCATCAAATTATGCTTTAGTGATTTTCAAATCAACTGCCTCACTATCATTATACAATTTCCCTTCCCTTGGAAATAAACCGAAACTGAATACAGAAACAACTAGACACTGGAACCTGAAAATTGAATGCAGCGAAGCTCCATGATAATATTGCATTTTTATTATGATTGAACCAATTCAGTAGCAATTTCGCTTCTACATTCAAGCTCGCTAATTGGCTGTGTTATGAGGAGATGACATAGCGAAGAAATTCGATGTTCTGCCGAGCGGAAATGAGGGTCGGACTCTGTATGAATTCCAGTGGAAGCGTAAGAGAATATGCAAATATGATGCAATTGGGGCCTGCATCATCAGCAGCATCGCCACAGTTAGCAAGGCCTTCCTCAACTGACACTCATTTTTAAATGGGTGTGTTGATGGTAATCGTCGCTTCAGCAAATGTTTGCCACTTATTTGAATAATTAATGAATCGCTGATGGAAGTTTAAGTCCATGTTTTCAAGCTATGAAAAACCAATTGCATAAGTGCCTGGAGCATAGTTTGCGATTTGGGAATGCGGCAAACTCTCAACATTCATCGTTTCGAATCCACTTGAAACTTTTCACTCCAAACGCTTCAAAATACGTCTGATATCAAAAGTTTGCACAGACTACGCGTTTCAGATTAGAACCAAAACGGATTTGGTAAATTCATTGACATGGACGCACATAATTTACGCAGAATCTCCTGATAGAGTTTGAGGAAATCCATGAAAAACTTTATATTGTACAGAACAGTCATTTTCCACAAAAATATCATTGCAAAAAATTCATTATCTCTGTTCAATAAATAACGAATTAATATGAGAATAAGCTAATTATTTCAACTTATAAATTATTAATTATTACCCTGGGCATTTTTGCATCAACTTGAAAACCTGCCACCAACGATTCGCTGATCACAATAATATTCACATCACTGCTTTAAACGTTCTGGTTTATTCATCGCCCATTTACAAAATTATCATTTTCCATAATCGACTGATGTTGGTAGAGGTCTTCTTGAAACAAGATCTTATGCAGAATGTAATCATGTCAATGGAAGTGGTAATCATGTCAGAAATTTCCTTTCCAAACGACGTTGAGCAGTTCTATTGGGCAAGAGAATATATGAAGTTAGAGGAGTTCTATTGGGATTAGAGAGGATTTCTGTATTTGAAACAAACGTATAATCAAGATTTTCATCTAGTTGACAATTATGAATATCAAACATTGCCAAACTATTCGAATACTGAATTGTAGAATGTATGAAGTCCGTGCTAATCTGACTAAATGCGGTAATTATCACAGTAGCCACCAACACAACAACCCCATTCTTCTATTGTTAACTGAATTGTTGATCTCCCCATTTTCCTCAGTTTCAGGCCACAAGGGAGTTCACCCTCTAGATTGCAAACATTTTATGGGGGAATATCAATGACCGATTCCATTTCAGAGTTGATAATATCATTCGAAACTCATGAACGGGGAAATGAAGAGTTTTATGAGGCGGGAAGTATCAATCAGTTGTATTGGATTTGCTGGTGGGAAAAATTGAGGGTTGATGGGTTTGAGGGAAAAAGAGGAGGGTGAGAGAGAGTGAGTGAGGAGGGAGTAAGATTGGCAGAGGAATCGGTTACATCAGGCTAACCGTGGAAAGGCATTTATAAGCGTTGGTGAAAGACGACGGGACAGGACCTATTGAAATGCAAATGCAAGGCCCCAAGCACAGCCTGATAACCTCTGAGGTTAATGACTCTCGTGTTTCAACATAGCTCCCATCTTCTGTTGGTCTACTCATTCCACCGCCACCCTATCATTTCAGCCAGCAATTCATCACAAATGAGGCACACTGTGATTGTACAATGCATCATCATAACATCCATGACAATACAAACCAGCGCACTACAACTTCTATTCACACATGTCATGTTCTTTCCACTCTGGTTTTCTATCCAGATAGCAACAAGTTCATGAACCTGCATTGTCTGAATCAGCTACAAACTTGAAACGAGAAAAGTGGTTGGGAGTGATGAGCAAGCAAGCTATATTTTAATTGCTTCAAAATATTGTTTGTCAGACCAGAAAATATCATTTACCAGACCAGAAATTATATAACAATGAAGAATTGTTTGCAAAACCTGCAAGAGGGAAACCTTGACCTACATGGTCTGGATTTAGAGAAATGACTTACAGATTACAGGACATCGTAAGAGTGAGTAACTGAGTATTCAACTACTATCTATACAACTAAAGATAGTTGAATAGGGCAGAATACTAAAATAGGCAAAAACTATGAGGGCAGAATGAGGAAGTGTACCTTGTTAAGGATTGATCACAATCGCAATGGAAGAATCTCTTGTAGAAGCTTTTAGTTTCAAGTAAAGTAAATAACCTTAATAATGGAGATGATAATTATTTCTCTATTTTATTAATTATTATCTGACGCCTGTTTTTCTTTCCAATTATATTGTATTTTGATGAAACAAACGAATGAATGAATTATCTCTCCAATACAATTTTCATCGAGGAAACTGATAACTATCCACACATACTCGTGGTTCACAAGAATGGAAATCAATGCAAATCACAATCAATATAAGCGCAGGCATGAGAAGAATGGCAATAGAACGACTTAATTTGGATTTTGAGTTGGACGTTTGTTGAAGGTTTGAAGGAGTGCCATTCACAAGAGTGAGAATTGCGAAGAATTGACAGCTGTGTTTACAGAAGCGAGGGCGCCCAAAAGTCATTAGCTGCCTTGTTAGCTATCTTGGCCCGGGCCTCCGCACGCACGCACGCAAACTCCCGCAATCCCCATTTGCATTTCAATGTCTGATGCTACTGCTGCTGTTGCTTGCTGATCCTATCTTCGACTCTTCTAAACGCAGAGCTCGGTCTCAGCTTCTCTCCCGCCCGATAATCAGCTCGACCATCCTCGGCAATTACATTCAAGGTCAAACGTGATACATTCATTAATCATCCATCCCCCGGTCAAATTCATCCTCTACTACGGTTGTAATTGAATGATTGGGCAACCGAAATCAGTCTCCGTTCAACCCTAATTACAAAAGTGAATGCTTCCCTTTAATCCAAACACGACTACATACAGCCGGCCCTTTTGTTCGTTTGCTGGTAATTTGATCCCCAGCTCCATCACACTCCTCACTGTTATTATTGACGAAGAGTCATCTTGTGTTTGAAAATATCTTTGACATCATGAGCAAAATTCATTTTTCTCCATCTTGGTTTTATTCTCATACAGATCTTTATTCAATCCAAAATAATAATATAAGATGATTTAATCAAAATTGAAATTTAATCTTAAATATGAATACGAACTTAGATACATACTGGTGTTTATAACAAGATAAGATAAATAATAACATTCAGACATTGAGTCATGACTGTAGTAACAAGGATAATTGAAAAATGTTTAACAAATATTCGAATGAAAGGACTCAGACGTATTGTACGCTTACAATGCGAAATGCTGTTTCATTGTAATATTGAAAACCAAAGTATTCATTTCTCCCCTTATGTATTATGATTGAGTGAGTAGCAGTGATTCAACAGCTTCCCTCAAAGACCAAAACTATTTAAAAAAAAAAATCTGGACTTTTAGAAAATTTTGGCATGATAAAGAATAAATCCTGTGATTAATATTATACTGTACTTCATTGTATATTTCTCGCCAAACATTTTCTAATAACATCATTCAAAATGAATTCCAACAGTATAACGTTATTTCCCAGTCATTTATAGATTTCATTATGAATAAATTAATCTTTCATCGTTATACAGGGATTACGAAAGATTGTGCTAGATATTGAGATTCTTCGAAAAGCTATCGTGTTTTTCCACGAAGAAAATGAGCAAAACACATTCTCCTGTGTTACTAATTATTGCAGTACAGTATTCATTCCAAATCTACAGCGCTTATAATCCTCACCCAATATACTCACGAGATAAAAACATGTTGAAACAGTTTCCCAAACATTATTAACGTTCCTCAACCAGAAGATATCATTCTTATTATGGAAATGAATAACGAATCTGAAAGAGACAAAGAATAAAACTATGTTTTGTTTTTTCACTAGACACTTTCTTATATAATACTCATGTATTATGTAATGTACTTGAATTGTTGACAATCAACCACACGTTTTTGAGACGCTTAATCACACAAAGTAATTTACATGACGATGAGAATGAAAGATCTAATCTGATTCTATTTTACTTTGAAAAAAGCGTTTTCATCCTTCAAATAAGTATTATATGATAATGACGTATGAACAATATTGCAGGGAACGTGAATGAAGCAGAATATGAATGGCGAGTGAGAGTGGTGCAATGCTTTCAAAGCGATACTGTCACGGTTAAGGAGGAATGCTAGGACTTCAACAATATTCAACTGTTTACCACTGCTTCTGGGGTACTTGGTGTTAAGTGATGACGGGGGGGGGAGTGTTTGAATGGGGTTCGGTCGGAGGGGGAATGAATTGGAGTCTGCCGAAGTGGTGGCTAGGGAGAAGAGGGGGGTCTCCTTTTCCCTGAACGTTGCCTGGAATAATAGCCGAACAACAATCCTTGTCCTGGATCAAAATAACAATGAGAGCACCTCGTCTCGCCGTGTTTTAGCGTCGCTGGGGGCAAAGGGCTTACACTCTCCACACCTTTTGCCGCTTTCCACCAAGGTTCTTAACAGCTTAAAATCGCTCCAAGCCCTCCTTCGCCTGCACCTAGCGGTCTCTTTCCCCTCCCTCTCGTGTTATGAACTTAACATGTGTGCTGCTGCGCCATCGGAACCCACCTATTATTTGATACAATCTAATTATTACCACCTCTGCTAAGCTCAACTCTCTGCTCATTTGCCTCGTTGGGTAGGCCGTTATAAATAGTCCCATTATCGATTCCGCGTATCCTTCGCCTTCCACACAAAAACCTCCGTTGGATGGAAGCGTCTTCCAACTATATAGATTCTTTTCCCATTCATGCTGTGATTGATATTGAAGCTCCATTTTGGTCTGTTTTTCATAAAATTCTTGATACTTTGATGAATATTATTCACACACACAATTAAAAAAACAAGCAGTAAATACAAATGTGAGATAAAATAGAAAACAAACGTAACCAAAAACAAGAGGCCAAGTGTGAAGAAGGAAGGGAATAGAATTTATTTTAACTACGATATCCCATATTATATAATCAAAAATATTCTTACAATGACTTCAGGTATGAAATAAACTCAATATTATGAAAATATGAGTGGATTAGAATAGCAAAATTCAAATTCAAATCAAATATTCAAGATCAAATATGAATAAATTGAAGTGATAATTGAAGTAGTATCGATGAATAGACAGTTGAACTGCTGGATACTTTAACCATCAACTACTATCATCATCACCCCACTCATTACCCACGCACAAGCCTAGAGCTCATGTGGGCATCATCCTCGGAAAAAAAAACTATTGTTTATATAAGTTTATGACGGTGCCAATCAACCAACTGCCATTCAATATTCATAAATCCAATGATATTATTTTCTGCAAAACATCATGCCATCGTTGCATGAGTTGCAAACTATGAGTTTGATAGTGAATGATGAATGGATACTTAGTAGAAGATGAGCTCTAGACCCATATGGTTTATCTAGCTAGACCAAATACAGTAATGATAGATAAAATTATGAATACTTTTTATACTAGACTAATTCAGCAGAATGATTGAGATGTTAGTACTCTGTGGTGTGATGCTCATATATACAATTTTGTAAGTAGTTCTTATATTATAAATACAGTATATAACTGTTCTAAATTTCATATACTGTATTTGTTCCGAGAAGAAAAATGGATCTATTCATTCTCAAATATTTTCATGTCACGTGTCTACAAATTTGAAAATGTACAACTTATTTTTAAAGCTCATGCAGATACTATTCCACAGTGAGTGATGGACTAGTTACTCCTTAAAAAAACTGATCTTATCCATCCATGATTTTCCTTTCAAAATCATAAATGTCACTTTTTAAAGGAACTTTTACCTCAACAAGAAGACCGGAAATTTTCAAGCACGTCGGGCTTTAATTAAGGTAATTAACTTGTTTAGTTGGTAAGAAGCACAGGATACTGAGGATTATAAGAAGTATAATCATAATTCTCGCTCATAAGAGATAAGACTTCCTTATTAGCTATATTTTATTTTTCCTTGGTCTTTCCATGCCGCATACCCTTCTCGCTCTTTTTTCTCGTTCACCTCTCTCAAGGCAGGAATTTTCACGGCGAGTGGATATAAAAGTTAACTCGAAGAACAGGGATAATTCTTTCTCGCCTTTATACTCGACGCTTTCATAATACTAAACTTCATTTTCTCTCGCGATTATTTCATCCTTGCTCTAACTTGCAGCTCGTTCTCTGCAGAGAAACTGCTTATAAGATGAGAGAAATTTCGCTCAAATAAGGCAGCAAAACTAGCAGTAATCTAGCATTGTTCTCATTTGGAGTACTTGAACTAGGGATCTACCCAACAAATAACCATCATTTCAAATGCAAGTCTGGTTTTTCATTTTTTGTTTCCTATTCAATAATTTTATTCTAGACTACAAATTTAATACAGAATAAAGTTATTCCTTTATAGACGTTAGTTTTATCTTATAAACATTTTTTTTCAATTTGATATTGAATAAGGAGTGGCTGTTGGCTGATGGAAATATGACTGGTAAAGCTACGAAACCGCGGTCCATCACCGCAGTAAAAAAAGTGGTGGAATTGTCAACATCAAGTGTTTTCTTTTGAGTAGAATTATATTGAATTCTGGTAGCTCCCACCATATTATTTAGCTTGCCCGTCACCTTGAACTCTAATAACATGAACAAGGATTAATTTTATTATAGGCTCATATTTTAAGCTAAAGGCTTTCATGAGTGAAAGGTTCTCAACAATCAAAGTCGAATATTGTATGTTGAAATACACTCAAAGCCCACGACTTCAGACCAATACACATGAATTTAAAATTCCCCCGCAATAAAACATCAGGGTGCATTCCACAAAGAAAGCTGGTAGTATTGCAAGCGCTTCTCCTATACTAATGCTATCTTACATTGATTAGCTGCTCATAGATTTTACCGTATACAGTGTGCACATTCACAGACTGTTGAAGCTACTTTGTGTTTGCACCCTTACTTCAAATGAGAATTTCTAAAAGTGGATCAAGTTGTACAGTGATCTACCAATCATGACCCAACAAGTCATCCCAGCTTCAATATTGGTCCAAAATGTTGACGTTGATAAGTAACTAATCTCATCACTCGCAGTTAATTGGCTTATCATACTCAGTTAATCATAGGGATAATTTCAAAGCTATGTGAAGTGAAGCATGTTTCGCAGGTTTGATGGGGTAAATTGAGGCGTTTCCTTGTTGGAAGCCGATACTTCCAAGAAATATCATCTTCTGCATCCTTATTGGAGATTTCCTTCCTATTGAATAGTGAGGCGTAAAAAGGTGGGCTTCTGAGACGAAAAAAGAAATCTTAATCGATATTTGGGCATGAAAGGAAAGGCTCCCTTCGCAGTCGGCTACATAACAGTTGTTACATTTCCACATTTTTTGCGTCGGCTTTCGGCTGGAAAACGCATTGAAAAAGAACGATCGGAGAGGAAACTCCTGGAGCGCTGCTGCTCTGTCAGCTTTTCCACTCATTCGATGCTTCTGGATCCGTTTAGACTTTCTCCGATGCAAAATAAATAAATCTTATCACTGCAGATTACCCTCAGGCATCCAACTTGCCATACCGCCACCATTCAGTATGGCACTCGTCAAGAGCATTTTCCTTCTCCCAGTTCTTGACAGACCACGTCTTCTACTTCATTCATCATCTGCAGCACTCCATGTAGTCCGAATCACATCAATTTATCTTGAAAATTTTCCACTTATGGGTATTATACAATCATCCATCTCTTTCAAAGTTTGTGTCAGAGAATTATTACATTTAAAACTTGAATTTATCAAACTGCAACATCATATGAAAACCGAATCACATAATAATATCATAGGAATTGTATAATAATTACAATACTAAAATTGTATAATAATAATAATAATAATAATAATAATAATAATAATAATAATAATACAATTATTGTGTAAATGATTGTAGAAGCGGAGTGTTAGAGGCTTTCCCTCTCATGAAGTGTGAATTTTTCATACTGAAGATTTATCTATCTTCTACTCAACTCCAATCATTTCATTCGAAGTTAATTCCATCCCTACATGATCCAATGTAAATATGAATGCTAAGTTACTTTGTTTACATTCACTGTTTTTCGAGAAATTATCTCTGCTAAATTACTCAATGGATCGCTTGAGTATTGGTGATTACTACCACTAAATTATATTACAAAAAATATGCTATGACACTATTATCATTAGCTGATCTTAACTGTTCCAAGCCTATTTTCTCTGTTTACCTATCATGCTTCATATCTTAGATTCTTCTGGCATTTTTGAGAATCTGTGGACAAGGAACGATCGAATCCACTCCGTTCGATAAGCTTCAACTGAACTGGCTCATTTATTCTTCTAACTTAAAACTTTCCACTTTTGCTATTAAATAAAGATTTTTCATCACTTGAGATTCAATAATCGACTTGGAAAAAGAGATGGGAAAATTGAACTAATTATTATCCTACTAGAGTATTTGATTCAATAAAGAACTTTCACTTTTGAAGCAGTATTATAATTGATTAAATAAAATTGAACTTCATATTCAAAGACATAATATATTTTCCAAATCACCAGTACAATGCTCGAATAGGAACTAAACTTGAAATAACAAAATAAATATGAATTAAGTAAAATGATATCATATGATTGATAATTATCAGATTGAAACTTTTAGTCAAGCAGTTGTTGTATTACCAACAACTTTGTAATGGTTAATAATATTTGTGACACCACAAATCTCTCCCTCCTTCGTTCTTTTTTTTTCTTTTTTTATAATTATTTTTCTTCGTCCTCTTTTTTAAATGCTTGTTCAGCTTTCCAGATTTCTTCAGCAGCTCATAATTATCAACCAGCAACTCCAATAAACATTTCTCAGATTTTTTACAGTAGAATGGTTTCTTTCCGTCTTTGACCGCCTGTTTTCGCATTTCCTTTTCTTCTTTATCCTTCAACTCTTTGAGTTGTTTCTTCTTTTCTTCTCTCTCTTTATTATCCATCCTTTGAATCAGAATTCTTATCTGTCTTTTTCTTTCTGCATCAGTTATATCCATCAATTCTTTTTTAAGCATTTTTCTCTTCTTACGACGAATTTTGTTCAAAAACTTGTAGTTGGTTTTGAATTTCTTTCCATCGTAAACACCACAAGCATCTTCAAATCTAGGATCCCTTGCTACAATTTTATTCTTTCTTCTACTGTCCTTCAAAATCTCATCAATCTCAATTCTTCCCAATTGTATTTTTTCTTCCACATTCATTTTCAAATTGTCAACTTCACTCTTCATTATCTTTTGATCTTCTTCACATTTTTCTACATCTGATTTTATCTCGTTCAAATCCGATCTCACCTCTTTCATCTCTTCTCTTATAATTTTCGCCAATTTTATTTCTAAATTCTCAATACCTACTTTCATCTCTGTCATTTCTAATTTCATATTTGTTTCTAACTTGTCATTACCTACTTTCATTTCTTCTTTCATATTTGTTTCCATTCCTTTCATTTCTTCTTTCATATTTGTTTCCATTCCTTTCATTTCTTCTTTCATATTTGTTTCCATTCCTTTCATTTCTTCTTTCATATTTGTTTCCATTCCTTTCATTCCTTCCAAAATACTTTCAAACATTTTGCTTATGTTCACATTCTTTCTCAAATCCATTTCCATACTTTCCTCCTTATCTTTACAATTTTCCTCATTTACCAAAAACATTTCACCTTGTAAATCTATATCACTCAACACACAATTCTCTGTTTCTTCCACTTTTTTGTTTCTTACGTTTTTTGGCGGCATTGTTTACTTTTACTTCAAAAAACTTCAAATCCAAATATCGTTTAATCAATTCCAATCTTACCTTATTCACAGGTTCTCCAATAAGTCCACTGATTCTTTTTTGTTTCTCATTCCTTTTGCTTCATTATTTTCGTGGGTTCGTTCGGGATGCCAATTTGAAGCAGTATTATAATTTACCAACAACTTTGTAATGGTTAATAATATTTGTGACACCACACTTTTTAACTAATTATTCGATTGAATTAACACTTGCATCAGATATAATGTAGAACTTTTACATAGTAAGTAAGAGAGAAAACCAATCCTGTCTATTCCACATTAAAATATATTTAAAAAACAAACTCAAGCTTCGATGCTCATACCCGCAGGGGGACAGAATTTATTCTGTCTGGGGTGTGGCGATCCCCCGGGTTCCTGAGCAAGTGGTTGATGTAGACTGGCTGGCAACTAACACCGTTGCGTCCCAGCTTAAGTAGGGTGTTCAAGTAGGAACACCTGAAGCATCAACTGCGCAAGCCAAGCCAACATATGGTGGAACAGCATACGCCGACGGCTGCATGGTCAGGGGAGTGCCTGACATCAAGTATGCGAACTCTGGATATCAGGCGACCTCCAGTTTCAAGAAGCCTTCCCTGGGTGAACGCGGAGCTCTGCCCAGGGTGACTGAATAAGTCTCCAGCTACTTGTGGGAATCTTATGGATACCAATTTAAAAGTAAAAGAGGCTGAACAGCCTCTCCTCCATTTGTAGGACCGGAACCAGGTTGTGGGGTTCCTTTTAGCTATTGTAAAGCTAAAGTCCGAGAATGGGAGGAAAAGAAGAAGGTTTTGATTTGGAATAGGACAGAAGGACTACGACAATCAAAAATGTTGATTAAACCCTAAACAAAGGCTTCCCGCAATGTAATAAGCCTGGAAAAGAGGGAGCTGAGGCAAATAGTAAGCCTCCTGACAGGACACGGCCCATTCAGGTATATGTTACGGAAGAAGGGACTATGTCAGGATGTTGAATGCAGATTCTGCATAGAAGAAACAGAATCAGCAGCACATTTGCTGCTGGAATGTCCAGCACTCTTGCAAATGAGGAGGAGACTTCTTGGAAAGGCAACCCTCCTACCAGAGGAGGCCAGAGGACTGGACTTCAAGGCCCTGAGTAAATTCTGCTCTGGCCTTGGATTATGGAACATGGCATAAGCCAAAGAGGGGATGCCACAAAAGATCGAATAGCGGTCGCGGTGGCTAAGGGTTACATAGCCCAACCCAATTAAAAAAAAAAAAAATTCGATGCTCATGACATCATCTTCAGCATCGAAACTTGAGTTTGATTTTTTAAATATATTAATGTGGAATAGACAAAATCGTTCTTTTTTCTCACATATTATTTAATTGATTTTAGATTTTTGAAATCGGGGTATATTATTAAATGACCATAAATATTCTTCTTCAATCTTCCCCATCATGTTACCGGGTCTTTATGTGTGGAATAATGAGCAATAATGTAACGTAATGAATGATGAGCATGAACATGCGTGATGATGGTCGATCATGCTTCATGTTATCCAATTCAAAGTGAGGCAAGTCGAAATTGCGAGAAGGCACGGGATTACATGAGGTTAATTACATTCATAAAAGGCTTATCCCTTCAAATACGGACGGCATCCTGTGTTGTGAAAAAATTAGAAAAACATTGACGAGTGAGGGAAACGCGTACTTGGCCTCACTTTGCCGACCGAGCAGAGGAAGCGTCCGGTCAGCGGAAGGGAGGGCAGCAGCAGTATCAGCAACAGCAGCAGCGTATACTTTATATCGTATTCTACGCCGACGGCTCATTAGCATTCATAGGCGTTGCTTAGTATTTAAACATCGAAACGCTCTCTAGTGGCGGCGGCAAAAAGCTTCTGTTTTCGAAATTAAACTCTTACCGATGCTTCTTGTGCCTCTGGCATCGCGAATAATTTCGTCTGGTGGCCGTGCGTGGGGGGGAGGGGGAAGCGCCGTGTCCGTTACCATTGGCGTTATTAACTCAGTCCTCCCGACACACCCCATCATGAATAAATTCATTGCGGCTCAACGGAAACATTTCAACAGCCGCAAATGTACACGTTGCGCCGCACAAATTATATCAAATCCATCCGTTACTCTGCAATGGTACAGTCCGTGAATCGCAATTAGAGTGTTCTCCATGAAGTTAATTTCCATAGAAATTCGCTGCAGCCAACTTATTGGTAGTCTTCATACTCATCAGCCGTTACGAGTATCCTGTTCAGAGTCGTTTTATTGTAAATCTTCCAGATTTATTGGAATTATTATAAATGCCCTGAACTGATATTATTTCAGGATCAACACACACGGGTACCTCCGTATACTCGATAATTCGAATTATCTTTATTAAAAAGAACATATTCTATTTATTACATAAATATTCATCCATATTTCTTCATGACATAAAAACATTAAAAAACTTATCCTGAAGTATCATCTTCCAAAAAGACTTATTTACGCACCACCAGCAAAAGAAACGTCTAGAGGGAGTTGCGAAAACTCCGATTTAAACAAAATTCAACATCATCCATCAATATTGTTGCTGTGAAAATGATTAATTGCATTATTGATAGTAATATTGTATAATTGTCAATTAATATCAATCACCTCAATATTCCATCTGTTTTATGTTAACCGATTTGTTACTATATAAGAGTACCTTATATTAGTGGAATACTAATTGTTAGAGTTCAGGTTTTGAATCCAACTCATTTATTTACCAAACTTTATTAATAGCGATGACCTGCAGGCCGTTTTCCAGGCGTCAAGTATCTCATGTCACCTTTACAAATTGATTTCTCACCAATAGAGACATCTCAGCAATCTCCTTGTAGGAAAAATGGTTCTTAAAGCAAGGTATCTTTAAAACAAGGTATCTTTAAAGCAAAGTATTTTTAAAGCACGATATTGATGTCCGAGTTAGAACCATGGAATGGAATAATGATTGGATGTTATTTTATAATCCGTTTTATTCATCGGTTCATAACACAAGAATTTGTTGTATTATGAAAAATATCGCAGGCCTATACAGCTGCAAACTGCGTTCAGCGAGCAGAATAAGCTGAAGCTGGAGGAGTGAGAGGTGATAGGGGAGGGGGAGTATAGCACGGAAGTGAACATTGCACAAAGATCAGAAGCAAAACATCTGGATGGAATATGAATGGAAGAGATAGAATTTGCAGACATTCTACTGAAAGGAATTTTCAATATCAGACAGACGTATACGCAAACGGCGGCTGTTTAGTTAGCTTTTGCTCTCTATCATGAATGTTCAATGCATGTTTTCTCCAAAATACTTCTTCTCAGAGCCGGGCGATCGGCTGCAGCTTGAAGGCGGTTCTAAGGCGGAGGCTCCCAGCTATTCACCATTTTGATATCATCTTTATCCCTCTTCTTCAGCAACACTTGTATGGAGAAAGGATCAACAAAGTTGATCGCTTTTATTTCTTACAGCAAATCCTCCTTCCCAGAAATTCATCGGTCCATTGATGAACCCCATCCACAAAAGGAAATCTTTATTCAAATTACTTATTCATTATTATTCATATCTTGAGAATTTCTGAGATATACTCACTTCAGGAAGTTTTTTATTCAAAATAGTTGTATTTCTACAATGTTCAAAATTTCTGTGAAGAGTTAAGCTTTCTCACTCCAAGGAATGTTGTGTGCGAAAGATGGAATTCATAAATATAGGAAATCACAGCTTTGTAACTTCCAAGAGATAATTCTTGTACAGAAGTCAAATCTTTTGTTCACATACACAATTCACACTTGAAAACTAATCTCAAGTAGATTACCAATTTCAAACCAGAGAGGTTGATAGACACGCCTAATAAACAATTTACAATAAATTGGCAATAAATATGGGAGGAAATGAGATATTGCAACCATTCAATTGCTTTTAAATCACAATAATCAATTGAACGGAAATCCTAATTAATTGCTTTATAAAAGTTTTTTGTATACAAAAGTTTTTGGTACAGTAGCGTTCATCGAATTTCCTTCTAGCTATTATTCTGTTGTCAATATTCGCAGTAGCGGAAGCCTTCAGAGTATTATATAGCAATTAATTAGGGTTTTCGTTCAATTAATTAATTAAATTGGAAATATTCAATAAAACTAGAAAATTCTCTATTAAGATTGTGAAACTGTTCCATAACAATTAGAATGAAAACATAAGGATTTTGTCAATTCTATCTCTACTATTTATTTGTAGCTACACAGGTCACATCATCAGTTTCATCACGAGACCATGGTCCTTGTATCACGGATGAATAGTAGAATAATTGACAAAATCCTTGCTTTTTCATATTAAACTTGAAAATGTTTTATTCATACAATTTCCATGATGTCTAAGGGATATGGAATATTAATATCCGATCAAAATTGAACATATCAGAGCTGTAGAACTTCAGCCTTCACTATAATTTTCAGCTCCACAAACAAGAATTTCTGAGGTTGCTCATACAGTGCAACGCCCTATCGATCAAGAAATCCATTGCACTCCCTCATCCTCGTCGAGTACCTTGTGTTCACTTACGATTTTCGTTTTGTAAGAGAAATGCGGGACGCCTCAAATGAGGCAAAGACGCTGGAATGAGAAAGCGAGGAGGCATTCACTACACTGTGACTTTGAAGGCAAGCAATTACATATAAGTAGAGGAGGCAAGGTGAATGCGAGTGCCGATAACTAATGCCACTAATGGTGTTCGCAGCAATCCTCTCACGTCTCTTGTTTACGAGTTGCCTGGGGAGCCCTATTTCATTATCAGGCCACGCGGCCGCCTCCTGGCTGCGTCACTAGGCTAGGCACGGCACAACAAAGACCACAATATTGATGGCTACAAAGCTACTCAACTCACTATCCTACTCAATAACTCCACCACCTGTCTGATTATTGACAGCAACTTAGTCAAGGAAAGTTGTCCAACTCTTGAATACGTCACTCACATTCCCCGTTCATAAGCGCACGTGTATCATCAAATTGTGTCTGGATGTCGCATGTGCTTTGTTATTTGAGAAGACACGTTGAAAGACTTGAGTGCTCGGTCACCCGTTCATCAATTCAACTGGAATTGTAATTTTTTTTCTATCTCCATACCAGTGGCTGCATTTCCTTGGTTGAATTATGACAGGTTGACAGCAGGTCAGAATCAACCAAGTATCTATCTTGTTATAAAGTTTGAGAATGGTGTAGATTACAAGGGTTATGACAAGCTTTTCCTGGTATAGCATTGTCACATGTTATGTGGTTATCGAGAAGTGGCGTAACTTTTCCTTGTAATGAGGAAAATGTCACAGCTTTCCAGGTACGAGAGTCAACGCCTCCCGGTAGCCTTCCTCATACAATAAAAATTTAAATAAAATCAATAACTCTTGTTTTAAATGAGAAATTGGTGTTTTTCTGCCTCAATTGGAATCAGGAGGTTCTTTCAAAATCAGGAATAAGAAAATAAATTAATATAATTATTCAAAACACATTGTTTTGGATCAATCGAGTAGAAGATTATTGGTTCAATTATAGGCTAAAAATTATCATAGAATGCTTCGACCACATTTTGATTTGCTTTCTATTGTAATTGTAACCTTCAATGTTGAGAATCGATGTTGTGGTAAGGAATAAAATACTTAGCACAAACAGAATCTTCAATATTCAATGAGTTTCATGATAGTCACTTTCCATTCTCAGGAGTTCTATGAATACATAGAAAATACTTAATTACTCGATGGATAGTATTTCAAATATTAGGATGGATAAATATTTCACGTATATATAATTAGGAACATAGATAAAAGTTACTATGAAGGATTTGATGAATTATTACAAGTACTATTTGATGTAGGCTATAATTGATTAAAAGCACTTTATGTTGAAGTTGAAAAACCACTGTTTATTTGACATTTACAATTCACATTACCATGATTTCATGAAATAATCTGCTGTGCTGGTGACAGGAAAATAGTGGTTTGACACTCCTTTCATACATTCCAAGTCTTTTACATTTATTTTGCTTTAAAAATTCATCTGAGGTTTATTTAAATACTACATGGCATCTCTCATTCATATTATGGAAAGTACAGCAATATCAATTCAAACACTACAGGATTCTTAAATTATTAAAATCTCAGCATTGAATATCTGTGAGCATCTTGCAGTTGTATTGGCTACAGAGGTTCGTGGTCTGACTAGTTCAGATCGATTGAACATCGTCTGGGGATGGTGAGTGCGGCCACCGCTAACCAGTGAGTAGCAGCCAGCATTCGGTTTCTATCCGATTGAAGTTTGAATTGGCAACATTGGAGCCGAACATGCCAATCCCAACGGGACCAAACACCAAACAGCTCTCCGGATTTATTATCAGCTAGGTGACTGAGGAGCAGCGCACTATGTCACACGGAAAATAAGAAATTGTCGTTGTGCGATGAAAAAGTTCAGGAGGAAAGAAAATATCGGTGGACATGAAGGAAAAAGGACACACACATACCGATGTTGTCACGACGACTAATGCGTGCCGGACAGACGGGTGGGGGGAGGAACGTGTGAGAGGGTAGGTGGTGGGGGAGGTAGGCAAGATAACAGACATCCCTTTGCTTATCTCACACCCCATTTTTCCTTCACGCCCTGGTGCCCAACCGCCGCGTAAAACGAAACAGGAAATAAATATTAACAACCCAGAAACATCCACTCTCGCTTGGTGGGACAATTTATTCCTCAGTCGTCCGTCCCATGCCCACAGTAAAACATGCCAACCAACAACCACAATGGTTGTCATTGACAACAAGGTGACGCCGTGAGTCTCAACTCGATATTATTCAATCAGAAGCGGAAATTGCGTCAACTACCAAACGTCCTCGTGAGAATTGAGCGCTGCCGGCTTGTCTAGCTGCAACTAACGATCACGGCTTGTACAGTCAATGAAACTTCATACTGGAAAGTTTATCTCAATTTGCATATCCATACAACTTTAATCAGAACCAACAACACTCAACAATCACTCTAGAACGAATTGTTGAGTTTCCACTGCAACTCTGATTCAACTACACAATATGTTTGCTGCTTAGAATATTGAATCCCTTGAAATCTATGAGGAATCTTTCTTCGATTTATAAAATCTAAAAATAGCTATCACTTCTCTCGAAAATCATGAAAATTTTTACCTCCTCTTTTTCTAAGAGGTAGGTCATCACATTCCTTTTCATCCCTTTTTAGAGATATTCACACTATACTAATCTTAGGTATTGAAATTTAATGAGGTAGTAACCAGTACATTCATCTACAAACCTGGATCACAGTGTATTCCATATACAACATCATTGAATAATTATAATTTATTTACTTAGAAATGTACTATAAATTATCATGAAATACTGATTAGATAGGATATGTGTTCTCCCATCCTAAAGCGGCTTGTTACTGGTGTTTCTTCTGGCCGCCAGTGACACTGGCACTGACACAAAAACAAACCAGTTTGTTTTTACTTGCCACTTCACGGGAGGCAAGTACAGGCCGCCAGTAACTTTCCGTCTCTACTTCCCGTCAATAAGCCGCTTAAGTATTCTGAGTATCCTTTTCCCAAGTTTTTTCTATTAAAGTTGGATTTAATCTTAACCATTTTTTAATTTTTTCTATCATTTGAAAAAGAAATCTTGACCTGGATCATTTATGAAAAGGTTGATGTGTATTGAAAAGTGTAAGGTTGAAAAGGCCAGCTTTTCAGTAGCATCCGAAGCTCGGTTTTTAGTGACAAAATGCAGTAGATTATTCAGAGCGAGTGATAGGATTCCAAGAATAAGCCTCCAAGTTTGAGAATGGTGTTTTCATGTTGACCGTCAATCAAAGCGCTTGCATGTGCTGCAAGGCGCCACACTCAATTTTATTCAAGTTTCTTACAAACTAAACTATTCAAATGGGCGGGAAGCTGCTGCATCGTCAAACTGATGGATGCTGATGACGTCACATCCATTAGGCTGGATCGATGCTAATTCATTCGCAGGATAAAAACCTGAAATCTGAAAAGTTTGTAGCCCACGTTGAAATTCAAATCAGGTCGAAGTTGTTCTGGTTTAACCACGGCTGATAGCTGCCCGTAAATGATGATGATGACACTATTGACGATAATCATCAAGTTGGTAGACATGAGGTTTTCAGTATAAAAAACTATGGATAACTTGTGATTGATGAGTATTGTCCGTCTTAATTATGGAAAAATCTCAATTTTCAGTTTTAGCTGGAAGTAATGATGATGAAGATTGATATATTTACTTTTAAAATCTCCTTATCACTCTCAACAACTGTGATAGTAACTGTATTCGATCTTGGAACCTTTGGATTATAAGACAGGCGCTTATCGCCCTCGGCTACGGACCACTCCAAATTATCCTGTTTTCCAGTTTTCTCAAACTCTACACAGCTTTTACTACTTTTTCATAAACAACCAGCAACATTTATTTAAATGTTGATTTAAATAATTCAACCCAAAGTCTCTCATTAGGAATGTTACTGAAATATGATACATTAACATTCTATTCCAAAGTTGAGAGACCCTTGCTCTTGTGTATAATTAATAACAGAAATGGTAATTTCTTCTTTTATTACTCTTAAGTTTCGTATGAAGTGTGTTAAGATTTCGATGGGGTTTTTTGTTGCAGATGCGGCCAGTGGGTGGTGGGCAATGGATGGTGGGCACAGTGCATATGTTGGTGGGCCTGGTGGTGGGGTTTGTGGGGGAGGGGGGTGCGCAGGACGTGGCCTCGTGTCGCTTCAACTCCATGTGTCTGTGCAAGGCGGTCGCCGAGCCCATAGACAAGGGGGTGCGCTATCCCCACGACAACTCGCCCCATCATCTGCGTGACGTCAGCTGCTACCAGGTGCCTTTCTCAAAGTTTCCTGGTAAGAAACCGTTGAAATTTATCCGATAAAACCAATCATTAAATGTTGAAGAAAACTATCAATAGGTTTAAAATTCATTCATTCGTACAGTGATGTTACAACACTTGGTTATCATCTTATTCATAAAATAAAAATAATAGAATTAATTCTCTTTTTTTATTCAAACGAAACATTCTGATATAAATAATCTTCATCTTCAATGAAAAACTTAATCATTCACATACACATTCATAATAATATTAAACTGATATAAATCTTCATCTACAATAAAAAACATAATTATTCACATTCATAATCAAACAATCATTTATTCATTTGCAAAGCCATAAGAAAAATAATTATTCACATTCACATTCATAATCAAACAATCATTTATTCATTTGTAAATATTCATTTATTTATCAATAATATGTTATCAAGGAAAGAAAAACAGGCGATAGCCCATAAACTCTTGTTTCAATATTAACCCGAAAAATGTCGAAAACAGGTTATGTGCAAAATGTTTTGTTCATATTCACAATCCACACTCCTAAAAGCTGTCCACAAGTAGATTATTTATTAATTAAATCCGGAAAGTCATTCATGAACTAGTAAATTTCTGCAAAATTAAATAGATAAACCAGTCAAGGACATGAAAAAGTTTTTCTATTATAATGAAGAGAATAATTATTATAAGAACTCATCAACATAAACTGCAGAATAGAACATTCAAAAATCCCTGACGAACTGAACTATATTTTAACACAACATGTTTTCAAAATTGTGAGAAATATAATGATATATCTAGGTAAGCTGGAGCCGGTACATAATCGCTGATTGTCGCATTTTGGAACAGGTTTACAGGGATTTTAAAGTTGAATATTGTTAGAGAAAAGGTAAATGAAGAGCTGAAAAAATGCTTTGTTATTAAGCACAAATAATTTGTCTTTCCAAACAAAAATTGGGTGTACATATTTTCGTGTCTATTGCATTACACTAATTTATTTTTCATTACTACTGAACTCTTGTAGTTAGTAGTAGTTCAACTAAGTTTTAGTTAGTTTAATACCTAGTTATTCAGAATTTTTAACAATATTTACGGCACATCAACTTTTCAACTTGTTAACCTAGTATACCTACAATTTGACCTAGGATCTAGTATGCTTTTCAACCTGTAATACCTAGGAGTTTACAGCACCCATTTATTATATCTCACCAAGAATGTGTGACATTGCTATTAAATACCACTAGTAGGCCTACGTCACCATATTACGATATAAGATCCAGTATCGATACTGACTAACCGGCAATTACGTATCAGATATTTGATTGGAGCCGGCACAGCTTAGAGCCAACTTGTCAGATTTAGGAAGTGCTTGTGGGAAGACAATTCCCTGGGGAAGTTGAAGGTGGCTGGAACAAAGCCAACCAGCCGACCTGACATGAGCAGCAGCAGCAGCAGTAGCAGCAGCACCTACGCACGGTTGCATGGCGCGCGCATTGTACTCTGCTGCCATCTCCTGTTCATTCCTTCCATTCACCGGCGTCACTTCTGCCGCCGTCAGATGTCGGATTTCGGGACATCCCCCTCTCAGCACCCTCCCCCACCCCACCGACGCTCAACAATCCCCACGCTCAACGATCATCAACTTTTCAACGCCAGCCTGTGCAGAATGGAATCTTAATTTGCTCGCTCTCTCATGAGGTGGCGTGTCTTTTCACTACGCCTTACTTTGCAAGTTACCGGAAGAAGTTGCTTCATTGTCAGAGACTAAATTCTCATCCGACTACCCTAAATTATATAGCCTATGTCTAAGCCATACTTTCAGGGTGCTAATGCATTGTGTTTGAGGACTCTAGGTTACTATAAACAAAGGAGAAGTAATGTCTTCTAAAATTCATTCTTAAGGTCAAGGAGATAAATAATTGTACGAAATATCATATCAATTTATTATGATTAAGTATTGATCTTGAACATAAATCGTGGGTTCCATTAACGGAAAATTAATTTGGAAACTATTTAAAATTGGGGCTTTTCAATAAAAAACCTTAGATTCCAGTAAAACGGGAGAAAACCAAACACACACTACGATCGAATAGCACTGCCTACAATGTAATAAAGTCGGGTGTCTATATTAAAAAGGACTCCTAATCTTGTCCCTAGGATCTATTTCATAGAAATTTAGAAGTAGCCTACTCGAAATATTAATCACATATTATGTCATGCTAATCACGCCTTTTTCCTGCTCTGCATGGCTCGTATTGAACTTTGAGAAATCGTAAGCCTACTTCAAGAGGTAGTTGTAACAATCAACTGTAACAATGATGTTTTTGAACTTACACAAAAAGGAATTTTTGTAGGACATCAAATTCCTTATTGTTGTCCTCATTACAAGCCTGAGTTATTGTTGAATATAATAATAAACAGATCGATACAAGTTTCCTGAATAACCTAAATGATAATTTCCCAATTTTAATTCTGTTTACATCTTCGTTCATTAATTCTTGACCTTAAAGAACTTCGGTTTTGCGTCACACCATTGAGGTCATTTTCTTGAATGACGTCACCATACAACCCACCGCCATGCAGAAAACGGTTACTTTGGTTCAAAAAGCAGCCGTTGTTACATTTCAGTCAACCTGTCAGTCGTCACTCCAATAATAAGCGGCTACTTTCACTCTCACAAGTGCCATTCATAAGAGCTATGACGTCATTTTCATTCCGTATGCTCCTGATTTAGAATGAAAATGACGTGTGCGCTGTTGACGTCATAAGCTTACGATAACAATGAGTGATTTTCCACTGCGCTTGTTTGCTGTCTAATGTGTAATCGGAAAATAACTCGACTCTGAGAATTTTCTCCAGTTACCACTATAGTTGTAACAGCGCCTTGTCACGTCATTGTCTGGAATGTCAACGAACGGCTGCAGCGTAAATGTGAATGCAGGCTCGTAGATGTCATGCAGAATATAATTTGCTATGAAATAATGTGAAGTCGGATTCTATTATGGGTTACAAATGGAGGTAACAAAAGGTGATAAAATGTCTCTCCGTATGACAGAATTTTTTGAAGAGGGAAAGATTCATGAGCTACAACATTATTCAATTTCTATGATATGATTTCAAAATTTCATAAATCAAGTACTTAATTCTCTCAACATGTAAAAAATTGCATAAAATACATGAAAAAATCAAGAGCATTCCTCGTTAGGATAAGCCTGTGTGGAGGAATAGTCTTTCTCATTTTTGAGGATAGAAAACAATTAGTTTTATAGCAATCGTAGGATCGTAGTTCAATTATTTATTATAGGTTTCAATGCTTGTAGTACAACTAAAATCCTTCATTGAAATGGTTGTCCAGAATTTTGAAAACTAGTTCTAAGAACGTGCCTCTACCCTAAAAAAGTGGAATTCTAGATTCTAGGCTCATATCAGTGACTTGAGCTTTCAAGCGTGAAAGAGATTCAGTGAGATCAAAGCCTTTCACATGTTCGCATGTACAGTACCGGTTTCGAATGAGATTAATAGTATTATCATTGTAAGCATAGCATGTTAATTTATACTCTTGTGGATCATGCCAATGTGATTAATTATTATACAAGTATGTTTCGGGTTATCAAGATAGAATATCGGGGTACCGAGCTCTGCTCGGGGGTAGGTCTACAAAGGCACAGGAATGGAAATTTTAAAGAAAAAAGGAATGAAATTAAACAATTTTTTAAAGTACAGCCATCAGTCTTATGCACTGAATCATCATTGCACTGTAAAAAAATTAATCTCAGCTTTCGAAATATTATGAATAATCGAGTTTGAATGCATATCATTTGAAAAATCGCACTTGTATAATTTTGCTTCATAGAAATAATAAAATGAGTTGACAACTATTTTTAGCTCAGCTGTTTTGGTGAACTCTTGACGATTTCTCTCAAATAAATAAAAACAGATCACATGGCTTACTTCATGCCCAAAATTTAAAAATAATGATACAATATATGGAATATTTTTAAAATTTCAAATTCCTTTTAATTTTCTATAGATAAATTAAAATCAGAAATAAAAAAGGGAATAGGAGCAGCTTATGTGTTTCGATATTTTTCTCAAATCTAGTAATGGAACAGCTGATAATTATAATCTTCTCTCACTCGCACTCACTCTCTCTCAACATCAAGAACCGACGGAAAATTGTTTCTTCTGTCAGCTGATTCTCTGTCACTGTCTCAGCAGCTGAAATAATAATCTTGTCTCACTCACACACTCACTCGCTCTCACTCTTTTTCATCATTTACAGCCGATGGAAATTTCTTTCTTCTGTCAGCTGATTCTTAAAGGATCAATTTCTCCTTTTTTAGGTCCTTTAGCGAGTTATCCCAGGGATGAGACCCGGCGCAAACTAATTTTTGTATCATAAACCTCGTATATTCCAAATTTCGTCAAAATCGTTAGAGCCGTTTTCGAGATCCGTTGGACATACATACATAAATACATACATAAATACATAAATAAATATAAACAATATCGGGGTACTGAGCTCTGCTCGGGGTAGGCTACAAAGGCACAGGAATGGAAATTATAAAGGGAAAATAAATGAAATTAAACAATTTTTCAAAGTACAGCCATCAGTCTTATGCATTGAATCATCATTGCACTATAAAAGAATTAATCTTCGCTTTCGAAATATTATGAATAATCGAGTTTGAATGCATATCATTTGAAAAATCGCACTTGTGGTAAAATTAATAAAAATAATAATTATAGCAGGATGCAATTAACTTGTCATAAGTCAGCTGATCGACGAGCATATGATCACAATACTTAACCTACAAATGCTGAATCTCGCAGATTATTGAAAAGGTCTTTTAAAAAGTTATTCTATGAAAGGTCTTCTTCAAAAAGGTCTTTTAAAGACTTTAAAGGTCTTTAAGACATTCAAGCCTTTTGATTATTGTGTCGAAATCACTGTTTAATTATTACTGGATCAGCTGAGTTATGACATGTTAATTGAATCCTGCTGTATTTATGGGTTGATAACTATTTTTAGCTCAGCTGTTTTGATGAACTCTTGACGATTTTCCACAAATAGATAAAAACAGATCACATGGCTAACTTCATGCCTCAAATTTAAAAATAACAATAAAATTCAATTCAATTCAATTCAATTCAATTTATTTGCCAAAAAATAAATACAAGTATAGCAGAATCCAATTCAACTTGTCAGAAATCAGCTGTTTCAAAGAGCAATATCACAATACTTAACCTACAAATGCTGAATCTCGCAGATTATTGAAAAGGTCTTTTAAAAAGTTATTCTTTGAAAGGTCTTCTTTAAAAAGGTCTTTTAAAGACTTTAAAGGTTCTTTAGACTTTCAAGCCTTTTGATTATTGTGTCGAAATCACTGTTTAATTATTTCTGGATCAGCTGATTTATGACAAGTTAATTGGCTCCTGCTATACAAGTATTCACAATAAAAATAAAAATATCCTGGCATCACCCAGCATAGGAAAAATCCTGACCGCTAGGTGAGAGTAACAGTTCTAAATTCTATTACAATCAATAATCAAAACACAATTCATAATAAAAACTACAATTTCAGAAATAAAGAAAAATCATAACATAAGGGAGGAAAAGAAAAATCATAATAAATAGCTAATTTCGAAGAAGAAATTTTCAGAAATCCAATAAATATGGAATATTTTCAAAATTTTCAATTCCTTTTAATTTTCTATAGATATATTAAAATCAGAAATATTATTTGAAAAATCGCACTTGTGGTAAAATTTTGCTTCATAGAAATAATAATATGGGTTGATAACTTTTTTTAGGTCAGCTGTTTTGATGAACTCTTGACGATTTTTCTCAAATAAATAAAAACAGATCACATGGCTAACTTCATGCCTCAAATTTAAAAATGACAATACAGTACAATATGGAATATTTTCAAAATTTCAAATTCCTTTTAATTTTCTATAGATAAATTAAAATCTGAAAAAAAGGGGAATAGGAGCAGCTTATGTGTTTCGATATTTTTCTCAATTCTAGTAATGGAACCGCTGGTTTTACCAACAACATCAAGAACCGACGGAAATTTGTTTCTTCCTGTCAGCTGATTCTCTGTCACTGTCTCAGCAGCTGAAATAATAATCTTGTCTCACTCACACACTCACTCGCTCTCACTCTTTCTCATCATTTACAGCCGATGGAAATTTCTTTCTTCTGTCAGCTGATTCTTAAAGGATAAATTTCTCCTTTTTTAGGTCCTTTAGCGAGTTATCCCAGGGATGAGACCCGGCGCAAACTAATTTTTGTATCACAAACCTCCTATATTCCAAATTTCGTCAAAATCGTTAGAGCCGTTTTCGAGATCCGTTGGACATACAAACATACAAACATATAAACATAAAATAAACATATAAACATATAAACATACAGAAATTGCTCGCTTAATATAATAGGATACAGAAATTGCTCGCTTAATATAATAGGATAGAATTCATGTTAATTTTCTCATGATTTATTATGAGGGATAAAATATTTACATGACCTGTGATCAATGGTTTTTATGCTCGATATCATCAATATATGTAAGGGTTTTCCGCTCGTGGCTTTGCAAAGTTTTTTCTCAGATTCCTATCGGAATCGAGTTGAAAGTTCTTGTTTCCGATGTAAAAGAAGTCTCAACTCTGGCCAAAACCGGAAATTCCTTCTCCTTTTATCGCTCTCCATTGACATTTATATGGCTGAAAACGTGATTCAAGCTCAAAGTATTTCCTGTCTCGTTCCTAACTATTTAGACGCCGAACGCGATTGAGTCTGTATAAATATATATATTTTATTCTGCAGACGAATTCTGTAACTGAATTCCGGAAAAGACTATTAAATCAGATCCAGCGCTGGGAATAACTTCAAAAGGCAATCGCAAGGAAATTTGGTTTTCATTTTTCAAGTCTCCTCAGAACTTGGGTAAAAAGATAGCGTGGAGCCTACCTAGGATCTTATTCCATTTCTATCTTAACAATATTTAATCCAATCATGATGTGCTGCGCTTGAAACTAATTCATCATGATGAACATCGAACTAAATCTTTGCTAATCTATAAAAATGTTACCCTATAAAAATATGAAACCTATGGTTTCAATTGTAGTATTCCCTTTTAGTTTTGATATAAAGTTTTTCACAGTATTTTTACAGATTTTAATAAACATCTTTTTGCACAAAAAACAATAAATGTCAATTATCAATAAATTCATTTATAAAATTCAGTTGAGAGATAAATTTGACAGTCCAACTATGGATGCCACAAATTCTGGTTCTTGTTCTTGAATTTGGTTTTGTATTTGTTGAAATAAAACGTTCAGAGAATGCTAGAAGTCATATGAAATTTTCTAATCATGGAGAAATAACATTATGACAGTGCGCTGCATTTTCTAAAACCATGATTATGAAAGATAGGCAGGCATGCGAGAATGTCAGCGCATTACATGAAGTGATAATAATTCACATGGAATTAGCATTTCCCGCACTGTGATACGATGTCCCCAAACAGAATTTTCATGTCTGAAAATGCAGAAAACTCAGAACTGCTAGACATGTTGCTGTTTAGATGAATAATTTGAAAGGTCATGGTATCGAGTATGTGTATGATAAAAATTCTATATTTGGAAACAAATCTGGAATGCACAGTCATGTTGAGAGTGCTGAGTGGTCCACAATGTTGTACTTTGTGACAGCAGCTGTCGCGGGTCTTGCCC
The DNA here is from genome assembly GCA_017141395.1 of Laodelphax striatellus. Lineage (NCBI taxonomy): Eukaryota > Metazoa > Arthropoda > Insecta > Hemiptera > Delphacidae > Laodelphax > Laodelphax striatellus. The sequence continues at coordinate 18,370,987 of CM029530.1, forward strand.
GATTTGTCGCTACATGTTCCCGGAATCGGGACTATACTACTTTTGTATCGCTTCATCTGCTAACTACGTACATTGAAATCACTTTGTACGCATACTTGATTTTCTTATCGAATGAGATGATATTCAAATATATTTACTCGACAGGGTACCCTCATTATTTTACTTACCCAATATTCTCTAGGTAAATGAATAGAGGCAGCCAATCAATCAATTAATCAATCAATCAAATCAATCAATCATGTTAGTCGCTTACTCTTCATTGACAATAATAACTTAGAAGTACCGAACTTCTTAATCCAGAACTATCTGGATTATCTATTCTGGATTGGAAGAGAATAGGATTGGAAGAGATTAGTTGGAGAACAAAAATCTTACTCCTTATAACATTTGAATAAGTCAAGAAGGAAATGTCACGATAAAGTCCCATTTGTGAAGGAAGTCGCAGAAGTCAAAATTATAGCTGTTCCATTTCACAACGGCATCTGGACTGACAATGATTCACCACATTACAGCTTCTTGTAGCTTCTCATTAAGTTAAAATTATGTTTTGGATTTATTCTTGTACACTTTGAGCAATGTAAAAAGATGTAATAAGTCTTAATAGCAATGATTCATTTTCAATTCAAGCATGATGAATCAGCTCATCATAATATGAAATTATTATATTGCTCAATCATTGTATTTGAGTAATGTAATCAGCTTCACATTATCATTTTCGATTTCCATGATAACAGTTATTTCATAGTAAATAGTAATCGAAGCGCATGTTATTCGAATGTATCAACTCGACAGAATAGATATTTTCGATAGACAAATAACATAATTTTTGTAAATTTTTCAATCAGATGAGAAGTATTTCCATTGTTATAGTATTTTAATACCATCTATGGAAATATGAATACTATCCAGAAAATGTTATGCAGAAATGGGTAGAATGGATACTGATAGGATGATAAGCAGTTACCAGATAACCAGTGTAGGTGGGAAATAATAGTCATTGTGTGCCATTCCAGTGCACCTCTTCAGAGTTGGTTGGTGGGCGGCAAGCATAACCGCAAAAAAGTAAGCTGCAGCCAATAAATATTACCATAGAAAGCATGGCGCGAACGGCAGCCATTGGCAGAAAAGCGCGGCACGGATGGCCGAACTTTTTCCATCTTGCACTGCTTCCATTTGGCAAGAATAGCAGTTGAGACTTTCATTCATTTTTATACCTACCATAAACGAAAACTTCTTACCGATCGCTATAATGTGCATGTTGAACATCCACAAAGTTTTAGTCGCCCATCGAAAACGCTCCGACATTTCTCAGGTTTGCCATTATAAAAGCGTTGAGAAAAATTGCTTCGCAACGCTGTTACGGCTGTTGCATTCTCCATTACTTTTTTCATGTGATGTATTTCGGCTGAATAATTTTGATAATATCATCATCTCATAATACTAAGGAAAGTTGAATTTCGATTTTGGTGAGCCTGTAATTCTCTTGATATGATTGTGAATAATAAGGAAGATTAAAAATATCCATAATGAATATAATATTTTTGCAAGTATTGGAGGTAGATAATCTAGAACATCTTGGAGATGAATTTGAATTCAGGGGAAGAATTCATCAGATAATGAATTGAATATAATTATCACAGGATAGATCAAGGATTGACTGTCCATCCTTCATGAACGATGGACATTCAACTTTGTGTCCCAGTGTCTGTGATAGTTATGAGAATAAATCCTTCTCTAGAAATATATCCACTTCCCGCGTTAATGGGAAGTATATTTCTTTCAGTATTAATCACTTGAAAAATAAACATTGAATTTTACCAATATTGTAGCATTTAATTATTTATATCTCACTATTGATAATAATATTTTTATCACATTGTGTCCCAGCTTCAAATAATTAAAAAGAAATTAAATTATGTACTCAATTCAAAAAATCTTTAAGATTACCCTAAATAATGCATCAACCACTCATGTAATCTTACATTTAATCATCGATTTCCATAATCTAGATAGGTTTGTAATTTATATGAATAATTTGATCCCTTCGACCTGTACCAATCGATTTTTCTCTCCGATAATTGATAATAATATCAGACGGTTTTACAAGATCTCATTGACAAAAAATCAAGAATTGTTGGATAAATTACAAAACATGCAAAAACTTTGGATACGTGAATACTACCATGATTGAGTTTCATTTTCTTAAAAGAACTTGATCCCAACTCTCCTATGAAAGAAATTAAGTTTGAACAACTTTCTTCTTACTTCTGGTGTCTTTACCACGGTCCTTAGATCGGGAAATCGACAGTATAGGTGCCTTGAAATAACTTGCGAAATAGGAAGATGATTAGCTGAATGTAGTCTAAAAAAATTATGGTCTACAGCTAAATACTTAGACAATATAAATATAGAATGGTATAATTCTATACATGGTCTAAGGCTAAATATGGTAGTTTTCAGTGGTAGACCATTAATCTTGGGATAATCAGGAGTCATCAATGATAATTTTGTTTGTTGCAGAACTGCCGCACGGGCACATACCACACGTGGACGTGATGGGCTGCGATCTGGAAGCGGTGGACAACGAGGCACTGGGGGGCACTCAGGTCGACGCTCTTCGCCTCTTCAACAACAAGCTGCTCACCATCGGAGAAAAAGCTTTCACGTAAGTACCTGAATATTACATACCCCCGATGTGCTACATAGTGACCGTTTTTATACAGAAGTGATATACTACCACTACTTATTTAATCAGCAATTCACAATTGATAGGTACTTGAGGGACGGTACAACAAGCTTTTGCCCTTTTTCATATAGAGGTGATATTGTACCATTATTTATTTATTCAGCAATTTTATTCAGAGATTTGAAATTCAGCAATCGATACTTAAGAGAAGGTTCGAAGGGTTTTCGTCTGAATTTTTTGTTTTACAATCTATACCTGATGAGGGAAGGTACAACAGGCTTTTACCTGAATTTGTTGCTCTTTCAAATTATAAAATAGTGCAAATGTAGATTATGTGTCATTTTTTCATTCATTCATTCACACACAATTTCCAAAAACAATACAAAAATACAATATAACTTAAAAAAACGATACAAAAATACAACATATAAATACAATACAAAATTGGAAAAAGTGGTAATCGTGTTAAGGCACCATATTTCACTGAATCACCAACCTTCGCAATTGACCTCATACCTGGATATCTGTTATCTACTATTCTACTAATTATTAGTCAACATATTCCTGTCAGTAGTCTACTCTTCTGATGTAGTGCATGGCTCACTTCATGATTCAGAGATGATATTATTAATTTATTGAATATGCACATTACAACAGGGAAGAATCAACATACATTCGTTCAAAACTGCTTCTATCCCAAATGTAGGTAAATAGTCCAATGATCTATCTTAATGGAAATGTGAGTCTATTTGAATAAAAACTAATTTAAAATTACTAAGAATACTTCACTCCAGTAGTATTATTTAAATACGACAGTAATTTTTAATTTCTAAGAATACTATACACCAAACAAATTCATAAAACAAGAATAATACTAAAACTTCCTATTTCGCTTTTGTTTTAATGTCATTCCGTTTTCGTTCTGGTTTCGTACTAGCACATGCCAGGTATAACCACAGAGAACAAATAAGAACTATAGTGCGATTCACGTCAAGAAGTCAGCATTGATTAGATGGGAGTTTGCTATCATTGTTCAGCACAAGCTGATGTCTCTATCCAATTCGCACTGTGCATAGTTGCCGCACTGTGCATTGTTGTCGCAAAGTCCCTACAAACAGGTTTGGTGCAGTTTTCTCTTTCTCTCTCAATGAAATTTGACATCAATGCTCCTCATATAAACAATACTGATTTCTTGACGTGAATCGGACTATAGAGAGTATCGCTTCTCTATGGTATAACTCGTATTTCTCTTGTTTGTATTATAAGAAACTGTGTATGCAACCCGCTGTGTTGCAACTCTATTGACAAAATTTGATTGAATTTTTTGTGTCCAAGTTATAATAATTATTATTTTCACAGGAACGCAATAATAATTGTAGAAGTACAACATTATTAGACAATAAGATGACTAATAATATAGCTATGTAATTTTATGACTGGATAGATTAAGAAGTAATTTCTATTTGGTCTTTTGAAGCAGATTACAATTTTAGGAGAGGAAAAATAAAACGTTGTATGGAATGAGGATTAAAATATTAATATCAAAGGATGAAAGCTATGAAGTGAAATGATATGGAACAAATATAAGATGATTAACATCAAAGTGGAATGTCATCAAACAATAAAAGCTCCCTTCTAATTTGGAAGATAAAATGATAAATTGGTAAAAAACTGAATAGTGCTGGAAGTTTACTGAACTCTTGTTACTCACGTTAATCACTTGAACCCAACAAAAATGTCTTCTTCATGATATGAAAAGTTTCATAAACGTGAATTATGTTGATAAGAATGATGTTAATGAATTTCCAAGAATGATTATTCCTTGTCTTTCATCCATTCTGTACAATCATGCTTTATTTATTCTTTATAGAAACCTTGGAAATTTGTTATAATTTTTTTTTAACTTCTAAGTCTTCGAGGCATCAGATTTTTAGTGAATAAATTTGACCTTACAAATTGATACCAGTTACGTAGAATTATATGAGTTGATATCGTTTCAATCCATATGAGATTTCTGTCAAAAGTTATGTGGAACGCTGAACAACAATACAAAATACTGTGTTACCTATATGAGAACGCACACTGTACACTTTAATGAACAAAGTAGAGAGGAATCGCTTGATGCTGATAACAGAGATTACGTTAAAATGGGAACGTGGTTTGACTAAATGCCTGACCGGCTAATCAGCCTTGACCGGATCAAATGAGATTTGCCGATAAATGATTAATTGAAGCGTTTACAACAGATTATCACTAGACCCAGCCGTGATCATCACCGAAATTGTCAGTTGAGCTTTCTGGTTGGTCAATAAATAGGTAGGCTCTATCGTGCATGTATTCACAAAAAGCGCAGGCTGGCATCAAAAGGTATTAATATTATGTTACCTGTTATAAGCCCGGCTTTCATCAGGTATGCCCAGTAATAAGCCAGAATAAGCCAACTTTTAATCTCCATTGTATATTTACTCAGCTCTCTTGTTTTCGGTGGATACAAACTCGAGAATCTCACTTCACTAACTTTCTTATAATAATGCCCTCTCACTTCGCATCCTATCGACTTTCGCGTTTCATATTCACCTCCCCCTTCCCATGGACTTTCTATCTCTCTTGCTGTTTCACTTACCAAAATCGTCACTCGAACACTGGAGCTTTCTCATTTCCCCTTCTTTGTTCTCATTTTACTGATGCTCCTTTTATTGATTTCAGAAGAATTTCTGAAATCAATAAAAATTTCTGAAACATTTTATTGTTTTCAGAAGAAAACAATAAAATGCATTATATATCAATGTACAGAATATCTGACGTTTTTTGAGGATCAAATTCACTTTTCGTGATTCATTTACAAGTTTATTATTATGAAACGACAGAGTTGTTCATCAGTCATTGTAACTTCCAATTCTCAATCCTTCATTGTATTACTCTATCAAAATAATACAGAATTTTTCTAGTATATTATTGAGATTTGTAAAGTAGAACCTTGCCATTGATACAACAGATTCATTCCATGCTCTACTAGTTTGTTTCGCTTTTTCCCAACCTCCCCGGGAAATTTCTTTATGAGAATCCAAAAAACAAAGCTTGTAAGTTCAAAACTTATAGAAACCGTCCTATTGGAACTTGAAGAATTAAGATAATTATTTTACAAATAACATCTACTATAGTAGTTATCGTTTTCGATCTCAAAAATGTTGAAAATATTCGCCAATTTTTATTTTGACCTTAAACGAGTATTGAGAAATCCAGGAATATTTTAAATTTCGTAAGAACACTGTGCAGTAGTTTATTCAGGGTACAAGCTCCTTTTCATTTCATTTGATAGAGATCCAAACGCCTGAAACTAGCCTGAAGCTATTCCTGCTCAAACTTGCTCACTTATCTCCCTCAAATGCCCGCATTGGCTGCTCGTGGGTTGAATCATCTCTGGATTGCTGATATGAGGGAATATTCCCCTAATCTTGATTCGAATCTTGATGAACAAGAGTCTTGCACTAATCAAAATTTTAGGATTTCGAAGTAAGGATATATTGAGCTTATCTACCATACCTTTATTTACATTATGTGTAATATCTGAATCAATAAAGTTATCTATTAGGATAAGTATGAGAAGCTCAATAGAATTCAAGGCTTTACTTTATAACCAACAACATGAATAAATTGAACCATTATGAGGAACACTAATTTTACTCTCTATTTTATTTGCGAGCTCTGTCATCATTATTCACTCTTAAGCAATAAGCAACATGAGTATTTTTTTACTCTCATAAAGGGAAGCCAATTTCGTGTTGTGAGATTAATGTCTCATTAATTTATTTCCAGAACGATGAACAACGTCCTTAGAGCTCTCGATTTGGGCTCCAATGAGCTTCAGGAAATTCCAATACAAGCTCTACTCTCACTCAAAAAGCTTGATTGGCTCAATCTTCAAAGGTGAGTTATTGAACTAATTTAAATTTTATAAAATTTTTCTTGATTCTTCGGCACTATTGCTATAGAGTTTTCTGATGTGTTCCGTTATTATTGTCGATTTAATTCTCGTATTACATTTGGGATCTCTCTGGTGTATATATACAGTATTATTTCTCAAAAAGAATTATGATTCGCCACACACTCTCATATGAAATATATTATTATTTTTATTTTTTTATTTATTGGCAAGATACAGTACAATGTGGGAACAATCAACAGACATTCGTCCAAAACTGCTTCTTTCCCAAATTTTGATAAATAGTCCAGAGGTTATGTTGTTCATTCATCTTACTGGAATTGTGACTCCAAAACACTATCAACTAACAATAATTTTGAATTTTCAATATTTCTACATGACAAATTCAAATGAATTAAACAAGAATAATATTAAAACTAAAATATCACATTTCCACTCCAATTTCGCGACAGATATTTAAATATATCTCCTCCAGAATGGAATTGAAATCAGATTCAAATCAACTCCGTGATATTGAAAAGGTCTATTTTCGAAGTCAAATTCGGTGCGAAATCTATGTTTCTATAGATCGGAATTGATTGTTTTCAGAATTTGGATTTCTAATCCTCAATCCTAGACTTTTTCAACATCAACAATAAATTGAACATGATGACACAGTGACCTTCGTGAATGGGATTCACGAGCTCAAATTGTGATTTAATGTAGAATTCCATTACTATTAATACAATCGGTTTTCTCTACTAACTCTACACATACGCGTAGTATAAAAAGTATTGTTTTATCACGTTAAAACATATCCAATAACGTATCTAAATGATAGATAAATGATTTATAAACGGTGGTGAAACGCATGTTATTGATCAATCATTTTAAAGTATTGTAAGAAGTTATGTTCCAGCATGAAAAGGATTGTAATTTGGAATATTTCTTCAAAACCAAATTCATCAGTTAGAATTCTTCTGTAATTTTTCAGTCAAAGTCTACTTTTCAGTCGATACAATGTGATTGGATCGTTTTTCATTGCCTCTGTTGCAGGAACCACATCTCGACGATACTGGAGATAGATTGGGGTCACTTGAAAAACTCGCTGGCCAATCTGCTTATAGCGGAGAACGATATAGAGGAGCTGCCGTCCGTCGCCCTGACTGAGTTCCGTCATTTGACATTAATCAGCTTGAACAACAACAAATTGCGGCTGGTGAGGCCGGGGCTGCTGCCCACTTCGCTCAAAACATTAGGTCTGTCCCATAATTCATTAACCACTTTCCCGGCCGAAGCCATCGACGAGCTCAAAGACCTGCAGAAAGTGTTTCTGCGAGGCAACTACATTGAAGCATTACCGAGCCACTCGTTCACGCGGCTAAAAAAGCTCGACAAACTCGACCTCGGCGAAAACGCTTTAGAATCGTTACCTAGCAGCATTTTCAACGAATCATTAGTTGTAAGAGACTTAAATTTAGATTTTAATGCGATCCAAAACATATCAGCAAATGCCTTTCGCGGTATGCATTGCGAGCGAATACAGTTGTCCATTAATAAAATAAAGTATGTTGATGAAAAAGCGTTCGCTGGACTAGAAAACAGTTTAGGCGTTCTCTACATGGAGAATAACAATCTCAAAGAGATCCCCAAGGCGCTAACACATCTGAAGAGATTGAAATCATTGTACATTTCTTCAAACAAAATTCGAGAGATCAGAGAAGACGCTTTCGACGGTTTTTCATCGGTTTTAAAGGCGATATCGTTGGCGGGGAATCATCTGTTAGAAATACCGAAATTAGCGCTGAAGAACTGTAAGAGGATATCGCACTTCAACATAGGATACAATCAGATAACCGATGTCACGGATGCTGACTTTGAAGGATGGGGCGAGTCTTTGGAGACACTCATTCTTCGAAACAATAGAATCGTGCACCTGCATCCTCACATGTTCAAGCATACACCAAGACTGAGAGAGCTGAGTCTCTCGTTCAATAGAATAAGTGATGCGCCTCCAGATACTTTTCTTGATGTGGCCAATACTCTAGAGCTTGTTGAAATAAGTTTCGGACTCTATCAGGAGGAATTCCCCGAAGACCTACTCAAACCCCTGGCTGCTCTTATTTGGCTTGACTTGGACAACAACAATATCAGGGCTATTTCCAAGACAGCTCTCTACAACTTTGGCCAGCTACAGTATTTCAATATGGATATGAACAAACTCACATATCTACCTGAAGGTCTCTTCCATGCCAACGTACATAGGAACCTACGTGATATACGGTTGTCTTATAATTACATCAATTCTATAGAGAGTGACACATTTTATGCACTTGAAAAAGTTCAAACTATATCTTTAGCAGGTAACAACATTCAAGAAATAAAATCGCAATCGTTCAAAAATCTTCCAAACTTAGTTAAAGTGGTGCTTATTGATAATCGGATACACACAATCAGACGACATGCGTTTTTTGATCTTCCTAGTTTGGTGCAACTTGATCTGCAAGACAATGACCTGGTTGAGCTCTCACTGAATATTTTTGAGAATGTAACAAGTTTCAATTTGCCAATGGTTCTTAATGTATCGAAAAATCAAATATCAGATCTTTATCCAAGTGACACAAACACTCCAATGTATGTGAATACTTTAGATATGAGTAGAAATCTGATAGGTGAAGTGCCAACAACATTCCTGCAAACATTTTCTGAATCTATACGCATTCTTCATCTTGGCTACAATCGTATAAATCGTTTAGAAACTACTGCATTTGGAGAGTTGGGACTACTGGAAGTGCTAACATTGGAGCATAATAGCATTGTTACTCTCAGAAAACGTGCGTTCTCCGGTCTGCACAAGCTTCAAATACTTGATCTTTCACACAATCATATAGAACAGCTACAAATGGAGCAGTTTAAAACACTTGAAAATTTAAGAATAGTTTCGTTAGCTTTCAATCACATTAGATCGCTTCCAAGGGATGCTTTCCAGAAAACAAGACTGGAGAAAATTGACCTGTCCAACAACGAATTTGTTGGTATGCCTAGTAATTCTCTCGGTGAAGTAGGTTTCACACTGCGTCACCTGGATATATCCTACAATCACATCGAACACCTCGATAGCACTATGTTTTCCGAAATGCCGTTTCTCACGAGCCTCAACCTCAACCATAACAAGCTCACTATACTACCAGATAATGTGTTTTCCAGGCTGTCGGGACTGTTAAAGTTGAACATTGCTAGCAATCCACTCAGAGCCAATTTCAAAGAGCTGTTCCATTACGTTCAAAAACTCAGGTACCTTAACTTGGCAGAGACAGGCCTGAGACAAGCTCCAATCCTACCTCTGCCCAATCTCATCCAATTGAACTTGTCGGCGAACTTCATAAGAGATGTGCCTGCAGCTGCTTTTGAGGGACTTCAAGGACTTCGACACTTGATATTCTCCAAGAACAAACTGCAGAGCGCCCCATCACAGGCCTGGATTCACACACCTCTATTGAAGATACTTGACCTATCGGTCAATCCAATAAAGGTTAGTTGCATTTTTTTCAACAAAATATGAACTATTTTATTCTATAATTTATATACTTTTTAATTTATTCATTGCGAACTATACTATTTTTATATTCAATGTAAAATTCTATGACGAAGTTTATTGTAATTGAATGACAATGAATAATCTTATTCATGAGCATTGAATATTCTTGAACATTCTGAAGGCTTATTCAATTTTAGGCAATGAATAATCTCATTCTCGAACGTAATATTATTAAGCATTCTTTGGCTTATTCATTTTTAGGCAATGATTACTCTTATTCTTCAGCATATCCATTGATGAACTTTTAAAATAAGAATATATTTTTATATTGAATCTTTGATTCGCAAAACATGATTATCGTCAATTGATTACTAGATGAACTATAACTTACGCCCTATTTATTGTTGTTGGAGTCTATTCATGAAGAGAAGTAGATTCCAATTACAGCAGAAAGATACTTGAATCCGAATTTCCTTCGAAAATCCAAAGTATTAATTTTTCATGCAATAAATCCTATGGAATTTGAGCTTCGATGCATCTTGAATTCTTTCCAATAACCTGAAATGATACTTTATTCCTGTTTGATTTTAGACTTGATTTTAGTCATTTAATTTTCCGTATTCAATCCCTCGTTGTCATCAATTAAAAACCTACTTAACAGAGTTTGTAACATTATGTTCTACTTTCCTCATACAGCACATTATTTATGAAATATTGGCATCGCAAAAAATTTTCAGTAGTTAATCTATATAACTGGTGTTACATTGAAGTTTAGAGCATTAATTTGTTCTAGCACATACATTTCATCTTTCTTCTATAATTGCCAATTTTTCATGATTTTTGACGGCACATAATATCAATCACAAAACTCAACACATCAACTCGGAATAGGAATTCGGAATTCAAATCAAATTTAAGAAAAATCAGAACAAATAAGGAATTTGGGATGGAGAACAGTAATTTAGAATATTAAAGATGGTTAAGATGTAATCTGTAAAACGTTAAGAGGCTAGTTCGTTATCTTTTGCTCCATGAATTTAATTAATAGCACTAGTGTGACAATGAGATAAGGTTGTAACTGCTTAGCACGTGGCTTGTTATGATATTGCTGGACCATTTTCTGGCCATCATTTGTCAGGATCTCTGCTGGACTTTTTCTTTCATATTTCCTGATTGAAAGAGCATGTTAACGCATACACACACGTCACGTGACTGCTAAGATTGATGATCACTCGCCGTCTGAGAAGAGACGTCCGTGACCGTACTCTATGATTCATAACAATCGTATCTCACAACGTTCTCGGGATCCTTATTACGCAGTTAATAACTGGACTCAATCTTCCGGTCTTGGATTGATAAAGATTGATGACATAGATGTCATCAATCATAGTGTTGCATGGGATTATTATAAATATTGTGATACAAATAAGATTCTCTAAATGTGATGCATATTCTTGTTTGTGCATGCTTATTATCAATCCGATAACATCCTTGAAAAGTAGACTGATAACAGGATTTCAAAAATATCTAAAATGGTGAAACCATTGTAAGAGAAATGTTATAAATGAATGATAATACCGATGGTCTCATTTGGTAGATAACTTAGCGTCGGTTACAATTATTCAGTTTATAATACTATTCAATGAACATCAACACAGAGGTGTAAAATTGAATAATAACATGACTTGAGAGCTTGAGAGTCATGTTCATTCAAGCAGGGACCGAAAATATCCACAGATAAAATTGAATTTTGAGTTAGTGCAACGGAATGGTCTCAATCATTGGTCCAACAAATTAAAATAACATACTAATAATGATCAATAATCGTCTCCATCATCAATTATTTTCACTCAACAACCTATACTTAAAGTATGCACCTCTTTCTTCTATTAGCCATTTTAAGTCAAAACTCCCTATTTTCAGAATTAGCCTCCTACACAGCTTGATACTGTAAGCTTCTGATACTTCTTGGAAGATTATATTTCACAAAATCTTTTACCAGGAATACAAGAGTATAATTTACAACAGTATCAGTATCTATTTCTTAGAACACTCCTCCTCACATTATTCGCCGAATCACTAATTAGGTGTTAGAGAATCCTCACCTTAAATGTTTATTCTAGGATAACTTATTTTTCGAATATCCTGATGTAATCAAGGCTCATTGATAGTTCGTATTTTGTCTTAATATGTTCATCATTCCAATAAAATCTATTCAATTTGATCGATTTGAAACTCATTTATTCTCATACTCATTTATTCAAGTGAGATAAGTGTAACCATAACAAATATAACCACACTCACGTGTAAAGTCATCGTAACTCAATTAAATTGGAATAAGACACATGGAACGAAATGAGGGGGAATACATGATTGCCTGAAAAGAACGAAAGGCAAAGATCTCAATTTCAATTCTAGTTGTACTGGAACCATGAAGAATGGTTCAAGATCAAAAAAGATCAAGATTAATTTGATTATTCCGGAAGTAGGCTTCAAGATATAGGTTTAAATAAATCATTGATACTTGAAAAAATTGAAAATATTAAGAATAAATTGAATAATACTCCATAACTAATTACATAGTACTTGAAAATTAAATGATACTTGGAGATTGATTAAATAACGCTTTAAAACCAATTAAATAATACTCAAAAATCAATTGATAGTATAATTAAAATATACTACATATGAAAAAAATCAATCAATGGATGAAGAAAAAATTTGTTATTTTAATGTTTATTGATTCAAATCTTCACTGAAACATGTACTCAATAAATGTGAAAATCATGCTTCTTGAGAATTGAATACGGTCCTCTGTTTCTGACAGATGCTGACCAAAGAGAGCTTCATCGGGCTGGAGCGCCTGCAGGAGCTGGACGTGAGCGATCTGCCGCGTCTGGAGCGGTTCGACTCGGACACAATGTCGGGCATGCGACACCTGTTCCACCTGAGCATCCAGACGTGGCCGTCGATCGAGCGATACCGCTTCCGACTGGGAAGCACGCTGTCAACGATGCCATCGCTGCGCCATCTGCAGGTGAAAATCTACGAAGCAGTGTTGACCGATCAGCTGGTCGGAGCCTTCAACCCGAAACTGACCACCATCGACATTTCGGGCTACAACCTGAAGCACATAGACGGAAAGGCGTTCATCGGCATTGAAGACAACTCGGAGCTGGTGCTCAGGATACACGACACGCAGATCGAGGACCTGCCGCCCGGTCTCTACACAAAACTGTCCAAAATCATCAACCTGTCACTGGATCTCAGGAACAATAAGTTCACGTCGTTGTCCTACACTGCACTCTACACGAACACCACGCGGTGGGAAGATGTCGGCACCAAACTCATTTCTGGTGAGTCTTGTGCGCTAGCAACAATTATCTTCCAATTCTCGTGCATGAAAAATTATCATGATTGATTTTTTCGTTATAGCACAGATAACAACTATAGTAACTAGAGTATAGTTACTCTATGGTTATAGTTATATAATTTACTACTTTTTTTAATTCATTGTCGTAATTGAGTAGTGTGATGTGCGGGAACCGGGCCGATCAGAATCACATGGTCCTTTTTTTAATATAAAATAAGTAACCCTATATGGAAACGCTTAAAAATGTCAAGCCTACAAAGTAAAAAAAGAGGAAATAAAGTTGGAGAAATGAATAAATTTGTTGCTAGAGATTACTCACCACTTTTAGAGTGAGTATTACTTGAACACAGATTTGGGGAGAATTATCTCAACCATAATAACAAAATCTTGATTTAAAATATTTTCAGTTTCTGATTAATTTAATTTGGTTATCTCCTTGAGACTTATTTTGGTTATCTTCTTGCGACTGGCATCATCTGATAAATTTTTGTAAGATTATTCCTCTTACAAAGATATCAATCAATAATAATCGCTCAATCTATGGTATTTAGAAAATCTGTTCTTTTGGATGGAATGATAGCCCAGTAAAATAGTACATTTTCCTTGCATGAAATGGGGTGTTAGTCGGTTTCTGTTTTTAATAATGTTTCTGATAGTCCTGGGATGCTAAATCCAAATTTTCGGCATCGGCTGACTTCCGTATCATCTCCAAAAATCGTCATAAATGGCGAAATTTTGCACTTTTTTACGTTTGGCCAATTTTCACCCTGAAGAATCACTTTTCCAAAAAAGACATATTATTAAATTATTATTATTAGAACATATTATTTAAATAATATTGAATTACCTTCAATTTAAGGCCAAATTTGTTGTTGTAACCGTTTGCGAGATAATTATAGCTCTTCAAAGTTCATCAAATTGGCGGAAACATGCCCTTTCTTTTATTTTTGTCAATTTTGGCCCTGAAGAATCACTGTTTCATGTAGGACATTGAACATATTTTCCAAGGTGTAATAATAACCTAAAATTTGAGACTAAATTGGTCATTGTAGGACCAATATTTCGCGAAATATAGGCCTTCAAAGTTCACCAAATTGTTGAATTTTTCGCCTCCTATAAATTAGTTGGTCAATTTTGACCCTGAAACATCACTTCTTACCATAAAATAATTATTATCAACTTGAAAGTGGATGAAATTATTCACAGTTCAAGACTAAAATTGTTTCAGATTTCAAGTTGATTGATAAATGCGTTCGAAAGTTCCTCGAGTTTCAAGTCATAAGTAAGAACTACGCTTCTCTTTAATAATGGACTATTTTATTGAACTTTTGTTGGACAATGAATCCTCTTTTCTCTATACAATTTCAAGATTCACTAATATTAGCTCATGATCAATAACTATATCATTAACACTCATCTTCAAAACATTCATTAGGATGTCACATTCAATATCTTCATCGGCTTCATGATAAGTACATAATATTTTAAAATTCATACTGGTTGTCTCCTCGTTTTCTGCCGCAAATATAACATTGTTCTTAACACTTTTTTGATGTAGAGTTATTATGTAATAATGAGCACATATTACAATAATTATTTTCATCTTTGTTAAGGAGACAAGTGATTGACGCTCGCGATGCTTGGAGCATTGAGAGGCATCTCGAAGTCACGCCCAATAATTCTGACGGATTAGATTCGGCTGATATGAGTGTGGGTGGGAGACTCAGCTCTCAGATACGCGAGCTTTGTCTCCAGAGCTATTAATATTCGAAAGAGACATTATCCTTGCTTTACCGAGCGTCGAACTGCCTCATAGTGCTGCTAGTAGTACTGGTCCCAAATGACGCGCGAAAGATCCATCTCCATATTAATACGACGCAATACGGCTCAGTCGTTTCGCATGGAAACGCACATCCGATAATTAAATAAATCTCGCTGATAATGATTTACGACAACATACACCTCGTAGAATACCTGATTTAATTCCGTATCGCATACTGGAAATATTTCCCATTGATAGGTGCTCTTCGACAGCATGTATTCGAGTCAATGAACAAATACAACAGATTAGTAGTCTACTTCATCCTAATTACACCCGATATATAAACGGGATTGATGATGAACTTAACTTTCATGGTTTACTTAATGAATAATATAGTAATTTGATAATATATTAAAATTGAACATGCACTTTGGCATGTAGCTGTAGATAAGCGAGACTTTACTTTAATATAATAGAAGGAGGCTCTAATCAAAAACTCGTATTCAACTGTGAAAGCGTACACTGAACTTCAGGGCTTTGAAGCCCTGACTGGGAAAAGGTTGACTGGAAAGTGGTTTCTCTTATCATTGGTTTTTCATGTCTGTAATCACTGATTAATCAGTGATTACTGATCACTGATCAGTCTGTAATCACTCTCACGAAAGGAGCTAGATTGATCCAACAACCAATATCTATTATTGAACAGTATCTACAATATCTAATAATAAATTAATTATTTAATTATACGTGGTTAGACAGTCAAGGTGTTATGATTTCCTTTCCAAAATACAAAGTAAATACGGTATTAATAAAACAAATGTTTTTTTCTGAACCCTAAATAGTGTTTTGATTCAATTAATTTAAACGGGACTACAATTTGAAATGTTAAATTTTGATATAGAAAACTGTAGAACTTATCAGACAGTATTTCACAAAAATATGAGAGATTTTATAGGACATAACTAATATAGGATATAACTACAACTCACTATTACTACAACTGCTAATTACTATTCACACGTAGATACTAAAATCGCGCATTCGTCTTGTCGACGTGGATTAAAGACAATCTGTTTTTTAATAGTTTTAATATTATTAAAACCTTTGTGTGTAAAATGAATAAATAAATTATTGAAAATTTAAAAAATATGACGCTCAGACGGCTCAGACTACAGAGTCGTTTGAGATGACAGACGACTGAGACGAGAGAGACAGACAGGCTCGGGAGCTCGGCTCGATTTGGACTTAGGTCCTTTTTGCACCAAACAGTTGAACTTTCTACCAGGCGAACAGATCTTGTAGGAGATACTGCCTTCCGACCGCTCTGGCTCAAGCTACAGTACTTACTCAATGCAACGGCCCAATTGTTGTGTATCTTTTCTGTTGATACGATCAATTCCTCTGTATCATGCAATTCTCAATATTAGCAACAATAATAATTATTATTATCATTATGACCTTTGTCCTAACTGAGGAGGCGTCACTAAGTTTGAATATAAGCGTGACTTTTGAATAAGTACTCTAAGGCTAGGCGTACACCGGTTAGTCAAGACAAGATAAGACGAAATTAGTCACGTTTAGTCACAGTAATTCACATAGCTGCTTATGAAGCAGCACACACCGATGCAATGACTAACCTCGTCTTGTCTTGACTTGACTAACCGGCCTAGCCTTACATACTATACTAGTCAAAACTTGAAGTGTTTTCCTTCAAAACAACACCAAACCCAGTTCTGCATCTTCTATTTAAAAATTTGTAAGAATTTTTAAAATTGTAAACTCCTTTTTGAAACACCCTATACAGTATTTTATAACTATTATATCTTTGATTGCTCTACACAATCTTCAATTTAAACTGATTTTGATGACGAAAATATATATACAAATGTAAACGAATGTTTGATGACGAAACTGATCCAGTGCTTGAAGATAAAAAAAGAAATCATAGACTATTTGGAACAGTGTATTTTCCAAATCCATTATTTTACATCTTTCTGTACTTACTTTCGAATAATTTGCTACTGTATATATTATGCAAATCGGCAATTATAGGAAGTAATGTTGAGAGCAGATGGGAAAACTAGCTCCAATGTAAATGTATAGTATGTATAGTACGGAGGGAGACTGATTTGTGGCATAAATAGACGTTCAAGGTCAAGAAATCCGTTCAACTTTGAAAACTGATTCTTAGACCATGAATAAAATCATAAAGATATTAGATCATCACAAGAAGAATTAGAAAAAAAACATCCAGATCATTTTTATCATGTGAAGTTTTAAAAATGTTTAAAAAGTGGTTAAATTTCAATTAGCTTTTTGTTTATTAAGTTTTATTGGATCTATTAAATGCTCTTGTGAGATAGGCTACAACTCTACACAATACAGTATGATCACTGATGATATTATACTATAAAAATGCATCATCTTTATACCGCAAATAATCATTAACCTGATTTGTCATCATAGACTGATTAAGGAATGGAGGGGGAAGTCCATTGATTGGCTTAAGCTCTGAGAGATTTTGATCACATCACGTAGATGAAGCTAGAAACTATAAATCTAGAAAATTATTTTTGTAAAAAGAAAAGGTAAGACGTAACGTTTTGAAAAGGAAGACTCGCAATTGAGGTGCAGACCGTTCCGGGCTGGAAACAGAGAGGAAGGAATCATAAAATGTCCCTTTTTTCTCTGAACCCGCTCATCGTCACCAGCTCATGTCTTTCCAATCGCCTCCATTGAAATCGCTTTCTCGGGTCTACTACTGCTTCCCAAGAAAATCCAATTCCCGTTCGTTTTGTTCGGTGTGCACAAATCCATTGATTGGAAAACGATCATCCGAAGAGCTCTCAACCGTGAATTCTCTCATTTTAAAATTAAATGAAGAATGAAATTCAAAATCATTCTTGGATTGATCCTATCTATTATGCTTTTATGATGGGTGCAGTTACTAAGTATTACGACAGTACATCTAGTATTATTCATTCTCAATCTATATAGACTCAATTCTTGGAAATTATTCAAACTAAGGTCAAATAAGGTAGGTAAGTGTGTGACGTCACAGAGCTGTTATTAAATTCATTGCATTACTGTAATTTATTACTGGAATTGCATTTGAAAAATGTGAACATATTTCCAAATAAATCTAAAAACACGAATAGAAGTTTTTGTATTACAGGTTACGCTATTGTTTATTGACGTCATCACTGACACGATCTATTATTTAATATTAATAATATTAAGATCTAATATTATTTTTTTCCTTCAAAGATAGATTGCTATCTAGTCTTGAGACTAATGAGCAACTTTTTTCTAACCTAAATTACTAAGCAAACAACATTATGGAACAAAGTTTATTCATGGTAGACCTGAAATCAATATCAAACTGCAAGTATTCAATTCGGTATGATTTGTTGCTCACACACATCACATAAATAATCATAGAAGCAGATTTTTTTCTGAATAGGAAACTTGAACGAGTGATGAAAATACCTTAATCAATTAACCGATAAATGATATGAACTGAAATATTATAATCATTCAAAATCTCATGAATATTCAATGTACAACAAGCGGTCTGTGTACCCTACAACTTCGTTCTCTTGTGAATATTGCCAACAAAATCAATACTTGGATAATGGATATTCTAAGAAAGGCTGATGGCTTGAATTTTGAATATTCTCAATGTACAATCATTGGGTATTTTTCCATATTCACTTAAGCATAAAACTATTCACTTATTAGAATAATGGATGTACACTTATAAAACGCAAGAAGATAGTGAATTCGTGAATGAAAATACTGTTTATTGGACCCCAGGGATATGATGAACTGCTTCAAATTCTCTTCATTTTCTTTCTTTTATGAATCTCAGTACAGTTATTCCACAAGCATGTAAGTGCTCTCATATATCATAGTTGTATATTAGAACGGTTTAACTGCGAAAATAGAAAGCTAAATGAATGAATAGGGTTGAAGTACTGGTCAGCCCATAACAGACGACAGTAACTTGCTTAGTAGGAGGAAGCGTCAGCCGCTTTGTGTTCTAGTGGGGTGCTGAATGCGTGTGTGTCGTTGCGTCGCGTCGGCAGTCATGTGTCGCGTCGCGTCAGGACGCGGACGACGCGCATTTAATGCGCAGATGATCGTAAACTGCGACGTGACCGAATGCCATCAGCAGACGCGCTCTCGTAAAACGCGAGATATCGTCACATTTATTACCGTAATTACTTCTTCGTTATATGACCGGCACCGCTGTCGCCTCGAATTCATAAACGATTTATTATACGACGATTTCCACCCTTGCACCACTCCTCTGCCCATCCGAATGTCTTCAGCATTACAGCAAACTTGATGCGTGAGCTATTGTTTTCTTCTCTAATGTGGTGTGCACACATCAACAACACACATTCCTTCTTCAAATTTAGGTTGGGCCCAACTTTGTAATGGATTACGAGTGCTGAAATTCATATCTGAATGCATTGTGAGGACTGAACAATTGAACATGCTTCTAGTCTCAGCTCGCAGTACTGTGTTATTGCTGCCAGAAGCTCTGTGGACTGTGAAACTATGAAGAGCCCGTCGTAAATTTATGTTGGAAAATATTTTCAAACATTTTTAGATTTTTGCCGTACAAAATGTTATGTGTAACATTTTGTATGTAGGTATAATGCTTTTTGATGTGAGATATCTTTTTATATTATCATCAATTCTAGAGTAAATTCTAGGATAAATAATTCTTGAAACTAATAATTTCTTGAGAGAAATTCTAAAGAATAATAATAGAGTTCTAAGCTCTAATACAGTTCAATCCTCGAGTTATTTCATGTGTAAAATCGGACTATCATTCACCCTTCAAAATATCGTTCGTTCTTTATAATTATTGCAGACTATTTTAAATTTAAGGGCTTCTTACTTTTCTGGTTCAAATACAATGACCAAATTCTAAGATATAATTCCAATAAAATTTGTTTGTTACTTAGCTAGTAACGATGCAACGAGTAGAATTTTATAAATGAACGTTATAAAATTAACGTGAAGTTATTTATAAAAAATAAGAGATAAAGAATTGAAAATTCTATAGCCTAAAGTTATTTCCACTGTTAAATTTCTAATTCATAATGTTTTCGTTCATTTCCCACAATTTGACAACAGTCCAATTCCAAGTCTTCGAAGTTGCAGCAAGTCTTCGAATCAATGGAAGCAATCAATTCAAATTCAATTCAATTATTTCGAATATCAATCTTGATAATAATGTGTGTTGATCTTATCTATCAAAATTGTGACATTTTTCTGAACATGTTGACTTTCCTGAATTCTTTCCCCTGTTAACAAATCGAATTAATACATTAGTTCAATCCGCATTTCTTTACTATCTAGAATCATTGTGACATCGTTATTTGTCTACATGTTGTATTTCCTGAGTTAGTTTCCCTTGTTAACAAATCAAATTAACATTAATGTGGTTGAACAGTTGAATTCGCATTTTTAGGCCTTTCTTTTTCGAACCAGGTGACGACATAGTGGCGTTTTGGGGTGAATAGGCGGCGTTGGAGTGTGTGCCGTGCGTCTGAATGTGACAGCCGTAATGTGGATGCAGTTGATTGAATTTCTCGGCCCGACTGTGGTTTGGAGCAATCGGTGATAGGTTAACAGCAATAAAGAGCTGAGTTTATTTGTAATTTGTTTCCGGCAGTTGGGTCGGCTTATCTAGATGGGCGACAGGCTGTGCTCTGTTCCACTTTCTCATACCCTCATCCTCCTTTCCTCCTCATTCCCTCCTCATCCTTCTCATTTCCCTTCTCGGCTATTCCTCACTCCAATCGATACTCGCCTCACCTGACTCTGGCCACCATTCTTAGCCGCCACATTATCGTAAAGAATAGTAGTCATAATGGATTGCTTCCATACATGTTGCAGTAACACATCGGTCTATGGCACCTCCGTTTCAATAACCCGCATTGAATTCATGTGCTGAAGGTTGGGACTTTGACATGTATCCTCAGTCAGAAGTCCATTAAGGGCACAAATATAATAATCTCATGGTGCAACCATTTCATGTTCAACATTACAGACACAAAGACGTATTGTAATAATCTATAATGGATTGTATAATAGCTTTATTTCGTTTGATTTTGCACAGGATTTATCTATTTTTTATTTTACAATTTTTTATCTATCCATCTCTATTTTTATTATATCTATTGTCTATTTTCCCTCATCTATTTATTATCTATTCACTTCTTCTGTAACCTGAAGGAATTCTCGGCAGTTTCGATTATTCTTCCCACGATAGAATGGAAAATGAAATAAATATCTGACAATAAAACCTGTGATATATTATGTACAAGCCATTCTGAAGAAAAATCGAAAAAATTCAAGTTAATGTTGATTTCCTTCAACAGACTTGGATGTTAATTGCGATACATATTGAAACAAAAATCATTTAGAAAAATACATTTACAAATAATGTTCATGTATATAATTCGATAAATAATGGAGTTTTTCACTGAGAAAGTATGACTAATAATTGATTAGTATGAATGTATGTATCCTTGATTGATTTATTCAGTCAATGTTGATCATCAACTGCATTCACTATCCATCAAATCAGCATCAGAAAAAATTAATTGATTCATGCATTGTTTCACTAAATTTCTTCTAGGTCTTGAGTGAAGAGAGATCGATTGTATATTAGGCTTAGGAAGTTTGATCACTCAAGCAATAAGTTGTTCAAAATTCTATTCAGTTTCAAAGAATTCCGGTGGCATCTTCTTCAGAGAAGAAATATTCTTCCTTTTCACAACAAACGATTGAGTGAGAATATTGAGCACTTTATCCATCGCCAGTTTCCACTGCCACCTAGAAACGCTGTCACTCTCCCTTTTTAATAAACATGGCTGCTTCCACCTTTTGCCAGATCTTCTCCAAACAAACGCTTCCCCTTGTTTGTCCACTGCCTTCTATATATTCGTCCTCATTCGGTTGCTTCATAGAGTCTTTCATTCAGTTTGTTTGTAGGTATGGTGTGGAGGTCGCTTGGTTTGTTCTCACAGTTGCGAGCTGAGGGTGAGCTTGCTCCTATATTGAATTTCACCCCAACTTTCTGCGATATTCTTCATTCATGAGCTAGCTTATTCATGTTGGCACTCCAAGGTGTTACTATGTGGAAGCTTCTCCTATGAAAAAATAATTCACTGTTACTCAGCAAGTGGAAGAACCAATGCAGCTCTAGAACTCATTAAAAATTGTTTTTTATGGCACCACCAAGTAAAGCTCTATATCTATTTGAGTTTTCTCACATTGACACAAAAATCTATACAAAAACCGACTTAGTGACAATGTTCAGACCAAGAGGCTAATTTGACATCAGTTCAAATACATTTGAATACCGCTCACTCTAAATTTCATTACTTTTTAAATGCGTACATAAAGATAGACAGTGTGACAGTCTAAATAAATATACAACAAAACAAAAATATCGATTCCAATACCGTTTGTTTTGCTGGGTGGGTTTCGTTACTTTGATCATGTGAATTTCTGCGTTGCAATAAGAAAACGAAATGGAACGTGTTGAGCTGTGTGATTTGAAATGACGTGTCCAGAAGCAATGTTCTCGCAGGCAACCGCATTGCTATACAATTCCCCATTGCTATTTGAAGTGTCTGGAGACTTGAAACCTCTAAAGGGGCCTATTCCGCATCCTCGACTTGCAATAGTCTACCTGTATGTTTCGAAATGACATCATCTATCAAGTCTCAGTGATCGATAGACTATGGAAATGCAATTCATGTCATGCAATAGTTTCTCACTGGGTGTCTTCACTTCTCTCATGCAATCGTTGATGTGCGACTTTCTGTGAACAACATGCGAAATTGAATTGATTCCATCAGAAACAGAACAGGATCGTTGAGATCCAATTCTGATTATCAAGCTGGAAGAGCTTGATATCACGTTAAGCTCTCTCACCTGCCTTAAGAAATGTTCAGTTTGTTCCATTGTAAGTGTGTGAATTCATGAATTTGAATAAAATATAATATCCAATAGAAATCAATCTCAAGTTTTTCATTGGAGTTTGGAATATTTCTCTCTCGATTTTTTATTTAATCTAAAAAAAGACAAGACAATAAATCAATTATTCCTAATGCCCATTCCACCCAAACACAGAGCATAAGGATGCATTTACTTTCCATTCAATAAAACCCTCCGATTCCATTAGAACTCTAGAATATTTATTATATTGGTAAACAGAAATCAACCAATAATATTTTTCACATTCGTCCTGCTTGCAGTAATAATGTTTAAAGTATTGTCCAATGAATTTCACTTATTTTCTTCTGCTATTATCTCTTAAAGTATTGTCATGTATATTTTTGAACACGAAATCGATATTATGATTTCTGTGATCAGAAACATTGAAATTGGTGATAACTCCCAAGTAGTAGCTAGGGGTGTTCCCATTCAACCATAATTTAATAGCGAATCATGAAACATAGCACCAAAATAAAATTTCCAAATATGTCTGTATGAATACTTACAGAATACGTTATGTATACTTACAATTCAATTCGGTTATACGTTACGTTATTCTTATTCATATTTTATTTTATTTGCTGTAATAGATGCTGCCCTTAACTCGATGTGTCACAAACCTCATCATCAATTTGTCATTATCGTCAATTTCCACCAACAACAGCTCAGATTGACAGGTCTATTAACATGAATTGAAGCTGACAGCCGCGGAAATCTATGGAGATTGATAGAACAGCAGCAGCGCTGTATAGTTTAGCAAGCAAATGAGGGGACCGCGCAACATTGCGGCCCACAACAGGGTGACACTGACAGAGGTGTTAGGTGCTCACCAACTGAGCATATTATATGTTTGTCGGGTAGACTGTCTGCATTATGCAGCGAACATGCAATGTGCCGCCGTCAGTGCATATAAATATTTAGTCAACTCTCGCTGTTGCCATTTGCACCTCCACAGTGCCAAGAATTCACAATTTGCATCGAAAGGCAGGCACAAGCAACATCCGCGAATAGCAACACATGTGTGTGCCACTGCCACACAGAATTGCTAATTGTCCGCTCGCCCGGCATTCTCCACTGTCTTCAGAAATTCCGACATTAGTCCCGCGAAGACCTCCACACGCAGCCGGGTCCCATCTTGCTTCTATCATGTTCGCCAAATACACAGCTTACAGATGTGGTCTTCTATTTGCAAATACAGTATTATCACTGACGCAGACATTAAATGGAGCATTTGTCAAGTGTGGTTCAGGATGAATAAGGGATGGATTCTCAATCAGTTGTTGTATAATGTTCATACAACAGTTATTTGTAGATAATACAACAGGTAGTAACAGTTCGTAATACAACAGGTAGTTTAAGTTATTGAGAGTTCAATAATTATTCGATGTTTTGTTGTATTGTAATAGCATCTAATAACACTATTATCTTTATCTATCTATCTATATTAATAAAAGAGAGTTGGTGTCTGTACGCTCGCTTATAACTCGAGAACGGCTGAACCGATTTAGATGATTTTGGATTCGTTTGAATTTTTACAGCACTGGTTAACATAATATGTATTAAAATATAAGAAAATCCCTTTATAATTAATAAATAGTTATTACATTAATGACATAACCTATCAAATATTTCACAGAGCTACGTTCAAACTTGCCGGCACGAACGTGTACCTACAACGGAAAGATGATCGCAATTCAAGATAGATAAATTAGCAAGCATATTCTAAGTCCCCGTGGCTCAGTGCAAGAGTCTCTGCTTGGTAACCTAGAGGTTGCGGGTTCAAACCCCGCTCTGGACCGTTTTTTTTGCTCTAGGTTTTCTACTCTTAATTATTTTTTACGCTACAATCATCAATTAAGAATAAGTTATCGTTCGTATCATGCATGTTTTATTGTTTCTAATAATAAAATTGAAGAACGGAAATAAAATTACAAAATAAATAAAATAAATTAAAATAAAAAATTAAAAAGAAAGAAATAAATATGAAAAAATCTTTTAATTAGAATAGGACTGATAAAAATTGAAGAACGGAAATAAAAATAAAATCAATTAAAATGAAAAATTTAAAATAAATTAATAAATATGAAATAATTCTTTAATTAGAATAGGACTGATAAAAATTGAAGAACGGAATAAAATTAAAAATATAGGCTAAATTAAAAAATTGAAAAGAAAGAATTAAATAAATAAATATAAAAAATAATTGCAGGGAGGAGGGGCCTGACATTTGAAGGGAAAGAGTGGGTTGACATGAACAGGGCTATGTGGGGGGGACATTTGGGGGAGGATGGAGGGCGGCAGTTGTGGGATGACATTTTTTTGGGGGTGGCATGAAGGGGGGACATTTGGGGGGGGGAAGAGTGCGATACGAAGTTCGCCGGGACAGCTTGTATATTAATAAAAGAGAGTTGGTGTCTGTACGCTCGCTTATAACTCGAGAACGGCTGAACCGATTTAGATGATTTTGGATTCGTTTGAATTTTTTAAGCACTGGTTAACATAATATGTATTAAAATATAAGAAAATCTCTTTATAATTAATAAAGAATTAGTAAATTAATGACCTAACCTATCAAACATGACATCCATTTTGATCCAGTCCAAACAACAATGCTCCTATGAAATCGATGTGTAGTTGGAGATGCTACAATATAGGCTTCCCATAGACGACCACGGTGGTCTGTTGGACAGCGACTCTGCCTTCCACGCAGAATTCTCGGGTTCGATTCCGAGACGCGTGAAATTTTTTTGGCAATTTTCAGCATTGATTAATATTGATTATTATTCACTCGCTTTATAAAAATTAGTATATTGCAGATTTCTTTTAATTTTCCATCAATAAAGCGAGTGGATATAGATATTTTTACTTGGGTACATTTTGTTTGTGGGGGGGGGGTGATATGAAGGGGAGACATTTGAGGGGAAGAGGTGGGTGACATGAAGGGGGTTATTTGAGGGTGACATGAAGGGGGTTATTTGAGGGTGACATGAAGGGGGACATTTGGGGGGGTTACATGAAGGGGGCCAATTGGAGGAAGAGGGGGTGAAATTTGGTGGGAAAGAGGGGGTTGACATGAAGGGGGATTTGTGGGGGAATGAAGGGGGGCATTTGGGGGATGACATTTTTGGGGGTGGCATGAAGGGGGAACATTTGTGTGGAGAAGAGGGGGGGACATTTGGGGGGGGGGAGAGGGTGATACGAAGTTCGCCGGGACAGCTAGTATTGTATTAGAACTCAAATTTTATTGCAAAATAATAAAAATTAAAATACACACTAACAGTACACAGGACGTTGAGATTCATGTTGTTGCTCATAGTTGAATCGTGTGATTGAAAATACAGTTCATGGTTCGAACTGTTAGGAATGTTTGAATCACGAAAATTGATTGAACTAGAACAATTTTTATGTACTGCCCAATAGAAAATAACTTTTGACTCTGCAAATCGAATGTGAATAAGTCACTTTTTTAGGGTTGTTTTTTTTCAAGTTCTGATATTTTATGCAAGTCAAAAACTCCTCTATTAACAGAGTCGGATCAAGGACGATAAATTAATATAAGTATGAATATGAAAACCTTAAAAATTTTTGTAAAAGGTATAAGTGATACTAGCGAATTGATTGAGAATTCAATGGTAAATTTTTACTACTAATGTTTCAATGCAACTTGTAGACCTAAGATGTGAAGTTGTGAAATTTTGCCACATTTTCAACAAACTACTTCATAGAAACTTCCAAATTTCGTGATAATTTTCACGAATAATTATCAATTCTCATTTGCCATTCAAATGATATCAATGCAGTCAAATGATATGGGGATAACACTTACAATTCTACACGAATGGAGTTAATCCAGGTGACCATTTGTTATCATGACAATTGGCGCACTCATTCTCTCTCTCGCTCTCTCTCACACACGCTCTCTCTCTCTCTCTCAATTGATTGCTTCATTAGGAAGCCGTTGGATGAATTCGTTTTCTCAGTTTGTGGAGTCGAATTATTTTGATGAGCCGGAGCGACGACAAAGGCTGATTGATAAATATTTGAGGGCGACTGTCTCGCCTTGTTATTATTAGTAGAGCGCGCGCCATAGAAGGAAAGTTTTGATTGGAGTTGGTGCTTGTTTGGGCGTTAACGCAGGAGTTGCACGGTTGATAAAAGTGTTAAAATATCGTTGACACGTTGCTGCTTGGGCCGTTATAAAATCATTTCCGGCCGACAAGTTTTGAGAAACGGCCGATAGAGGGCCGATAAGGGACCAAGTTGTGCACTCAATTTCCACTGGCCTTGCACCCCATTCCCCTCGCAACTCCTTACCAATCGCAAATATCATATAACTATTTTCAGTCGCGGAGCAGAACCAGTACTCTACAAATACAATGTAATTTATGTAACTGTAAATACTCTGCAAATTCACTGTGATTTCTGTACCTGTAAATACTCTGCAAATACTCTGTAATTTCTGCAAATACAGAAATGTATTTTTCTTTCTACAAGATTCACGCTTCACCAACGAATGTGTTCGATAATATTGACAATCAAGATTGATCGATATTTATCATACTCTTGAGATCAATCAATGAGAACAATAATTGACCTCTAATTCGGCTCAAAAAAATAAACTGAATAAATCTTCATAAATTAATTCCCTTAAAGAGGTTTTAGAGCCAACACTTATGAGTAACTTTGACCTATTTCCAGAAGGCGGAAAATAGTCATAATTTTTGGATTTTTTTATTTGTTTATTTTCTTAACTTAGAATCATTGTACCACTTATTATTCGAAGTGAAGCACGAAAATCTGATCCTGGCAAGATATAGATGCAAATTCCAGCATTCAAATACTAGAAACATGCAGTTGCATGTTGAGTTAGTAGTTCATGGGTCAACAACGAGCATTTGCATTGCCAATGCACTGATATTTTTCGACCAACAACAAGTTAAAGACATGAGTTTAGTCGAATAGTTCTTCAAAATTATTTCGTTCTGTTGAAATGCATTATTTTAGAGTTGAACTAAAGTCACACTTCTATAGATCAAACATGCTTTCCAAGATCGATCTTGAAATTAGGATATTGAGACGTTTCTTTTTCTAAATAATTCAAAATTGAGATAATACTTATGATAAATAAATATCTTGAACTTTTTTTCTCGTATGGCTTTTTATTGATGGGGAGACTTAGAATATGTACTTCAAAATCTTATTCCATTAACGTATGCAATAAACATTGCCAATTAGTAAATTTTCAGAATTTAATGACAAATTATCAAGTTTAATGATATGATTTCATTAGATTTAATATAATAGAACAGGATAATAATTTGTATTGAGAAGTATTTCTAAGGTAACTTGATACTTTCATTTTACAAAAATTGACAATTTTTCTCGCCGAAAAATGTTTTTATTTACTTATGAAGGCCAAAAATCATATACAATGCATTTTTTCAAATGTTTGAATAATAATCTCTCTTCGAATTCAAAAATTTGGAAAATGTCAAATAGGCTTACAACGAAAGTGTCTCCCACATTCCATTATTATATTTGAATGTGATCATGCAACGGTTGTTTTAATCGGTGAAATGAAAACACAAGTAATCTGCACAGCAATCAGAGGTTACCCAATAACAGTAGGATGGAAAACCAATTACTATTACACAAATGTGCCCCACGCACGCAACTCCCCCTCTCACCCTTAACAATTGCACCCTTCCTCCCCTAAGTTCAACCTCTCTCGCGTACCACTCGCATCTAACCCATTTATATCGCTTGATCGCCTCTAATCATACTTTCTCTCATTCTACACATTGTTTCTTGCAAGCTGGCTTCTTCGTCTCTGACCGTTCGCCATCCTTCCTTCTCCTACTCTACTCATTTTGGTTCCCCCCCTATCGCTCTAATGTAGGCTTTTTCGAGTAGAAAATCGAAAACGTTATGCTACACACGAAACACAAGTTCCATGGGCAATAATAACTTGAATTGTGACTCACGAGAGGTAACGATATCATTTTATTTCGTCCACTGATCATGACATCGTTCCTCTAATCCCCGCTTTCAACACCAGTAATAAACTTCACTTGCAAGCCGACTCTCTGACTTTCTTCTCCCTCCTCTAATTCGCTCTCTCTCTTCCCTTCTCTGTCTTTCTCATTCCCACCCTCGCCCTCAACGCACAAATCTGAAACACTCCTTTCTCTCAACCGCAACATCACGTCGATAATTTATTATCACTTATCTGATTCCAAAATATAAATTATTGATGCGCCACTACCCAACTTCTCCCATGCTATTGTGAGCCGCGAATTCATATCTAATTTAAACGAGTGAGTATTTCTTGTTGCTGTACTTGGATAGAGGCATGTACGTTATTTATTCATATTTTATCACGTACTCTTCCTAATAAATTGTTCGGATAATAAGATTCAATATAACTGAATAAAATTGATTCATATTATATTCTTCAAATGTAAATCAAGTTAATAAGATTAATATTTTCAAAACATATTATTCAAGAGGTCATTTAATTTTCAAGTTGATTTATTGTTGGCAAAGTAGGTCATATCTACTCGTAATATTCACCTCTAATTCAGAGTCTGTGTATGAAAACTTCTCTATCACACGACAAGATAAGTATGATGAATATTTTTATGAGTTCAGAATTGTCAAACAATAAATTCTGTTCTTCGTTATAAAGTTCCACAAAGGCAGGCATTCTATTCTATTCTTTTCTCAGCTTCAACTTCAAACTGAAAGTAACATACAAGGAATAGGCGGGCCTACTTCGACCTTGATAAAATCTAAAATCTACAACTAATAATATAATAACTGTGTGTCTCTATTCGTTTTGTTTTGCCTGAAAAATGATTTGATTCGTAGACACCATCTCTCCAGAATCACTGCAACTACCCATGATAAAATGAGCATGATGACCACTATGAATATCAATGGACTCTATTCGCAGTATAAGATTTATTTTGTTAACAGGGAAAATATTTCTTTGATTTTGTTCGTCATTGTAATATCAAATTCTAGCTATTGACGAATGATTTTCTTGAGAGGATTAGAGGATACTCGTTTGTTCTGTACAATAGAAAATTATATTCATTAGGCAAAAACCTAGAGAAGAAGAGAGAAACTTGAAACTAGAAATTTGATGAAGAAGAAAGTAGAGAAGCTAGAGTGGAGTAAATATTCAAAAAGTAGAAGAATGCAGCCTGAATAAATAATCAATTCAGTGCATGAAACATCTCATTAAAATTTTATAGTCACTGAGATCTTTCAAGAAACCTAATTTTCGCCAAACTCTATGTTTGCTTATAAATGGAGGTCGGTTATTTGTGTCAGGACGAAATAGCAAACTTGTGTTCTTGTTGGCAACGAACTTCAGTCTGAGTAGTGGCAACGACAAACACATACTCACGCGCATTCACACACACACACACAAACTTAAACAGGACTCCAAAGTTTTCCTCAACGAAGGATAGAAGGCAGTTCCCATTTGCAGAGAATGCATTCACCAGTACACTTTGCTCGACAAAACTGCCTCCTCTCTTGTTTAGTGACTGCAAATTCATTGCCACCCTCTTGAGAAATAATAAAAGTTATCAAATTACGATCGAGTGAAACTGAGAGTCTGAGAGGGTGGCTATCAATAAATTAGCTCCCTTTGAAAGTGCGGTAGGAATTGACTATTGCCGCTATTGGTTAGTTGAGGAAGATTATTTCAGATCTTAGAGAAGCTGTTTCAGATCTTAGAAAAGATTGAAGATTTCGGTCCTAAAGAGTGATCAAATTGCTCTTTCCCATTATTTAAAAACCAATCTTATTCCTAACCTTATTTTAACTATCGAGTACTAAGATTGTACCAAATCACAAAGTACCATTACTACAAATTCTCAACTTGAGAATTTTCCAAATTTTACTAAACTGTTTTTCAAATTATGCGACTTTTCCTACTCTATAATTTATTGGGTTGAAAATTGAAGTTGCGGTATTATTGCTTATCCTAAGGAAGAGACTTGAAAAATAAGAACTTATCGATGAACATTTCATTGAGATAAATTAAATTAAAAAATAAAATAAAATCATATTTAATACTTATTCTTTTTGCGGAGTGAAAGTAATATGTTGTATCCTCATATTTGATTATCGTGAATAGTGTTATAGAGCTTCTATCATCAATTTATCTGATCCCCAAATATAAAACTCTTTCCAAAATTACAATTCAAAGCTCTTAGATTACTATCTTTCCCAAATGCCGGTCCGTTTCAGAATTGGATGTATGATTTAATCATAGGTGTTCTAATATCCCAAAAAGTTATTCGACACTCCCAATTTGATTTGGCTGGTATCGTATCAGTAAAGCTTTGGAAATAAGTTATTTTGAGAAGCTGAGATGAGATAAATGTGATGACAAGATCGGAGCGGGCATTGGGAGGCTGTGAGAAAGATCTGTAGCAAGTGGCGTTTCAGTGGAGTTTTGACTGTGACAAACACAAGTAGCAGTGGCGTGAACTTCGTTAGAAAGTTTTCTCAGCAAGTACAACTTGACAAGTCGACTCATGAAAACTGATGGTCTAATACTTTCTTTCAAATTCCCCTTCCATTTCCCTTCTATTTAGATTCACACTGATGTTCATTGAAAAATATTTTTCCGTTTGCTACATTCATATTATACATTAGTTTTCTATCAGGTTGCATACTCATTCATATAACATTTATTCATTCATTAGGAGCGGAAGTGGAACAACCTACTGGATAATATTGGTTATAGGTTAAATTAATTTATAATTAATTATAAAGGGATTTTCTTATATTTTAATAATATTATGTTAACCAGTGCTGTAACAATGTTTTCTATAAGCGAGCGTACATTTATTCATTCATATTTTAATCGAACATTATTAGATCTACAAATCCACAATTGATTATATTTCTCCAAGAAAGTCCAGGAGGAAGGCTTGTCACAGCTACATAGATGAAATCCCAAAATTTTAATCGACTCGATGTATTATGTTGATATAATTCTTTCATAATATTATACTTATTTGCAAAATTTAATGTGGGCACATGCTGAGAAACCTATGGGTTTAGCATGACCCGAAATTGTAATGATTATTTATTTCCAATAAAATTGATTGAATTGATTGATTGATATAAAATACCAATCAACTGCAACTTCACTCTAAAAAGCTCTATTGATAATAATTATTGTTAAACAATTCATATTCTTTTGATAATAGTATTTGTAACTCATTTTTAGGCAGATCAAAACATCATAATCCTTGGGTAAGAAAATTACCATATTCGCATTTTTGTGAATCAGCTATTTCAAATTACAGGGCAGAATGAAAAGTAGTTGACATTAATAAATCATAGTATTAAAACATTATCTCCTTGACATTGTAACATGACATTATAACATTATCATCCTTACCCAGATTACCATTATTATCAACATTATACTCTAACATGAGTAGAGTTCTAAAACCCACATTCCAGTGGAATCAGAGGATTTTCACAAACCCAAATTTTTTTCAAAATAGTCAGAGCAAAAACCAATTCTAATTATTATTCGATTGGATTATTCTGCAAATTGACATCAAAAATCAAATTTCTACAACTTACGTTCAAGTCACTACAACTCGTTGAATCAACCATTATGTAGAAGAGCTCTATTACTTCATTATTTTTTGAAATCATTGCTTCAAGCTGAATTCTGTCGAATATCAAGATTTATGACGAATCCCAGACACTCTAAACTAAATCATCGATCATGTGAAAACTACTGTGATCGACGTTCTGAATGCGTATTGTGCCTTGCAGTGATGCATGCATGTATTCAGATCATGTATCTGTGGTAGGGCGTGGGGGGGGGGGAGGTATGGGGGTTGAGGAGTCTCGTCACCAGTTCACGGATTAGAGCAGGAGGCAACGATCGATGGCTGACTGAAGAGTGAAGAGGCAGTCCAGTTGGAAAAGCCAACCGATAGTTGAGGGATGGTCGGTTGGAAGGGGGGGGGATTATTCGACCAGGCTTTGTTCTTGAGCGCATTAATCTTGAGCAGGAGGCGTGCGAATTAGCAAGTGAGGACCTCCCGCTGCGGCTACGGCTAATTCTCTTCACAACAAATAGGTCTACCTGCTGGCTGTGTGCATGCACTCGCTGCATCCGCCCCCTGGAACATCAAGTCAGATTTATTGGTCTCCGTAGCAATCAATGAGTCAAAGAGCTATCCAAAGTTGCTCCAATAAACCAGGCTCGATATTCCTCGATAGAAACTGCTATTGGTCTGTTCTAATTTAATTTATTCTCTCTGTTCATTCATTCATTCAGCAATAAGAAATTAGAATGATTAATAATTCATTCATTCAGCATTTCACTGTGTAAAATCAATATTTAAAGAAAATTACAACCAGCTCCCACTCACATCCACATTGCAAAACTGGAGTGTTTAGGAAATCACATTCCACTGAATCACCGTATTTCATTTGGAATCCAAATTTCGAATGTTGAAAAGATAATTTGAAAGTTTTGAAAGATAATCTCCCAAACAAGAAATACATGAGTTATCAACAATTCAAATTCCTCAAACATTTATACCTGTATCTATTATTCATTTATATCTATAATAACATTTAGCTCTATCATTTTCAATTTGTCATTTATCGCTATTTACTGATATCACTGTTACGTTGTTGATATTCTGATATTATCAGTTGATAGCTGATATTCCCCAATTATCTTCCAGCCTGCTGTAGTTTGTAAATAAGTTTATCATATTATTCAATCGATAATAATATAAATTGTTCAAATTCTTCAATGTTGTCATCACAGTTCTCATCGTTAATCAGTATTCATTTATAGAATAATAATTATTATTATAGATGAATAGAACCAGTTTTTATTGTTTGTTATCGAGAGAAGACAAAGTGCTAGGAAGAATTCACTTGAACCTGAAAACTCTTTAGAACGTCGAAGAGTATCCTGATAATTCCGTTGTTATCAGAGAGTTATTACTTTCCAAAATCGGACAGGATCTTCATCGCTTTCGAGTTATGTTGAAGGATTGTTGTAAGGGAAGACGAGACGAATGGACCTTGTCACATTCCAAAGGTGTGTTTGTTCCTCGCAGAAATATCTGGAGAAGTCCTTTTGTTGAGATGATCTCCGATTCTCTTAGAATTCTGATGCAATACACATTCACTCTGGTGTAAATCGGAGCAGCTTTCTCCTATCTGACATTCAATGCTAGAGTCAATACTTCGACATTCTGTAATGAACTGCCCTGATCGTTCAAGCTGAATTCCAATTATATGGCATTCCATGCTCCTTGACTTCTCCATTCCAGACACGCCGGGAAAAGACTTTTCATTCAATTCTCCTGTAAAAACAATCGAGGGAAAACACTCACTGCTACAACACCGGAAATGACGCTTTCAACTCACTCTGCCGGCCGAGGTGTGAAGCTCGAACAATTACTACTCTTCACCCTCTTCTCACCATAACATACAATATCTATGTGATTCCAAGTTCAATAAACACGACTGAAACTCTGTTACCGCCATGGTTCAAATTACAAAAGAAAATGAATGGAATATGAAAATGTATAAAATATTCTAAGAATATTAATGTTTTTTGTATGAAGAGAACCTTTTTTGTATGATTTTGATAATGGAGAGAATCTCTTCCCAGAAAGCTAATACAAGTGATTTGATAGATGGAAAAGCTTTTAAAGAAACTTTTAAGAAGTAGGAGTAGGCTATAATAATTAGAGATTCGCTAAAAAGCAAGTACTACTAGATAACTATTAACTATTGTACTACTACGTGATTCTCTGTTTGGAATTTAGAATAAATGTCTCTCATTCTGTGAAAATCTCACATGAGGACATAAGCAATATATTTCTTTGGAAACGTGTTTATTGAATAGTTTTGTTATAATCATTCCCCCCTCTACATCCAGCAAAAAATTATTATTTCATCCTAGTGTCAGAGGAATTAGTTTGAGGATCTCTCTATTATTATTATTATAGTGATTCACAATAATTTTCCCCTGTACAAATGATTACTCCAATATTTGGAGAATAATTCTTCCTGATCCAAAACATATTGTTCCTAGGTTTTCCTCTCTGGGAGACAACATTTTTCATGTTATCCAATTCTTTTGATACTGAAATGACTACTACTTCCCCTTGTAGAGTAAACAATGATGGATTCTTGCCGAGTTTGCCCATTGATCTTAATTGTTGCGTATTTTTCCAAGTTGCCTTATGTAGCACTTCTAAATGGAGCCTGCCTGCTGAAAGAGTGGTTGTAAGGACCCATGAGGTTTCCTCATGAAACTGACAGACAAATGGTGGAGTCGTGGGGGAGGACTGAGACTACTGAGGTGAGCGACGACTGTTTGTCTTGAAGAACACGTGCATTCCCTAGCCCTTACCCCCCCCTGTTCACCCATTTCACCCCCTACCTTCGTGCCAGGTTCGCAGCTTAATTAGGTGACAAGTAGAGCCTGTTTGTTCGCGCCGAAATTCAGCCTCGTCGTGCAGTTTACTTAGGCCCCCGTTTAAATATGCCATTGCCATCACAATTCCCTCTTCACAGGCCCTTTTGTCTCCCACATATGTTTTGTTCTCATATTTATCAAGTCTCCGACCGGAATGTGCTAATTCATTAAATCTTTCAAACTATCCTCAGCTAATTCTACGTGCCTCTCTGTCAACATTAGTTTCAACTCCACTTTCATACGCTGTACAAGCGTATGAGTATTTCTGCAATTGTGTGACAGACTGAAGCTATAACTTTTGTTTCCTCCATTATCATCAATCAAATCATTCTGTTTTATTTTTTCTCACTCACTGATCAAGCGAATGGAATCAATATACTCTCAGCACATTGTCAGATCAACTCAATCATGAGTTGTTGAAAGCATTGAGATTCGTTTGATTTTGTTTTCTAATTCAAAAAAATCTAATTAATCAGTGATTCAATCAATCAAAAATATTCTAATTGAATAAATAATAATCAAAATGAAGAATCTGAAATTAATGATAATAATATAAATAGTGAGTAATAAATATTATCCAATTATCAACACTATTAATAATTCCACTTCACTTTTTATAATGGATCAAGAACTAATCATCTCCTATAATATTGTAGAATATTTTATTAAATTATTTGGTATCTTCATGTCTTTCACAATAATATTTCCTTGAAAATACAATTGAGTAGGGAAATACTGAATGAGCAAGCAATGTAGGTCTCAACTCCTCAATAGATATACATTCACTCACAGTTGTAATACTATTTAATTCATTCATTTAGTGTAATCTGATTTATCAAAAGTCAAGTATCTATTTGGACAAATCAATAATTGATTCGACTGTATGGATAATGTGGTTTACATGTACGTATGGTTTGACGATGACCCTGAAACATCGTTTAGTGGGAACATGAGCAATAGTCAAGTCCAAGCTACTCAGTCATTAAATAAAGCACGCTTACACAGAAACGCTCGTGATCAATAAAACTATTTTTAAAATTATAATGAAGAATATGAGAAATCACATAAGATCACCTACAACTGCTTATTCATGAAATTTTTTTTTGCTAGGGATGATGCTCACATAAGCTCGAAGCTTGTGCGTGGGTAATGGGAAGGATGATGATGAGATATGAATGGACCTACAGCTTTAGGTGAATTCCGAACCACCAGGAAGCTATTTTTGAAGCTCATAAATTTTTGTATTTAGAGGAGCCGGTCACCGATGCAACGGGAGTGGTAGGCGCTGTCTCTTATCTAATCTCACCGGTTAGCCTCGCCTCTGCCACTGGGACCAACCCGCTTCCCCTAAATTAGTTGATGGATAGATAGAATAAATAAGAGAATCTAAATTATAGTATAAATTAACTTGTAAGAGTATGTCTAACTCTAGCTGAGATTTTTGATAATGTCATTTTGCAGGATTATTGATCTCGTGTGTTCACTTTATTCCCCTTTTAATGGATTGATAAGGTGTGTAACAAGTTCAACAGACTTGTTTTCCGAGCGACAATGGAAAAGTGTTGCATGCGTTCTACGCTACACTGCGTCCTGGGTGGTTTACTGTCAGGGTGTCCAGAGGGAGACGAGGACTTTCTAAGTGACAGACAAATACAGGGCACAGTTTTTTCTTCTCCGCACTACCACGGCACCCTTTCTCCAACCCTCACATTGCAAGGGCAACGCGTGTAACTCAGTGTGGCCATGTCCCTCAGCGAACGAGAAAAGTAGCACGAGATTCCCGCAGATAAACTGGCACTTTCTCTGGGTTTTGCGCAGTCAAAAGTGAGACTTTGCAGCGCACAAGAAAAGATTCGCTCTAAGGAAGAAAGAATCAAGTTGAGAGTTGGGCAAGTCAACAAAAAGAGTGGAAATAAAAAAAGACGAATCGAAGCAAGAAGCGCCCACTCCAGGTTTTCCAGTAGCATGTTCTTACGAGTTGATGTATGGAATCTCTCCAACAATTCCACTCTCAAGTCTGCTCCTTCTACAAGCTGTATTCAATTCTTATGAGCCAGATTTGCCTCAGATCCTGTTGAATTTTCGTACAATTCGAATGACTCTCAAGAAAATTCGCGCATCACATTCCACAATGATCCATTGTTGAGATAAGTCTCGTTTTCGACCAGGCTTTTTCCTCAAGCCTGCTAGAACTCGTGGGAGTGCAAATAAGTGTTTGAGCTTCTCTCTGGATTCAATATGAAAAATATTTAATATTACGTGAGTTTGAGCTCAAATAACAGAGAACCAAATCATTTTCAAACTCTGGAATTGGAGTTTTTCATCAAGTATTTTCTTATTCATTATTGTACAATTTCAGAATATTTTACATTAAGTAAAATATATTCCATTAACAACACTGAAGAACAATACTCCACTATATCCATGCAACTGATTCAGTACCGTATTAAATGGCTTTGAAGCACAAAATGAGTGAGAATAGGAAAATGAACTGTATTGTTATCGTTTAAAAATGGGTTATCAGTTGTCGCGTTGTACACCTATCTTTTTTTCTCTTGGTTGAAAGTTGAAAGTATAAGATATCAAATCCGTATCAATGTGACAACCGTTTTTTGACGTCTCCTTATACTATTGAAGCCCTGTTTTCATCTTCACATCTTAGATAGATTTTGTCGGCTGTCGAAATAAAATGAGTTGAGTTTGATATATACCACAGTACTCGTATATTCAAAGTTTAAAAGCAATGTTATCCTGTTAATTCCATTCATCAAATCCATTATTTACGCTCATTTATTCAATGTCTTGTAATGTGAGTATGTAAGTTTCATACACAAGTGTATTCCACTCTAAAAGTTGAAAATCAGTGTAATCCTATCAGTGCCCAAGTCACCAAACCTCATCAAGAGCCATCATTCACACACATTAATTGATGTCTTGAATTTCTTGTCAGTTTTCTTTAAAATTTCTTGTGATTTCTTGTTTTATTTCTTGTGGTTTTAAAAGATGAAAATCAGATTTGATGGGTTCGATACATTCCACGTTCTAAGTTTGATAGAAGTGTTATCCTATCAGAGCCAAGTGCCAAACCTCATCATTTACACTCAATAATTTCTGTTTTGTTTGTTGCAGGTGGCCTGAAGCTGGCAGGCAACCCGTGGGAGTGTGAGTGCGGCCTGGTGTGGGCGGGGCACTGGCTGCGGCGGTGGCTGCGGGAGCCGAAGCAGATCCAGCTGCTGTCGGTGGAGGCGGGGAGGCAGCTGGTGGAGGAGGCGCGGGAGGCCACTTGCCGCGACCCACGCACGCGGTCCAGCAGACCTCTCCTTCATCTCACTCCCGAAGACCTCCGATGTCAGGCCTCGGCGCTGAGCAGTGCAGCTGCCACGGTCTCCTGTACCCTCCTCAGACTCTCGCTGTTCCTCGCGCTTCTTCCCCACGGCTGGTGACAACCACTCGCCGTCTGGTTCGTCTAGCAGACTTTCCTCTTTGCCCGCCGCACTAGACACTCATTCACCTAATGGGTCAAATGTCCATACTTGGTCGATTTTTGTGTGCTGCACAGCTTGCTTCAAAAAAAAGTTGTGAGCATACAGAGAATGTACAATGTGGACATTGAATGTTACACTTTTGCTTTGTTAGCTCGAACAAATACACCATATTTTGCCAATTCTCATAAAATTTGCATTTAGAGAATACGCAAAAAAATGACGTGACGTGTCATGTTTTGTTTTATCCACTTGTTTTAATCACTCAACATGGTATGGTATAATGAGTGATTCACTTCTTACCTACTATTTTCCTTTACCAGTGATAGTTTTCACATTTCAAGCTTTTAAAACAATAACAAAAATAGAAAGACAAGTTTTAATTTTGTAGAAGCTATGATGGTGTTTCTCTTAATAGAAGTTTGACAAATGAGTGAATAGTTCATGTTTGCCTGTAATCCCATATAAAAATTCAGATTGGTAAAAGTATGGCGGTGGTGGGAGAAAATGTTCAAACACATTTTTATGGACCTTTTCACACCAATGACCACACAGTGATTATACAGTCTCTGTACGTAAGCATATATACAGCATGCTATGTCACTCACAATATCGACCGATTGTGGACATAGAGAATGTACAGTTGAGTTGTCATCGAACATTTTCTAAACTGTGCATCTACAGGTGACAAATTAGGGTTTGTGTTCATCGTCCTAAACTTTAGAAATGTATGAAAAATGAAAATAGTGTAAATTTTGCAAACTGTTTTATCTTATAGTTGCACACTAGGTATATAGCATTCATCGTCCTTCCAAAAACTTTAGAATGAAACAAATATAGTGACTATCGAGTGTGGAGTGAATTTAGTGATGATTTTTACAAGAGCTTTAAAAGAATAAGTTATTTTTACCAACAGGTGACAGAATAAGATGGAAATGTCCTCCCATGAAGTTCAGAATTGAAATTAAATTTTACCGTCGAGTATCAACAAAATAATCACTTGGAGCAGGTGAACATAAGGCAATCAAAATGTGAAGGTGGTAACAAGGCTTGTAGATTACATTGAGAGATGAAAGATTATGAAACTTTTTAGAATAATATATTAAATCAATAATTCGAATAATGTATGCAACAGAAAAAATCAAGTTGATTAACAAGCATGTCTTCTGACTGGTAATTCTTCATATTATCAACTTTGTTTTGTGAACATGTTTTCCGATTAAGTTTATTCCGAAAACTTTATTTCGAACTATTGGATGACAATAATAACAAACTTCATCCAACACAATTGAGCTTTATAAGTTTCAATTTTTCACAATTGAGATTTTAAAAATAATGCTCTTATGAAAAATAATTAATTGTATAATTATTATAATTGAAAAAAAGTATTCTTCAATCAACGAAGAATCGAGAAAGAAGGAAACTTAAGGAATCTGCAAGTCTTGATCACTTATTTAATACTGTATTGCTCTCGAACGTATTACTGAGAGGAGTGCCAACAAAACTATATTCATGAAAACGTCCTTGCTATCGTAGAAATAATAAACTTGATGTGAGAGCTCCTGCTAGGAAAAAAACTGATGGAGTTCAATATTATGCAAAGTCAGAATAATTCTAATTTCGAAACAGAATGACTACAAGCTCCATCAAACCAATCACAGAAAAAACTTTAGGGTCATCCACCAAAACTTTTTTTAAATTAATCGATTGCAGTCAGTTCATCAGTGTTTTAGAATGGAGTTGGATAATTGATTTCTAAAATCTACACCTCAACGAATTCATTGTATTCAAATGCATTACTATGCCATACTGTTTATAAGAAAATATGAGCTCATTCGAACTGATATCAAATCTTTAAAAGAAATTGAATACCAATTACCGTAGAGTAAGCTGTACATAATACACATGAAATAATTATATTTCTTGGAATGATTGAAATTCTAGTTTTTTAAAGCTGTAAATTATAACACCGTAGTATCAAATTCGATTATAGTAGAAACGTAACTTTTGTACAGATTCAGTATTGTATACTATCTACTATATTGGAATTATGATTGAGTTAGAAAAATATTGAAAAACTTAGAACAATGACGGATCTTTCCAAGTGTAATATACTTTTTATTCTGAAAATTATTGCAAAAGTGTTTTAGAAAATTAAAATTCCATTTCTCGGTTCAAATTATAGACCATTCATTTTGAAATTTCAGAAATGAATAAGAATTTTTATTATAAAAAATATTAGAAAATACAATCTATTGTACGGAATCAATCCTTGAAGAAAAACTCGTCCGTTATCTCTCAGTGATGCCCATTTGAAACAAGAATACCAAGAAAGATGTATTTTGTGCTCAAACACTGTACAAATGTTCACTTCTTCAAAATTAAGCTAGCTACGAAATGCATGTTCTTCTCCACGATAGTGTTTCAAATCTTCAAGTTTCTTCTGGATGATAAATACGATTTGCTTTAGAGTTTTTTTATTACTCCGATAATTTTCATTAACTCATTGATTCATTTATATAACATTTGAATTAATAATATTATACTTTATTTAAAATGATCCATTCATACGATAATGAAGTGAAACTCCTCTCACAGCCTTTTTCAATATCCATAGCTTTTTATTCATATTTCTTACATAAGTCATGTTGAATGCAATGTCCGATCTGTAATAGCCAACCAGAGAAACCTTTCTCAGTTTAAGTCTCTCTGGTGAAAGTTACCCTTTTAAGATTAGAAAAAAGTTTTATTATTATTGCTGAAATAAAGAACGGCAAATCGAATCGAACTCTTGGTGACAATGCCACCTAGCTGAACCAACTCATCTTTTGTTGGGGTTCTGTTTTGGCAGTGATAAAGGAATTGAACAACTATTCTAATATATTCAAAATAGTTCATGCAGTATGTATGTATTGAAGGTAATCGAGCACGTGACCTGCCGCAAAACAAAGACGCTCCGTCCTTTGTCAATAGAACTTTGGAATCAGGTTTGAGGTTTGATTTGCGTCGATCGTCGACCGGCATTCAAACTTCAGCTGTCATGGACTGTGGGGCACGTTCCACTCAAACTACAGCCGGAGATTGACGTCTGCTGTTTATGTTCGCTGTTCACTATTCCTATTGTCAACTTTATGCTAATGTCTTCCTTGCCGCGGTCCCATCCCGCCCCCGCCACGTTCCCATCTCACCTGGGTGGAGATGTCTCAAGTAGAGTTCAACAACTTTGGCAGGTAGCTGTTGTTGCTAATGAGACAACAGCACTATTCGATCCACAATGCAGCTGTAACCTTGTCATGTATTAACCTTTCGCTATAGAGCTGTATGTGATTCTAGAGCATCTATCTCATCTACGGTACGGTATTTTGTAACTTGGATGATGAATACACAGAACCGGAAGATATAAAAAGCATACACATCTCATTGCGAATACTCGATTACACGTTGTCAGTCGGCTAGTTTTCAGGGTTATTTCTGAAATTTCAGGTGAGGAAACGCTTATTTTTCCCTGAAAATTGTTTTACTAGTGACATTAGAGTATTACGGAATCATAAATGTCAATAATTCTCATAAATTATTCAAATAATTCTTGTAAAGTTGACTGGCAAGCAGCTAGGAGGCTCAATTTTGAGAGTTATGTGAATAATTTATAAGATCGTATGACATTCATCATTATACTAATCTAATCTCACTTTCAATACCATTTCTAAGGAAAAATAAGCAGTTCCTTGCCTGGAATTTCAAAAATAACGCGGAAAACTAGTCGACTGGCTATGTGTATTTGCATCTTGACAGTTTATACTTGAATAATGAATAAACAGAACTGGAAAGTTTTGGAAACATACAAATATAGTTTGTTTATATTCTTCAGATAGATTGAGTCGTATCTAATTTTGGAGCTTCCATATTGTGTGTTTTGAAGCTTGAACAAGGAAATCAATAAGGAGTTTGGAGTGGAAATTTAAAAAATTGGAAAAACTAGAAAGTGGAATAAAATAATAAGCAAAAGAAGAAGGATTGACTACAAAAGAGGAGGTGGAATGACAAGAATTATATGGAGGAAAGGGGTGAAGATCAAGGTATGTCTATCAACCTTGGTGAGGACGACTGTGGCTTTTACAGACATTGAAAGTTTATTTACATGTCTCAAATTCGTAGGACGCGGTCTCATGTTCACAGAAAAGCTCAATTTTTCAGTGCGAGGAAAATAATTCATCATCTTTGGCCGCCCCCCAACTTGATTAAATGAGAATTGATTTTTTTCACCTTGTCACGATACAAATTCTGGCAACCAAATAAAGCCTCAATAAAATATTGTCAATGACCACTAAGTGCTGGTACTATAATAGATAGCATAATTAACGGTAAGCTGACCTAATTTAGCAGTACTCAATAGTGATAAAATAACGATAACAAGGAAGCAAGCTCCGACTCACCACCAAAAGTCTCTGACTCATATCACATTTTATATTTATTTGTATTCTTTGATGTTAATTTATGTAATTGAAAAATCCAAATATTGAAGATAGCCATAACCTTCATC
This sequence comes from Laodelphax striatellus, assembly GCA_017141395.1. Lineage (NCBI taxonomy): Eukaryota > Metazoa > Arthropoda > Insecta > Hemiptera > Delphacidae > Laodelphax > Laodelphax striatellus. The sequence goes on from CM029530.1 coordinate 18,414,820, forward strand.
CAAAAATATCAAAACATACCACTGCCTATATGAATCATCTACTGAAAGATGTCAATGCCAATAAAATCATTGGAAAAATTATGATTCATCCATTATTTATAAAATGTATAAATACTTAAGCCACATATGTTAACTTGCTATTAAACAATGCATATTATTATTTGTACTCACCAAAAGTATCATCCCAAGCCGGTGAAATAATGTATATACAGGTCTCATATCTTCGGTGGTTTCACGAACATAGCAATATATTTTGGAAATATTTGTTGTATACGAGATCATACTATTTTAGGAGTCAGTTATTTTTATAGCATAAAATATTTGGATGTATATTAATTTAGCAATAAACTTTCAGTTCACCTTTTGAATTTGGCAGTGGAGTTGAAAAGTAAAGAATATTTTTAAAGGCATCTTCCAAAAATAAAAATAAAAATTGAAAGGATTTTAATGTCCTATATGTTATTTTGTATTATATATAATATATCGCATATTATTTAAATGGTTATTGTAGCTAAATGTTGGAACTACTTTGTGCATTGTACTGACGTCAAAAAACACGGCATTAAATTGACCAATCACAGCCCAGCATTTCATTAAAAATTCTAGAATGTTCTATTGAAAAGTCTGTTTCCTTGAATTTTAGCAAGGGTAATTCTCTTCCGTTTGAGACTCCTTAGAGAGCAGTTGCTTTTGAGCACATGAGTGCAGTTTAATTATTTTCAAATGTAATCAGTTTCAATTTCAATTTAAATGTTTTCTAACTGTGATATATTGAGCTGTGGCAATATATAATTGATTAAATTCATATAAAGTCGCGGAAATATTATAACCCATGGTCCAGAGCCAAGCAGTATCGTGAGATGACACACGGAATCCAATCTACCCCTGAGATGGCTGCCTAAACCAGGATATGGTAACCGACGTCAAAGCATCGCCAATACTGTGAGTGATCCGTTTATTTAATCCTTTGGCCAAAGGCGCGAAAAGCCTCTTTTAAAGTGAAATAGTGGGGAGAAATGATCATACTGCGTGAAACATAAAACATGAGCTCATGGTCTAGTAGTTAAGGCATTCATAATTTTAGAGAGTTTGTATTATCTTAATTGCCAGGCAAAATACCCACACCCACGCTCTACCGAAGATATAAATTTTGTAACAAGCTATTTATTGTTATTAATAATTATTAACGAAATTTGTAAAATTCATATAATTGTTCAAGTTGTGTGTTCCAAAGGAACAGGAGAATATACTCCAAGTTTTTCACCTAACTACTGGGTTTTCTAGTCGTTCTTGCACCTGTCTTGGCAATCCCAATTGACACATTAAATTTATTTAATTTACGAAAGTATCAGTATCCTGGATGAGCCCTTGCAAGGCCAAATTTTGACATGCCCAGTCACGTAAGGAGTATGCTTAGCCAAGTGTGTTACGTAAGTGGATTGAGATCTTGTCTTTGATGCGTGACTATAGTCCATCACTTAGCTCTCCCTTATCTTGTGACACATTTGACTTTATTTGCTTGATCCTGACGTCACGGGACATACAACATAAAAATAATAGCGTTACACACATGACCCACAACATAGTAATGTTACACATGGCACCATAACGTGGGGCTGTTACATACAATACTGTTACAACCTTAAATAATGTTCAATGAGTAAATTGTTAAGATAATGTTAAGATAATGGTAAATGAGACCAATTATTGGTCTCATTTACCATTATCATATTCAGGGCATGAGAAAAACCAAAGAAAAATATCAAGAGATTATTCAATAGCCAAGGCTATTTCAGGCAACCCTCAAAGCATCTATCAACTTGAAACTGTCAGCTGTTGAATCAAAATATCCGTTTACTTCAAAGAAAAGTATTCTCCAAAACCCTTTGAAAAGTTGCCTTATAAGAAATTTCATCCGCTAGATGTTGAGGAGTTGCAGGACTGTTTATTCCGGGCAAGTTAAACTTTAAACTTTACCAATCGATCGAGAGACGATGTCTATGAATAAAGTTCGAAAAGAAGTGATCTTGAAGCAGTAGTGAACGGAGTCAATTTCATTCCATGAACAGTCTCAGGTAAAAAGTTTCAATTGTTCATTCTGGCGTCCGCGTTGTAGCTTTCGAAACTTTTATAGAATTTCTATGGATATTATCGGCTAATCCATTATTGCTTTCCCCTCAAGGAAATCTACTTCAGTTCACAATATCAATTTTCAATAATAATTGTGGCGACTAATCAATGAGCTTTTATCATATCGGTATGGTTCATGAAAAAAACGATTAAGCCAAATCAAGACTTGGTATGACTGCGAAACTGATAATTTTAAATACAAAATAAGCAATAAAACATCAAGGTTTTTCGAATTCACCTAAGAAAAGAGGAACTTTTAATGGAATAAAATTCAATTTTGTTCAACAGTCAATTTTGTAAAGATAAAATATTTTTTCATGCTGCAGAGGTTGTGAGTATGGATCTTGATCGGAGCCTGAATTGAGTTTCTCTTCAAATAAATTGGATGTTTCTGAATAAGTTTTAATTATACATACATAATATATATCTGCATATACTATTCATTTCCATAACTCTTATTTATTTTATTTTTTCGTATTTATTTCATCATCATTCGGTAACAGTATTCTTCATAGATAACACAACATTTCCTATCCAATTGAGAACAAAAAATTAAAACCCAAGGCAAAATAATAATTAATAACCAATGTATTTTCAGATTGGCCTAACATTCTTCAAGGTATACTGTAGAGTGGGCAATTGAACTTATCAAGTAACAGGTAGAACATTTCTTTTCTTTGATGATTTTAAACTAATTCTGTTGATTTTTTTTTAATTTTTGTACATGTGTGTTGAATTGTATATACAGTAATATAACTTTCATAAATAAAGTGGGAAAATGTACATATCAAAGAAAATACACGTTTTGTTGTTCCTTGAGTACCTCTACCTTTCCTGCATTGGCTCATTGACTTTATAGTGATAATTTCTTAGTGGATATAATTAAGACTCAATTCTGCGTGATCTGGAATCAAATTCAACGTTTATTGACATAAAACATGACTAGCGGAACTAAAATATAGATTTTTCCATTGATGAGAATAATTACTTTCAGATCAAGTTGAAGCTCTAAGTTCAATATCATGGAAATTCTCACAGTTTTTTACAAAAGAATAAAATCACCCACTTCCTTCGACTACAAAATAATTTACTAGGGCCTTACCGAGTTCCACCCTAACCCAATTTCCTCAACCGATTCTCACTTCATACGTGAACAAGAGATTGATCAACAAATTTCCTATGTCATACAAGATACCGCTTATAGGAATTTCCGCTGATAGGAAATCAAGAGAGTAAAGGATAACACTACAAATGAAAATTTTTATTAAATTTTAAAATTTTATCAAGTTCTTACTTCAAAAGTTTTGAATAATTATTCAGCTATAAGGTAGAAATTTCCATTTTCTGATCACTTCCAACTTCTGAGAAGGCTTTGTTAGAAATACAACATAATCAAAGCTTATAACGAGCAAGAATAATAATAATTCTTAAATTCTCGATATTGCTATTGAGTAAAACCCTAGATAATACCATAGTTAACCATAGTAATTCATGTGGTTAGTCTATGTTAATATTGTGAGTAATATTATTATTTCGATGAAGAAGCACTTACATCTCCTATATTCTATTGTTTGGAAAAGTGCGCTAGGATGAGCTAAGATAATACTGAGCTAGAAGACGCTATTGCAAATAATGAGCGTATAAAATTACATTTATATACATTTTTAGTGATTAAGAATTTTAGTTATTCAGTGATAGTTATTTTTAGTGATATCATATTGCTGACATCAACTCTGCTGATTGACCAGTCAATAATAGAAATAATAAAAAATACAGTTCTTTTAAAGTGTAATCAAGGGTGAAATTCTAGCGGACCTTTCAGATAGCCTTTGAGTTCGAAGCCGGAGAATGTCAGAGCAATGAAGCCTCACAATTGATTCACGAAGCAATTGTTTCGGACAGACTGATCGGAATTTGAGATAAAGAAGCACAGAAGATGCGTTGTCTGAACCAATAATGCTTGTTGTTTCAGACTGAACGGTCGGGCAAACTGAGTGAATGACAAAATATAGTCGATTCTCTGGGGAGAACAGTCTCTTTGAGAAAAAGTATCTATAGACTACTACTGTAGCGACCAGATTATTTTTTCAATGGAAAATAGGTTATTCAACAGCGTTTCCAGTGAGAATATCTCACCTAAATTCAAACTAGATAATTTTGACACTCGATTAGAATGGAAAATATTTTATTTTTGGCATTTCCACGCCTATTTATGTTAGAAAACATTTCCATAACAGAGGAATTTTCATTATTTTAATGCTCTACCGTACAACATTATCGACTTCTCGATGTTGTGCGGTTTGTCATTCTCTAGCTTCGAATTTACTCCATTTCACTTCAACTTCTCTTATCCATGTACTCGTATGAACATTTATTCAACTGTATCAACAGAAATTTATTGTTCTCCATAGATGAGAGAACAGTCTCTATGAGGGAAAGTATCTATAACGAACTGGAGAGACCAGATCATTGTTTCCATGAAAAATTGATTATTCAACAGAATTCTTAGTGAGAATTCTCTCCTTTATTGAAACAAATGTAGTTCATTTTTACACTCAAGTACATTTTAATGCATTTTTCGATCCAAATTTATTAGAATACATGTCGAAGAAAAGTATTCCATTTAAAGTTGATTATTCATGAGCTGTGAATGTAGGCTAATAATAATTTTTAATGGCTTTTTCAATTGTGTACTCTGAATCAGATCAAAACAAATAATTTTTCCCAGTAGAAGTGTAGTGGTATCTGAAAAAGTGATTCCAGCCATCTTGTAACATGGAAAATATCGGTACGGTTATGTCGTCAATAGCAAATCCAGTACTTAAAAGCAGAGAGGTGAGTGTTGTGTGTTGCTGAATACGATATAATACAGTGAGAGAGAGTATAGTGATGATGTAGGGGCTCACCGAAATAAGAGTGAAGTATATACGTGTGGTAAGAGCATGTGGGTATACAAGGTAAGGGTCTAGCCCGTTAGGAAAAGGGCGATGTTGCATTAGACTACACATCTTTGCAAGGGATAAGCGCATTACCTGGTAGTCAAAAGCAGAATGGAAAACGAAGAGAAAGGCTGAGCAAAGGTCGTGTCTTTCACTGACCTCTTTTAGCAACTCCATCAGCCGTTCTTTCCTCACAAATGAAGCTCTCAAACGGATCTTTCCTGTCAAACATTACATTCTCGTATTTTTTATAAGTGCGGCTTCATTATGCGCTTCTGCTCTTCCAAACATACTTCGAGCTGAGAGCCTATGTCGTAGAGATGAAATCTTTTTGGATTTCTCGATTAAAAGATGGATTTTTTTAGCGATTTTGAAGCATCAGCGATAGCGTACAAACATTCACAATATTAAATTTTGTAATTCAAATGAATAACACACTATAAACATGACACTAACTATACAAATATTATGAATATTGATATTTGATACAAAAGTACTATTAGGGAAGCGATTGGCTTCCCGGTCGTGCCGGTGCTCCCTAATAGCTATTACTCCCTGAATGACTGAGGGCATTGAGTTTTTTCTAACAGAATTTCAAAAATTGACTTACTTTAAAAAATAGTGTTACCTTCTTTTCTAATTAAGTCAAATTTCCATTCTCACCACCAATATCCTACGTCCAACACTATCGTCCCGTATACCCTGGTTTTCAAGAGCAATGTTTCTTCAGGTACTTGAAGCTGCTTAGTAATTGATGCAATATTTCTCTAGAATATTATTGCATCTGATAAGCTCAGCAACAAAATATTAGAGACTTTAGTAGAAGAAAATATCTTATAGCAGAGAAAAATTATCTACAATAAAAAGTCAAATTCAGGCAAGATGCGATGAAATTTACTTTTCTGTTTCGGTTAAAGAGGTTGAAGTTTTCAGGAGAAATTATCAGAATAAATCTTATGGAAATTATGCGAAGTAAACATTGAAATTATTGGAATATTATTGAAAGTGAAGATTACGACGTAAAGATTGCCATGAATGAGAATAAATTCTATTAAAGTAACGACTTGTACTTTGAATAATTTTACTTACTTACGTAACTTTTCACTCACATGAGTGAGAATAGGCTACATGTGAATTCTTCAAAATAGCAGTATGAATTTGGAATAACGTTATACAGTATAATTTTATTGGAGTATAGTTTAATTCAATCACATGATTTTGTTTCAAAATCCACTATTTCCTCTGAATAGCATGAATTTATCATTCCAAAAATACTGAAAGAAAAACCTTCCTTTTGAACAACGTGTCAAAGAAATAAAAAGTAGAATATCTTTGAGTTCAGTTGAACCATCTCAAGTAAAAATCAGCGTGGCCATGTCTGGAGCGTGGCCTTATGTACGTGTGATAACGGAGATTGCGGTTATCACGTGTGAAGATAGTCTAGGAATGTGGGAACTTGTGCCGTAATGGACGTTTTGTGGAGAGTTTGGTAATGGGGAATTGGGAAGGAGCAGAGACAGAAGGGAGAAGTAGATCTGTGTTCGATTCCCCCAGGAAGGAATAATTCGACGATATCGAGCAGCGTTTACCAGGGAATAACAAGGAAGAGGGGTGGGCGGCGGGATAGTTTACTGGAGATTGTGAGTAGGAGGGGGGTGAGAGGATAAGGAGGCCACGTTGCGAGATTCATTCTCTCTCGCATTATCGGTCGCTCTGCCTCATTCTCACACGCTCTCTCTCACTCTCACAAGCAGCTCTCGGCGGTGTCGTTCCGTTGCTCGCTCACGACCCGCAGTCAGCTTCCGTTCGCTCGGGCGTGCTCCCCTCCGCGCAGGCACACGCACGTGCTCGGAATCCACACCAGCAAAAATCACGAAATTACGAACCGCCTCCCAAGATTCTTGTAGGCCCCGATGCCCTCGAATCAACAAACTGCGACCGCCAGCTATGCTATGCTGTTCTGCTCTTCGATTCACAAACTAATACGACCTCAACTCACTGTGTCCTATTCCTCCAGCAGAAATTTTTGCTTCACCATAGAAAAATTTGTGTTAAAATTACTACGACGATGAGCTATGGCTGACATTGCTAATGATGTAGCTGAGTCAACAAATGTTGAATTCGCAAACTCACATTACACAAGAAGTATACAAATGAACACGAAATAAATTTTTAAAAAACATCAACATTGATATATTTTGTACATATTTTTCATTTTAAACTGAATTGGAGTCAAATCACAAAATATTTTCTTATCAGTCCACAAAAAATTGAATATAGGCTATTTTCTAAAATAACAATAAGGCTATTACATTGAAATAGTAAAAACATCTCATAAGAATAATCAAAAAATCTTATGAGATGACTTAGAAGAAGACGAAGACGAATGATAAAAAGGAGACCCTGGAGAATGAGAAGTTGGATAAGGTTGGTTGTAATCCTTGTATCACCCAAATACAAGATGTTTGTTGTTTTAAACTGAGTTTTGTCATAAATATTGCTCACTCAATCGGGGTGAGAGGTTTCAGTGATTATTGAACATGAGTGTTGTATAGAAAATATCCATTATAGAATTATTTGAAAATGTCTATAACCACAAGTGTTGGGTGAAGCTAATGTCATCCTCAACCTGATTTCTTAATGGATTTCCTTAGTGGATTTTCCATTGATATAATGGATAAACTATTGTTTATCCATTTCATCCATTGATAATGGATGAACTTTTCTTATCCATTGTTAATGGATGAACTACTGTTTATCCATTAGTAAAACAAACTATTGTTTTATGAAAATGTTTTCTGAGAAATATGTATTTTGTATAATACAGGAAGTGGTGGAGATTAGCAGCAGTGATGTAGGACAAAAAACACTTTTCATTACAGTAATTTCATCCCATGTTAAATCGCAGTGAATGTGAGATAAGTGTAAGTTAGGTGGAGGACACTGTTTTAGTTATGTACTGTATAACTTTCTTAGACTGGATGAAACCAATCACTACTGCCATTAACAAATGAATAAAATCGAACTCCAATCTCAACAGTTGATAATTGAGTCATTCTCTCCGCAAATACACTGGAGTGTTGAAATGATTGAGTACCAGTTATTTCGGACTAGAAACTCCAGCAAATGTATGTGAATTTTGATTACTTACGTTTAGGAAAAATCGGTCAAAATATGATCCGACATCGATATTGCTTTTTTCATTCACTCAAGAGACTAGCTGCCTGGTGGCCAGAAGAAATACGTCAAAAATGAATTGACATCAATATTGTTTGATTTTTATTGTTCCCCATGGAACAAGAGCTCCGATGGGGTGAACCAAAATTGAGCGTTGATTGCATGTAAGCAAATAATATTGTGTATGTAATGTGAGTGCTGACATATTGAGATGACTGTTGTGATAGCGTAAATGGGTTGATGCAACTGAGACAGCCGTTTCACAATCGATAGAATTAATCGATTATTCAGTATATAGTCGATACTGAACCGATAGAATACGATTGCAAAGTGGTGGACAGTCTGTCAGTGGGAGGTAGTTGGAATAGAATAGAATGCAATCAGGACCTGTCGGTGTCACTCCACGACAAATATTCAAATTAAAGTCGTTTTTGAATAGATAAATTCATTTTTTATGAAGAAATTGAGTGCTTATAAAATATGAAATTCAAACTCGACCATTCCTCTCAGTGGCTCTGATAACTTGTATCTTTTCAAATAGTTAAAGTACAAGTAAAGTAATAAATAATACAGTATTTTGAAGTAAAGAATTTAAAATTAATTCTTCACTTGTATACTAACCCTAGTCTGAATCGGAATTCTGTGGTCGGCTGTGGGCCGGATCAAATCTTCAGCTATCTCGCCTAGAAGAAACCTCAAGTCTAGATAATAAATCCTTTTGAACCCTTTCAACTATCCATGCGAACTGAAAATATATTTACAAGTTGATACTTGAATAATAAGGTATTTTGCACTCTTGATACTTTGACAATAAGGTACTATTTTGCATAATTTTGGTGAAATTGCATGCATAGTTGATAATTTAGAACTCTTGTAGAGCCTTTTTTACAAAACTTCATTAGTTACTTTTGCAAAAATTCTCACGAGAATTTTTATATGTGTGCATATTGATGCAATGTCCCCAGTTGCACAAAGTCCAATTTACGACTGATTCTTATGGATACTCAAAGGTAAAGTTCAATCCACTTTTTTGCAACCAGCCAAATGCTAAAAAATATTATTTAAATATATTTTTTTGTTTCATTTTGTGTGATTTGATGTAAGTGCAGCTGTGCAGATCACATGAAATTACTGTTGCGATACTACAAATGTGTTGTTGAGACTAACAATGTCGTTGTATTGAGCCTTTCTTAGACAGAGAGATTCCTACATGGATCAACCTGATCTACTGGAACTTACAAAGGATACCTTGATGAAATTACAAGGGATTAATTACAGATAATGATTGAGGTGTAGTGTTGTTCTTCCTGGAAGATGATCGTCTCAACCAACCTAGCAATCTAAGATTACTGAAATGAACTCGAGTAATCTTATCAGGAACCAGGAACAACTCAAGCATGAAGGTTTATCTTGTCTTGATATTTAGGTGACCGGCAGGTGCTCTTTCTCACGGCTCTCCGAGTCCACTGTTAATCACCTTTGTTGTTTCTTGTCCAGCTTGGATTTACATCCCGTTGAGAACGTACAAGACGAGGAAGGGCTCTTGAGCTTATGAGCTTCCTCAACACTGTTATCGCATAGCAGAATTCAAGACGCGTTGTTAGCAATGAAAATGATTACGTTGTAATTAAACGTACTAACTAGTGCCTTCTTTCCCACACAATAATATGGAAGTTCATGGTGAAATCGTGGAAGACATACCCGCTATCTTTCCCAATGAATTATCTGAAGACACTTATCACAATGGTGTCGAAACATGTCTGTAATTTCGTTCGATAAATATGTGATAGTTGACTATATTATACAATAATATTGTATTATTGCTATTATGTTGAGACATCACAACATCTTAGCAGACACTGTGTCAGGAACTAATTATCTAATGAGCATTTGATCATTAGGGAGGAATTGTGATCGAAATAATAAGATTTGTTGTAATTCTTAATAGTATCACTATATGCCTTATCAACTTCCTACTGAGCCATGAATAAAATTGAGGCATAGAATCAGATATGGCTATCAAAATAGTGAAACAATCAATACTCAAGATGACATAGAAATAAAAATATACTACTGTACCGTATTAGGTGTATTCAATCAATTTGTGTTTTTCTTAACATACAATGCCGTACACCTAATTGCAATCTTTCAAATTCAATTTCAATGAGTAGGATATTCTATTAAAATATAAGCTCCTTCAAATAAGGCTTCAAATAAAAATATAAGCTCTTCCCAAAGAGTACTTTATCAGGATCTTAGAACATAATATTACAATAGTATTACTTGTGAGAAACGAAATTATCAATTCATCAATTTTCACGTTGAGTCATGGACATAAATGATTTGAAAAGAGTTTTCACATTTCCACATCCATTCAATTATTCCAATTTTTAACCTATTATCAAGTTTCCTATAAAAAAGAAAACTCAGAATTAAAGTATTTCATGGAAGTGTATCCAACCAAGCTAAAAACGTCTAAAACATGTCAGTTTCAGTCACACAATAATTATCTGTTCAACATGAATGAAGTATTTAAACGTTCAGGAACGAAGTGAATAAAGCGGTAGACCACGCAAATTCCCGACAGCGAGGTTTTAAAACAAACGATAAGTTAAAAACTCGATTTAATTCCTCACTGAGCAACGATTTCAATTATCGGTCCATGTTCGGGTCACTGTTACGCGCAAATGGAGGCCACGAGAGCGGCTGCAGATGTGTGTTGGTCAGTTGGTCATTCAGCAAGGGAAACGCTTCGTGGAAAAGAGGGAAATGCCAATATACTAACACAGACAGTGGTTGGTGTATGTGTGAGAGTGAATTATTTAAAGTTGCGCCGCGCGAGGCCCCAACCTGCTGAAGCATTCTCATTAATACTAGTCGCAAAATCGAAGCAACCCTATTGGTCCACCAGCCGTATGCGCCAATCTCTATCCATTTGCAATGATGGTGTTCTCGAAGAAAATTCTGTTTGGAGCACTCAGTACGTGTACCTAATTTCAAAAAATGTTATTTTAAAAATACTCGTATTAACAAGGTGTTGAAATCAGCTTGAATCCATTACCTACTTCTCAAATTATAATTATTCTAATTCGTATGAAATTTTATGTTTTAATCAAGCCTACGTTGAAACAATTTATCAACAAGCCTTATAATCTTCTTCCAACGCTTATTAAAAAACTTGGGCCTCATTGTCACCATACAGAAAGAATTCGATCTTGGAACCTTTGGATTATTAGACAGGCGCTTATCGCCCTCGGCTACGGACCACTCCAGTAAAAGAATAATTCTCTCAAATCCATAGACGATTATTTGATCAAATTCATTTGAATCTCAATTCAAGATACAATCGATGCATGCAATACTGATATGCTGATATGTAGAGATACGATACAGAGGATCACTCCATAAACACTGTTCTACTAATTAAAAGCTTTACTGCTGTATCAAAAGTGAACAGTGGTGCTACTATTTTTAATCTCATTGCTATTATTGTTATCAATCTCTTCAATAACAAACATACATTTCAAGACCATCTGTCCAATTACATCCAATTACATTGTTCATTCCGATTACATCTGTTTGAATTTATTTGTGGTGTTTTTTGAGGCAATACCAACTCCTATATTCCTATAAAAAACATCCTAGTTTAACCCACTTTTGGACAACTTTTCTCTTTTATGGAATCTGACGAAAAGGTAGAGTATGGTGCAATATTAAATAATTTATTTATTCCTATTGAAAATTCAATAGACAATAAAACAGTGGAAAAGAATTAATCGCAATCATAGAATATGGAACACACAGATTGGTAATACCTGAATAAGCAATAAGTTAGTCCTAAAAACCAATATGGATATACATTTTATTCAATTTACTTACTCAACATTTCCAGAAAATACAATATAATACAAAATACAGTAAGAAACAGAAGTTGGGTGACCTAATTAAAAATCGTGTTGAGGCACCATCACGCTGAAACATCATGTATATCATTGTATGGTTTGTAATGAGATGAGTAATTCCGAAATGAGCGAATAATTCTGAATAAATGGATAGGAATACTCGTATGTTATATCAGATAATAATATCTCGAAAATGCTTCATGTTTGAATGGATATATTATTTCAAATTTTATATTCAGAATTAGGCCTACATAGTTTAACCTGTAACACCGCAATGTTGTTTTTTATCTTACTTTTTACAGTTAACTCCGTACACCTAGAATACAAAAAAAAATCGCTAAGCTTGAAAATAGCGAACGATTGAGTAACAAAAGAGCTGTGAGAGATCGGAAAAGTAGAGAAGAGAAAGAGTGAAAGTGTCAAGAAGTGAGGTAGGAAGAAAGAGACAGGATATCGCATGCATTGGATTCTAATGGGCTATTACAGGAAGAATCGTAGGAGGCTACAAATTGACAGTTTTGTACTGATAAGAGAAAAGAAATTGACTTTTATCCTGAGTATCTTCTATTCTAGCTACCGAGAGCCTAATCTTTTTTCCACATTTTCAGCAAACGACTCAAATGCTTCAAGCAGCCCACACGATTCACACTAGCATTTTCAAGAATCAAATTCACCAAATTATAATTTTTTTAATCACTTCTGATGGCATCACTTTGATCAATTCATTTCATGATCGTTTAACAAAAGGTTTCAAATTTGATCTTTCATCTTATGTTATCTCTTATTTTATTATTTACTAATGAGAAACTTTGGAAATGTTTATTCACCATTTTCTAATTTCATCTTAATCATATTGGTTTTTATAAACAAGAATATTTTGAATAAACAACATATTTTGAGGGTGATCATGAAAAAACAACATCTAAGTGCTTCCGAATTACTTCTTGAAAAAGATTAGACCTATTCAAAGTACAATCCTGGAAAACCTGGTCGATAATCAGTCAATGGGAGACAATAAAATCTAAATGTTGAATTGAACGTGCAACCCAGAAAAATCAATCTGGCACATTCAAACTATTCTGGAACTCATTATACTTCATCATTGATTGATAGAAAACAATAATTATTGAAGAAAATTGTGAATAATATTACAAAATAGACTCAACACATCACAATTCTATGAAATAAAAATAACACTGAATAGTGATATTACAAGTATTACCTATTCAAATCAAATCAATCAAATCAAATTTATTTGCCATAAATATACAAAACAATAATGGACAAAATGCACATATATACACAATTATACACCAATACAAATACACATTTGAATATGACCTACACAAATTAATCAAGTCCCCCTGAGTATAATATTAAAATCGGTTATGTGAGTCAATGTTCAAAGTGTCAATGTAATTTTATTAATATTGTGGCTCGACTAGCATAAGTTGAAACTTGTGCGCTAGCCGTGATTGATTCGAAGATCAAAGGAAAAACATCAACTTGAAGAAAGATTGAATATTTCAACAAAGGGTGGAATCAGTTTTATTTGTATTAATTAGTTGACCAAGTCCAGAGCAGAAAAATCCAACGATAAAATCTAATCCAATCAACTGGACAACTGATTACTATTGATTCTCAGTACCAATACATCTAAATAAATTAAACGAATTCACGTTTCTTCACGTATGTTTTTTCGTTATGATATTAGTATATTTCAGATGATATACGAGTATACTCCGATACTCGTATATATTGGAATGATATATTCCAATTTGAGTAACAAAGCGATGTTGACGGACATGTTGTCTGATTGTTATGTTTAGATAGATCAAATAATATATACATTATATTATGTATATCGGATGTATTACAAGTGACAAAGGGTCTGCCGATACCTCATCAATGAATAAGATCCAAGTGATCTGGTGAGGCCAGAAGCTCCAATCGTATGTTGATTGCATACAGACACAATTCTCACATCCAAATGCTATAGCCTACACACCAGTCAGAGAGCCCATTGCCTCCTTGACTGTTCATGGGGAACTGATTGCCTAAACAGAGCTCGGCCTATAACTAGCAAAGCAGAACTATTGATCAAAATCAATAGACAATATTGTCTGATTAATCAGTCGAGCCTACACTTCAGATTGCGGAGTCAGCTGCTACTTTCCTTATTCAGGCCTATTACAATGTCGGCTAATCAAATCCTAATCTGGCATCAATTGTTCATGTGAGAAGTATGAAATATCGAACCAGCTTCTTCAATCTTCGAGTGATACTATAGATTCACGAGTGTTCTTGGAAAACCAACCTTATCAATCACAGGGTCTATTTACAATCAAGAAAAAATAATCTCAAAAAAATAATAGAAAGATTTGAAAATTGCACTGTTCTTCAGGCTAATATCTGAGGAGTATTTGCAGAATGAAAATTTCTTGTACAATTTATTTTGAGGAGAATATTTCTTGATAAAGGAGATTAAAATTATTTGAGGAAAAAGATTTCTTGAGAGTGGTTTATTTGGAATAGAGTCAAAGAGTTTCTTTTCTGTAGGTACTCTCCAGCATCAGAAAACGATTCTACAACTAGTTTGATGAACAGATAGGAATATGTTTCTCAATCCCACATCAGCAATTATTCTATCTACGCATATGATTAGGTTCAGATAGGCGTACGATTCAGATTCAATTATAGAATGAAGAATTTTATAATGGACATCAATAGTATGAAAACTCGAACAGATTTTTCTCCTGTTTGAATGATTAGAACATTACATACACATAGTAAGGGAGCATAGTAACATTACAACATTCTAACTCACATTAGAACATAGTAAGGGAATGAAACAAGCAACTGACGAATAGAGAGCTGATACAATTAAACAGTTTTAATAGAGGTCGCAAGGAAAGATGTGTTTGTTTTTATCACGTTTCACTCGCATCGGTGAACCGAACTGAAAAACAGAACCATTAGTTTCTGAAGACTTTAATCGCTTCACGTGTGGGAGGAAAGTGGATAATACTTTTTCAATAATGGATCTCTGAATCTTATTCACTGTATTTGCCCTCTCCTCTTCATTTGGAAATTAATAGATCTTCAACTGAAATCTTTTATGTACAATTATGAGTGAAATATTTGAAGATCTCAAGTGAGATTTGAAAACTCCAAGGAAAATAAATAAGGTGAACTATTAAAAGTCTTTGCTGAATATTCGATCCATCTAAAGAATGAAATTTCATAGGGATTTATCGAAAATCCCAAATTCCACGAATAAATAACTCCCACCATACCTGTGAAGAATTGAATGTAACTTTTATTTTATACACCCTATCATCCACCTATCATGAAATGAGAGAGAATCTATTGGGGATAAATATAACTGAAGACTGGAGAGAATATAAATTTAAATAATTATAATCTCATGTAACTTGAGGTTAATCATGATTTTATTATTATATAGGATAACGCAATAGTAATCATTAATAGCGATTATTCAATATAGAAGGTTGAACCAATGGGTTTCACCTTCTTTAACAATCATTATCATAAGTTAAAATAGAATAGCTTATTAGTCCTTGACTAGGTGCTATAGTAACAATGAAAAAAAATTAATTGCGATGAAAATTCCTTTTGTAAAATAAATACTACAATCTTATCGATTGCCAAGCCGGTTTGAGATTTTTCATGGGCATTTGATAAGTTGAAGCTGTTGGGGCGTTGGTACGGGCCGAAGTCAATGCTCCAGAACATTTCTGCTAGTCTTAGTGAGGGCTTTAGCGGCGGCGGTCGACCTGCAGCAAGGCTAACTACGCGCATTGAATGGCCGAGCTTGTAAGCTGGGTTACAAACCCTTACAGGTTTGCGAGCACAACGACCACCATTACAAGCAAGCCTATTGGCCCATTTTGCTCCGTTCTGTTGGTTGTCAGTTGAGCGTGAAAGGCGTCTGCTACTACTGATGCTATTGTAGCCCTCCTCAGGCTCAGGCTCAGTTCATTCATTAGACGAGCACTCACACACACACACATATCGGGTGCAATCACGTTCCACATCACAGCACGCAAATCCAATATCCTTGAGACTCTCAGTAATAACTAATAATAGAAACCTCGGTAATCGTGAGGCTTTGTGATTTAATTTGAAGAGATGAAACGTATTGAAATACTTTTATGAAGAGCCTTAAATAATAGTGAAACATCACTTAAGTGAATGAGAGAAAAGATTGAATTATTTTGAAAAGATTCAACTTCAAGATGGGTAGTCTGTTATTTTTCAAAACAAGAGTACTATGGAGCATGGAGATATTGATATGAATGATACAAAAAATACGGAGCTCTAAGATTATTTATGAAACTTGTTTTATGGAGGGTGGTGAATGATATTTTCATCATCCTAAATAAAAATGCGAAGTAATGTATTGAATGAAGAGCCTGAAATAATAGTGAAACATATCATTTGAGTGAATGAGTAAAAAGACTGAATATTATCAAGTCAAACTACAGTACATGTACAATTTTAGGTAGGGACTCATTTACGTGACTCTCTATAGGCAAACTAACTCAAGAAACGTCTATAGGTACGTTTTCATTACTACAAATCACATGTTCCCGATATGTGCCCGGCACAAATTTCTAATTTGTAATAATAGAAGATTTGTGCCGGGCACATGTCGGGAACATGTGCCCGGCATTTGTAGTAATGGAAACGTACCTTGATTCTTTAGAAAAGAATTATCAGAAAGCTCATTCGCTTCAATTCACGCGTGATTGCGTTCAATAAGCACGTCTCCCATAAGAACTTGAGTACTTTCTGAAGAAGAGGACTTTCATAATTGACTCCCTAATATAATATGATGCATGTGGATTGTGGAGTGTTGAGATGGTAGAGGGGTATGATGGACGTGCAAGTCCATGCAATATGGAACAATTCTGAGCCTAGTCGTATTTGTCAAAATATTGTTTGAATTGAGAAAGAGGTTGGCGTGGATAACTTGATTATAAGGGACAAAGGGACACTGGGTCTATACTGGGGGATTCTACTACTTGAAAAGGCAGCTGCTTTTTTGAACGTCTGCAGCTTTCGGAGGGATTCACTCACTTTGTTGACGCTGAGCCATTTCAAATAACTCCTTAGCCAAGTGACTTTCCCCTTTTCTTTCCTTCATTTTTTTCGCCGCTCTTCTTCTCACCCAAAGAAAAGAGGACTCCAGTCTGAAACCACAATTGTACAAATAGATTCATTCTTCCATTGATCATTTTCAATAATAAACATTATTGAATACAATTTTTCATTTAAAGTGATCAATCATTCCCCATCATCAAGCAACAAGATGATATGTATCCTGCTTCACTTGTAAGCACGGTTTCTAACCTTTCAATCAATTAAATATATCGTTAAACCAGGAAGCTCGAGAGTTATTAAATTTTCATTGTAATTCTTCTCTAACAGTTAGTGAACAAAACATTACACGAACTTCGAATTAACCATGTTGATGAAAACACACTGTTCTAGTGGATTGATAAAATCTTTAATCAAACTTTCCTATAAAGCTCATAGCTTATACATCAAAGAAACTGGTCATTAGCGAAACTAATAGTCCAAATAATCATTTCAAAATAACTATATTCGAGAATATGAATTAACAAAATAAGAAAATATCAATTTTTGAAATCATATCTTCAGCAATCGCTCAATCAGCATTCTTCTCCCAGATAGTTCATGAATTTCAAATCTTTCCATCCAAAATTATTTCCATCTTTCTTCAAGATAGATTATTATCCATTGATGGTTGGATTGAGAGTGAAGAACTATTAATTTAAAATATCTAGAAGTAACATGGAGGGATAAATGATAAATAATTGAAATCCGAAAATGCTGATTCAGTTTGATAACTGAAAAAGTGCCCGTTGAGTATTCATGTGGTCAAGAGTAAGTCCACTCGTATGCACTTTTCTCATGAGAGTTTGGCCATACAGGTATAGGAGGAGATTGAGCCCACCCCACATGCGAAGTACAAACTTACTTTGCCATTCAGGTTACAAGCTTATTCAAACTTTTATTACAAATACAGCTTTATTACAACTTTTTAGCAATGTAGGGATTTCAGTTGCAGAGGGGCTTTTGGGACGCCAAATCCATTAGGACTTTGCTGGAAGTTGGCTACAATCAGACTGGGCAAAAGTTTAGTTAGCGATGTTCACCGTTCGGCTATAATATAACAACTGTGCTTCCGTAAGAGCACCTCTTCTAATCAGCAGACCTGCGAACGACCAATGAGAATTTGCACACTCCAACTCCATCAATCGGATCATTCGGCGTTGATTGCGAATTTTACCACCAATCTGGTGACAGAAAGCTGCTTCTTTCTTCTCATTTCTATGCTCTATCCCTGTCTATCTTTTATTATTTTCATCAAAATATCTTCCATCACCTTCTAGTCTATCACTGTATGTCTTCCATTATCATGTTCATCTCCTTACCTCAAAACATACTTTTTTTATAGGCGACGAATAATCTTGTTGATTTTCATACTAGAACACTAAATCCTTGTTTCAAAGCAAGCTTTTCAACGTAGATGGTGGATTGGATTTTTTTATAGACTCCTCTCTTTTATTAGTCATTTCTCACTCTACAACTTCTTACAATAGCTTTAGAAAAAACCGACAATGACTTTGATGATTTTAAAAACATTGAAGCATTGAATTGAATAATTCGAAGTGTTAAAATAAGACAGTTTCTAATCTTTCCAAAATAAATTAACATGCAAATTCTTAAATTGTTAATAAGATTTTGATTTGCACCAAGTGAGCTCAAAGTGCTTTGAAAAAAGTGCTCAAAGTGCAGTGAAAGCCTTATCACAATAATACAGTAGAGGTCACAAATTATGAAATGAAGCATAATAAATGAAAAATATATCTCTTTGCAAAAACAGAGAAAAATTATTATAAAAAAGTGCGATATTATTAATAAACTAAAAAATGGAAAAGTAAAACTAAATATAAATGTTTCTTTTACTGGCATGAACCATTCTTGACAATTGAATTCGAGTGAGAATCTTATTAGATTCACTTTTTAACATACAAAGTCTTGGAAATTGCACTCAGTGAGGAGAAATTTAATTAATTTCTAACACTATCATCCTTAATAACTGTAATTCAATAACAGAATACTGGCGAATTGTATACGTGAGCATTGAACTTGATACAGCAGGCGAATCATGAAGCGTAAAAGCACAGGTGGGAAAGACAACACAGGGTTTGTGAATCCCTTTCTTCTGTTCAGGGATGTTAGGGGGAGGGGGGTTAAGATATTATGCACTACATTCAACGCTCATAGATAAACACGTTGCACAACCCCTTCTTCCCAAAAGTTCTTCTTATTCGCATAAGTTCTTCTTTTGTCTTTTCTTCTTCTACTCCTTCTTCATCACCTTCTTCCTCTTCTCCTTTTCCTTCTTTTACTCCTTCTTGTTTTTTATTTTCTTCTTCTTTGAATTATTTATTTTTCTTCTTCTTCTTCTTCTTCTTCTTCATCTTCTTCTTCATCATCATCTTCGTCTTCGTCTTCGTCATCTTTTTTTTCTTGGAATTTAATAGTATCTTCTACTATTTGTCTCAATTTACTTTTTTTATTTTATCTTCCTATCCTTCTCTTCTCCACCTCCCATCCACTTTTCCGCTTTCCATTCTCATTTCTGGCTCTTTTTATGTTCCCCATCCTCGTATTTTGATAAGAATGTAACCGAAACTACACGAACAGAGAGTTGTCAACATTCTCCAGTCATGATCTACACTAACAACAGAACATTTTGTATTTCTAAGGTCCTCGAGGAATTGTTTACTTATTTCTTATTTATGGAATTTCTACTCGAATTACTCACAAAATGTTTTTATTGTTAAGAGAGAGAGAATATTAGGAATTTGATATTATTATTAATTTTTAAAATGTGTGAAATACCATTGTAATGAGCATCAACTTTTTTCTCGTTTAACCAATATTCATCTCTTTGAAATGGTAAAATACATTGATAATCTGTGAAAACATCACGATAAATGATAATAGTTGATGTCATTGTTGCTTCACACGTAAAACTGTGTGCAAATCATAACAATGGATAGCATCTGGTTTCATCCATGAGAAAACTAGAAACACAGCGTTTTCCATAAGAGGAAGAAATAGGAGTCGAGACAAGAGAAAGGTTGAATAAAACAAAACACTTGAAGTATTATTGTGCAGGGTTGTATGTTGTGACTTGTAGTACGCTACAACTCTTTTGACAAGGGCAGACTGCCAGCGTCTAGACAGCTCCATGATTTCTAACCAGAGCTGTGTTTTCTTTAAAAACAGTAATAAAGATGTTCCTCATTTCTATAAGTGATACAGGAGATAGGATAGAAATTCGCGGTTGGAATGCTGAAGTGGAAGTCGATGAATCGTGAGGAAAGAAGTTCGCTTCCGGACAGACACTTCTAGGAAAATAATAACGCACAGACAAGAATAACAAGAATGCTTTCCAACACTTCGAGAAAATACCACTCCGAGAAGAAAGCTGCAAAAACACTTCAACACATTACCCGCGTATTTGATGCATCAACTCAGCCCTTTACCAAAAACAGTTGCCGAGTGGACCACTTGCATGGAGCGAGCACGGCTCCACAAGGAAAACTAATTCATGTTTCGTACTGAACGACTGTTCTGTTCCCATAATGTTTTTAAGGCTAGGCGTACACCGGTTAGTCAAGACAAGATAAGACGAGATTAGACACGTTTAGTCACAATACTTCACATAGTTGCTTATGAAGCAACACACGCTGATTAGTCATTGCATCGGTGTGTGCTGCTTCATAAGCAACTATGTGAATTATTGTGTCTAAACGTGACTAATCTCGTCTTGTCTTGACTAACCGGTGTACGCCTAGCCTTAGGGTAATAACATTATTTATTGATATGACAATAAATTAGTGAACCTAGAGAGAGAATTATAGATATCTCAACTGAGATTGGGCCCTTCTTCCACCTACTCTGTACGATAATTAGGCCAGGAAGGCAACAAAAATATGATCAGGCGATGCTTATGATCAGGTGATCCTCTGTGTTTTCAGGGTAGAAGAGAGGAGAATTCTCAGCAAAGAGATGTAGGAGAGTCCTGTAAATGAAAATATGAAAGTTGGAATAAAACATCGGAGAATGAGGAGGAGAAGAGATTTTGAGAGAGGAGAGAGAGTGTGAAAGGAAGAAACGATAGGGGGATAATGTAGACATCAGTGTCAATGCCAGGAAGAGTACCGAAAGAGATAGGCTACAGTTAGTCGAGTATATCGCCGTCTAAGGAGCGAATAAATATTGGATGAAGCTTTCATTTCTGAATTGTAAATTTCAAACGAAACTGTACAAATCAATTTTACAGCTCCCATTATTCAGGCCAGCATACTCCTTCATTGTAATGAATTGTCAATGTTTGGTTTGTAATTTCCAACATTCATCTACCACTAATCATTGAAACATTTATAGCCACTTAAATATAATCAAGTCACCATAGTTAACTGAGATTTTATTGGAGAAGTAATAATATAATTGAGTTACATATTATATTTGATATTGTTCACTTATGGTGCATATGGATGATGATAATAGGCTAAATAAGCTTTTGGCGTTAATGAGTTTAAAAAAATTTGAAAACTCAGTATCCCCAATGCTGGTTTCAAAGTGAGACCATCGATTCAGTAGTAGCATTGATTCTAGGTAGAATAGATCGGTCAAGGCATAGGGAACTTTGTGACGGTTTAGTGTTACATCAAATCGTGCTGGCCATGTAGTTCTGTCCCACATGGTAAGATAGCGCTGACGCTGGCGTCTCTCTCTCTCTCTCAATCGATCGCTCACTCACTCTAAGGCTAGGCGTACACCGGTTAGTCAAGACAAGACAAGACGAGATTAGTCACATTAATTCACATAGTTGCTTATGAAGCAGCACACACCGATGCAATGACTAATCGGTGTGTGTTGCTTCATGAGCATCTATGTGAAGTACTGTGACTAACCGGTGTACGCCTAGCCTGAGTAGCACACCCATTCTCTGTCTCATCGCCAGTTCGAGTCTACACGTACGCTTTCTAGTTACTCTGAGTTCTAAGAGATGTCGCTAGGATCGGCTTCTTCATTTGTGGTCTCAAATTTTAACGTACGATAGGAAATCTATTCTATCTAAAATCAATGGTAGTAGTTAATTATCAAACGTATATTCTCCTCCTGTTCTTGAAAGTAATTTTCATGATGGCTAATACATAGCAGTAACGATTTGTCCCAAGGCTTTTCTCATTACAGAAAGAATTGCGTATCTAATATTCTAGATGATTTGGAATCTGAAAGTAAAAATAAGTCGGATAAATAAGGTCGTCAACAATTCCGCAAGTATCCACTGCCCAATGAATCAGTTTTTTATAGGTTTTCGAATAATGGCTATGTTCACATCAGCTCCAATCTTGTGTTTGTGCGATAAAATGATTGATGAAGATGATCGAAGGCTAGTTTGGAAATGTTTTAGGCGTATGCAAACTTGTAAACTTAGCTTCCGAACCACAGGGAAGTGACTTTGAAGCTATATTTATATTATTAATTTTGAGGTCTATAAAGACCGGTTCATGTGCTACCCTCATTCCAATGACATATCCCATAGCTCATGTCAATTCGATAGCTCATCTAATACGGGATTAACTACAATACATCAACTGTTGCAAATACCGTCTCAATCATTAGCAGTTACTCTGTCAGTAACAGGTAACTAGTGGTAACTCTCCGTTTTTACAGTGTGATGTACGAACAACTCCCCGCACACCATCATTTTCGACATAATGCCTGTATTTGAAAGTGTAGAGTACAAAGGATATGGAACCTGTTGAGACATGAGAAATAAAAAGGAATAGAAGAACGATGAAAAAACGCCGCACCTTGTATTGAAATACGCTCGCTCACTTTTGCATCTTTGTTATATACTGGAAAATTCATCTTGCCCATATAGAGATGTCCTGAAAAGCTTTCCTGACAGGCACTTACAGGACATCCCTCGAGTATTGAACGAAAAATAGCTGTTCTCTCTAACTTCCCTTCTCAAATATTTTGACCTGTCAAAGAGAAGCTGCAGCCTTCTTCTCTTCAAGAAAACAGTCGGATGTAAAATGAATGTGCTCCAGAAATATACTTTCCGATATTCAATCCTTTCATCTGATTGCAACGAAAAATCACCCGTCACATCCTGGCAGGTAACATGTCACTTACAAAAATCGACTCGAATTTGTTCGTCAGTTCGTATCTAAAGTCAAGGTACTGCTTCACTTATTTCTATCTAATACATCAGTGCTCTAATTTTGATTTAATTTATTTGATCATTATTTATTATAATTTCTTTTATTTATAAATTTTTTCTAGTAATGGTATCAATATATTGCAATACAAAATATACCAGAGTGTAGAGAATGTCACATAGAACGGTTATTCGACCAAAAACTAAATTTCAGAAAATCTATCGCTCAGAACGTTGTACGGCAGACCCATTCAATTATAATCACCAATCTGACAATCCTGGAAAAGTATAGTATAGGATCATTAGGACAAGAACTTCAATACTCAAATATAATTAGATTTATGTCTTATTCAAAGTTTTTCACGGGTATGATGAGGTTGAATGTAAGAAAGGAACTGCCATTCTCAACTTCACTTCTATGAAACACTGGATCCATCCAAGTTTTCTAGATTGATTAGCTACTGTTTAGAGAATACTAGGCCTACATCATATATATTCATAAACTGAACTGACAAACGATAATATTTCACTTGAAGCTGAATGAACAGAAATTAGTTTTCGAGGAATTTCCCATACCACAATATCAATATTGTTGATATTCACAACATCAATGAATATTATTATCAATAACAAAAGAATAATCCTCCCACCTTCCCTGATACTGGAAATCATATCTGATATGTTGATGATAATAAATTATTAATGGACAGTTTCTGACTGATTCCAGATAATAATAATAATAATAATAATAATAATAATAATAATAATAATAATAATAATAATAATAATAATAATAATAATAATAATAATAATAATAATAATAATAATTCCGTGTAACCTGGCTGGCTCAGGTCTGGTGTCAGAGTTTTTAGGTCACTCCTGATCAGTTCAGGGTCTCTGACGTGACTTAACGACTGTTTTTTATGATTCACTTTTTCATCATATAAAACATTTTATGAATATTGATGAGAGAGGAAATATCAAGAGAATATTTTACAAGTATCAGGCAAGTCTATCATACATGTGTATATTGTGTAAGTATCAAGCGAAAATTCGAAGATAGTTCTGGAGAAAAAGAGCAGCCTCATGCATGTGAAATAGAGAAGGTTTGTGATATCGAGGAAGATGAATGGCCGATACTGTGAGAAGCGATGGGAACCGATCAGAAACCCATGCCAAAGATGGTATCAGATCACTGATAGCACACTGCACTACTGGTAGCCCCGTGACCCTTTGGGGTGGGGGATTGAGGGGAGGGGGAGGGGTGACGGACTGGGGGGCAGGTCAGGGGTAAGGGAGGAGATCGGTCGGAGAAGCTTCTCTTCTGATGTTGAATAATTGAGTGCAGACTCCTTGCGTCACATCACTCTTACACTGAATTCGCACTGAGCCCTCAACAGCATACATCTTCTCCAACATTGTCAAACATCAGCTTTCAATCTTGTTCATTCATGAAAATTTTCAAAAACATGGAAATTTATCATGAAACGTTTCTTGAAATAAATACAATCTGTGATTGAATCTGACAGGGTTGAGTAGCGTATCATTTATCCAGGAAAATCATTATTAATAATTATCCGGAAATTGTCTACATCAATGCACAGGCCGTCAGGCACATCAGGTTATAGACAACCGCTATAATATTTTATGATAGCTGGTGGTACAATAGCAAGATATTAAGCATTAACGTTATCATAGATCTTCAATTTATCAATAATTGTCAAGGATAAATTAATAATAGAATCGAAATGCTTTGTTAAAACATTTTAGTGGTATATGCAGAGAATAAAAAAGTAGTCTTCTACACTCTCTGGGCATGACAAGAAAATCAGGGAGCAATCTTTCGAGATTATAAATAAAAAAATTATTTCATTAGAAATAAGAAGATTTATTTCAAAACGCAAGGAATTTAGGCCTGTAGCTAAATCCCCTCATTAGGTACTATCAAAGACGATAGGAAACTATCAATAATAAACTATTAAGTATTCTAATTGTATTTGGTACTATCTAAACTGCTTTAAAATTTTTCAAGTCTGTCTGATATTAGTAAATATTGATTGCTGAAAAATGATATTTTTTTTAAGTGTAACTCAAACATTGCACAATACTCATAATAAAGGGTTATGTGAGATTGATGAGTTCGGAAGTCGTAGCCGCTGTTTTAATACAGAAATCGAAAAAACGAAAAAGAGAAAAAGTTTCGATTTTAACTTGAAAAAATATTAAAATGGCTGATTTTTATTTGTATGGTAAAGTAAATTCTACCAACAGGAACATTTAGTAATTGAGTAATGCCAGGTTATTTGGGGAAAAATCTTACAAATTAAGAACTTCCTTGCACTTAAATAAGAAGTGGCGTGGAAGATTGGCTTTGTGGAACGTTTGCCGAGTTCTTAAAGTTAAGGATATAAGACCATTCTCATTCCACCGCAGCCCACTTTTCATACCGTCATTCCAACTTTTTGCCAACTATTTGCAAAGTTGATCGTTCTTTTCCGGTTCAAAATGATCTCGCCGACATTATCAAGACTCAACTTTGCAAAGTAGGTAGCTCACAAATTAGTTCCTGGTCGGGCACCGAGTACTTTCAAGTTTGCAAACCTCGTTTCATTAGTCATTGTGACGAATCACTAGCTTTTAAGCATTTTAGGCCTAAATTAATAATTATTGTAATGAGAGATACCTACTATACTACTGTTACCGGCCTTGGAACTGTCGTTCACCCGGCTATCTTATCTTTCAGTTTCTGATAAACTGGCTAATGATGCTCCTTGCATAATAGAAAATTATTCTGTTTATTAATTCAAAGATTCAAGTATTATTTTAGTTACCTGGAATAATGCATATATCCACATAGCATGATGAACATAACCTATAGGCTACTCACCGGTAACAAAACAAACTTGTACTGCCAAAGAAATAATTTATTGTCTGTGATCCTAGATATTAATTATAAACTAAAAATAAGACTGATTATTGCTAGATATTTTTTATATGTTTCTTTGTAATTTATGTACTCTACTGGTTATGGTTATTATTATATTATTCAAAATTTAAATTAAACATTATTCAATACGGCACTCAATTAAAGTAACTACACTCGAACCTCTTTGTAATACGCTAAACTTTCAGACATGCCGCTCCATCTAGGAGATAATATTTTTGAACTAGTATTTTCTCAGCCTCTTACAAAAGTAAGATTACAAGCTAATATTAATTAGATTTAGAAGGGATCGTTTCTTTTACTTGTATAATATATTCCCTCTCAAATTAGCTTCACATGATTGTAAAATAGGCTAGAAATACTACTTGAAGTGCTTAGACCAATGAAATCCACTGGTACTCTGACGTCACGTTTTATGTTACAATGTTAACCACCAACAGTGTGATCGGTACGTTGAAAAATTTAACCTCGCTGAAAGAACACGACTTCGAGGATCCATGGAAGGTTGAAAGTGTTTGTTACCATCTTTGTAAATTTTATGTTCTTTTGAGTGTCAGGAAGTATATTAAATTTAAAGCCTAACTGTGATATTATCTCCGATATATTTGAAGCCGGTAGGCCACCAGTAAAGCCAACACCTACCAATTTAGAGGAGAGAACGATTTATTTGAGACGACCAAAAGCCACCAACAGCCATCCTCATTGCCTACAGGAAAATAATTTGCGTGAGTGAAAATCTATTATTAATACAGGCCTGTATAAGTGCGCGTTTGAGATAATATAAATCGGTCTCTTCGATTTAATTAGGGTTGAGCTCACTAGGCTAGTTTATATTTGTAACATTTATAATCTAAATTTCCGAGCCACGAACTCATGAAATTTCATGCTCAAACTATCCATAACTTGTTTCATCTTTATTAAAATTTCTTATATACATTCAAAATTACTTAAATTAATTCTTTAATTAGTCCAGTTCATAGTGTTATGACTGGCTAATCAACATATTTTTAAAAATTGTATCCTTTCTGAATTTGTAAATAATAACGGAACCTATCAGTATTAACCTTTTGATCTTTTCATTTCTTTCACTTGGCTCTCCTGTAGGGTATAACTCTGCTAAGATCATATATAAAAATCCGAAATAGCAAGGTTAAGCCAGGCTGAATAGAAATTGGTGTACTGTATCCGTGGGGGAAATATTTGTGTGGAAGAATAATAGAGCAGAGACTTGAAACTCAGCAAGCTGTCTCTACCTTCCACACACTTATTTCCTCATCCCGCAATATTCAGGGAGACGGTACTGGCGGCATCTGCACGAGGACGTCCAGCATTTCGGCTCGCCATATATTTGATAAAATGGATGTGGAGTTTGAGGCCTCCACAAAATAAACCTCACATAATATTTGGCGCCCAACGTGGGGCTTGATGATGATTATAAATCTACATCCTACTATTTCTACTTCTGCTGACACTCAGAAAAAATATTTTTTCAATCTTGTGCTCCTTGGTAAGGAATCAGTCATCGAAGTCCTGATTTATCTGATCACAGATACAGAGTGTACCCTCCAGGTCAGCCAAGTGAACGAAATTATAAATTAATTTCTCATATTTAAATTAAATCAATAGCTTTAAAATCATACTTGTTTTTTTTTGAAGGCATGAAATTTGGGGGCTTGTAAATATTTTAAGCTTTAATTAAGTTCACCCCATATAACGATCCCGAAGTTATTTATGGTAACAGTATTAATTGAAAAATATATATATTACTATTTAATTATACTATACTTGCACTCGCTGTTCAATGTTATTTTATATGTTTTATTTGTGTAAATTGGCTGCTAATTCCAGTAGATTTTTCTATTTTTCTATCTCCATGTCATTGAAACTCTAGTCACATCATATTGTTTAGTGCTCTGTTAACTGTCAACATTGAATAAATTATTCCTTGGCACTGTCACATCATCTTAGCTATTGCCTGCAGTCGTCCAGCAATTGATTCAATAGGTAGTCATCATGAATCTCCATCCTAGCGATTCAGCTGCTTCATATATGAGTATTGGCATGGAAGGCACCACACAAGACCCAAGTACACTTGTTCCAGAACCAACCGAGGACCTGAATGAGGATCCAGCCGACGGAGAAGATAGACCGCGCGCACGTGAACCCGGGAGCCTTGATTTAACAAATTTTGAGCCAGAACTTCTGAGAAAAATGTCTTCTACCCAGGTGGAGCGCATAGGGAACCCTACGGCTGAATCATCGCCAGTTGCCTCTGGATCAGCACCAAAGCTCAACTCGCCTGTACAATTGGATGAATCTTCCGACGTCCTAGGCCAAGTACTCGCAAATGAGAGCATGAATACCCTGACTGCTTTGCTCACACAGATAAGTCAAAATATTGACAAAAAGCTGGATAGAGCCGATGCTAAAACTGAAGCAAGGCACAAGGTACTGGAGGAAAAAATGACAGCCATGGATAAGAAATTGATGTCTATAGAAACAAGTATCAGGGAAGATATAAAATCTACTGAAGCCAAACTAGAAGCTAAACTTGAAGTGCAATCTAATGAAATAAAAACTGTAGCAAAGAGACTAGATGTTTCAGAGGCAAATATCAATAAAAGATTGGATGAAACAGAGGCAAATATGAATAAAAGATTTGATCAAGTGAAACAAGATGTGCGGACTGAAGTTCAAACAGAGGTTAATATCCGTATGACAGAGATGGAAGATAAAATACAGAAAGAATTCGAAAATCAGTCTAGAGAAATGAAAAAGATCCCAGGAGTTGGATGAAAAATTCCAAAAAATGTTGAAGTCACAGAAGAAGGAGTGTGATAAAATTCATGACAGTTTGAAAGGTGAAATTCAAGCAGTTACACAGAAATTTGATGGTAAGGTTAAGGAGATTAATAATCAATTGGAGAAAACAAATGAAACTCAGGAACAGATTCATACTCAAGTAAATAGTCTAACTGATCACCACACACAGTTAGAATTGAGATGTGAAAACATTGAGAAAGAAGTAGAGACACAGAGATTAGATTTATTACGAGTGGATAGTAGCATGCAAGTCAACAAGGAGGAAATGACAAATAAGTTGGCACAAACAAACTCCAAGGTTTCACAGCTGGAGGTGAAGTTAAACCAAGCGCGCATTAGTGGTGAAATTGCTGCCATACCTGAAGTACAAAATGTATCACACCTGATGCAGTCACTTGGCAAATTTGACAATACACCCAGATATCTGCAGGCTAAGCCGTTTGTGGAACAACTGAGAGTCATCCAGGACTTAGCACCAACTTCATGGCCAGTATGGAGGTTCAAACTGTCTACTTTATTGATTGGGAACCATTACTTTTCTTCATGGAAGAGCACACGAATTCCACACATTAGAAGATTTCATCAAGGCCTTCCTGAATCAATATTGGAGTGTTGACAGGCAACAGGGATTGTTGTCAGAAATTATATCCAGCCAGTTCAACTACAAGTATGACCGAACATGTACCGCCTTCGTAGCCAGGCTGAGATATCTCAACTCCAGCTTGATGATCCAATTCAGACTTGACTCTCGCCCACATTGCCATGAAAAGCTACCATACCAGATCCAACTAACGCTATCTACTTCACCAATTAAGAGCTACAAAGACTTGGAGAACTATTTACATTGTGTTCAAGCAGTTACAGGAAATCATCCTCAACCTAATTACAATAAACATGGAAATTCAAACCAATCAAATAACCCAGCACCACAATTAGAACCAGAAGAGAACCCAGATAATAGTATAACAGAAAGCATGCAAGACATTGAAAATGAAACATCACCACCAGCTGACCACCACCATAACCATCACCAAAATAACAACCATCATCGCAACCACAATAACAACAATAATAACCGATCAAACAAAAACCAATTCAGGAATAACAGAAACAGAAACGATAGATTTCAGAACCAAGAGCCCTATTATGATGGAAGAGACAGAGTGAATCAAGTAGAAGGCAACCAACACCAAAATTCACTGCCACTGAGAACATCATCACCAAATAGGACTCAAAATGCAAATCAGAAAATAACCAAGCTCCTTCAACTAGTGTAGCCAGCACCTCAAACGAGAAGTCGTCCACGCCACAGAATAAAAATAATAGTCCAGCCAATCGCGCCTGACTATATGATAGTGCTCCACAAACCTATTCTGTACGAGTCGCCACCATCTCCAAAGTTGCTCATCAACTCCATGCGATCAACAAACGAGCGCGCAGAGGCAACCGAGGTCACCGAAGACATGTCCGATTCAAGGCGCGACCGTCCAATAGAAACGGATCACAACACCCATCTATTGAGACCTGCAGCAACCCGCCAGAATCGACTTACCAGTGTCATGCCATTTTCCATGATGATATACGGGAGGCACTGCTTGAAGAATTGGATGAGACACCAGCACACTCCAACACTCAATTCCAAGCGTTTATGAAGATTGAAGTTTATGGATTAGAATTTCAGGCCCTGGTCGACACCGGCTCACAATGCAGCTTAATCCAGAACGATTCATATCAGCGCATAAAGGAGTCAGCTGACTTGGCCACCTTACCACTCGCTGGAACCTACATAGCAGGCATCAACCCAGGTCGCCGCATACGCGTCTCCACACAATGTCTATTGGAAGTGCAAGTTGGAGAATTATTATTTCCACATACCTTTCTCATATTGCCAGTAAATGGACCTCACATCATAATCGGCGCAGACTTTCTACACTGTTTCAAGGCAAAAATCGACTTCCATCTCCTACAAATCAAGCTGACTACAGATGATGATAGCGCTCAACTACAAGTTACCGCTCCACTAATTTTAGAGTCCAGTTCAGGAGAAGTAAAGAGAGTCCACTATGCTACATTGAATGAAAGTGTGCCTCGAGAATGGGGCTCCATGAAATGGAAGAGTCTCTGGAAAAAATTATCATGTTGAAGAGCCATTACTGTGAGAAACGTAGTGAAGAAGAAAGAGATAATACAGAAGAATTATTGATTGAATTGTTGGAAAGTATTGACCAACGAGAAGATTGGGATTTACCTACTAAGGAGAAAGTGAAAGATTTATTCATCCGAAATAAGGAGGTTTTCTCTGAGCAACCTGGTCTTGCTACACATTACAAATGCAAGCTTGATGTCAAACCACACAATGCATACTTCAAGAAATCCTATCCCGTACCATACGCCTATCGTTATGCCGCTGCACAAGAAATAGCCCGCATGGAGGAACTTGGTATAATTGAGCCATCTACATCACACTACAGCCTGCCTATCCTGTGCGTTATCAAGAAGGATGGGTCGATACGCCTCTGCTTGGACGCCAGACAGCTTAACATAGTGTTAGATGATGACCGTGAGGGACCCGATAAGATAGAACAAGTCTTGCAGTCATTCCACGGCAAAAAAGTTTACTCTACTATTGATTTGAGCGCAGGTTATTGGCAAATAGAAATAGCGGAAGAATCCCGCAATTATTTGTCATTCCTGTTTAACGGTCGAAACATGAGGTTTACTCGGCTGGCCTTTGGTATTCGAAATGCTATGGCGGTATTTATTCGTTGTCTCCGACAATCTTTGGGAGAAGATATAGCACATTTCTGTATTTTGTATGTGGATGATGGGATTGTACACTCAGAGAATATTCATGATCACTGTCAGCACTTAGATACGGTATTCTCACGTTTAATAAAGTGTGGTATGAAGTTGAAGCTATCAGAATGTCACTTCTTTTCACAGAAGGTGAAATATCTTGGCCATATAGTCACTCCTGATGGCATACATCAAGATGATAGTAAGCTTGAAACTATCAGACAGTTTCCATCTCCTGTGAATAGGCGGCAACTACAAACGTTTCTGGGTTTTCTACAATTTTATAGAAGATTCAATGCACGAATGAGCCACTACACTGCACAGCTTAGCCATGTGCTATCCACTAAAAAGCCCTGGAAGTGGGGTGAAGAAGAGGAGGAAGTATTCAGACAGTTGAAGGAAGCTTTCATAGAAGCAGTTGTATTGAAACATCCCGACCTGAGTAAACCATTTTATATTAATGTTGATGCGTCAGATTATGCACTTGGTGCAGAAATATTTCAATATGATGAGGAAGGATACAGAGGTGTGATTGCGTTTTTTAGCCGAACTCTCAATGCAGCACAGAGACGCTATTCTGTCACTGAGAAAGAGTTACTTAGTATATTAGAAGTATGTACTAAATATCGGGCACTTCTCCTGGGACGTAAGGTGTATATAAATACCGATCATAAGGCTCTAGTGTTCTTCAAGACAGCAAAGTTAAGTCATAATCGTCTATCAAGGTGGTTCCTAATACTACAAGAGTTTGACCTGGAGATTACCCATCTGCCTGGGCGGAACAACCAAACCGCAGATTTCTTATCGAGAGAAGTAGATGCAACCTAACAAAAAAAAATCGCTAAGCTTGAAAATAGCGAACGATTGAGTAACAAAAGAGCTGTGAGAGATCGGAAAAGTAGAGAAGAGAAAGAGTGAAAGTGTCAAGAAGTGTGGTAGGAAGAAAGAGACAGGATATCGCATGCATTGGATTCTAATGGGCTATTACAGGAAGAATCGTAGGAGGCTA
Source organism: Laodelphax striatellus (assembly GCA_017141395.1). Lineage (NCBI taxonomy): Eukaryota > Metazoa > Arthropoda > Insecta > Hemiptera > Delphacidae > Laodelphax > Laodelphax striatellus. The sequence continues at coordinate 18,447,845 of CM029530.1, forward strand.
CAAATTGACAGTTTTGTACTGATAAGAGAAAAGAAATTGACTTTTATCCTGAGTATCTTCTATTCTAGCTACCGAGAGCCTAATCTTTTTTCCACATTTTCAGCAAACGACTCAAATGCTTCAAGCAGCCCACACGATTCACACTAGCATTTTCAAGAATCAAATTCACCAAATTATAATTTTTTTAATCACTTCTGGTGGCATCACTTTGATCAATTCATTTCATGATCGTTACAAAAGGTTTCAAATTTGATCTTTCATCTTATGTTATCTCTTATTTTATTATTTACTAATGAGAAACTTTGGAAATGTTTATTCACCATTTTCTAATTTCATCTTAATCATATTGGTTTTTTCATTGAATTCAATAATTTATAAACAAGAATATTTTGAAAAAACAACATATTTTGAGGGTGATCATGAAAAAACAACATTTAAGTGCTTCCGAATTACTTCTTGAAAAAGATTAGACCTATTCAAAGTACAATCTTGGAAAACCTAGTCGATAATCTGTTAATGGGAGACAATAAAATCTAAATGTTGAATTGAACGTGCAACCCAGAAAAAATCAATCTGGCACATTCAAACTATTCTGGAACTCATTATACTTCATCATTGATTGATAGAAAACAATAATTATTGAAGAAAATTGTGAATAATATTACAAAATAGACTCAACACATCACAATTCTATGAAATAAAAATAACACTGAATAGTGATATTACAAGTATTACCTATTCAAATCAAATCAATCAAATCAAATTTATTTGCCATAAATATACAAAACAATAATGGACAAAATGCACATATATACACAATTATACACCAATACAAATACACATTTGAATATGACCTACACAAATTAATCAAGTCCCCCTGAGTATAATATTAAAATCGGTTATGTGAGTCAATGTTCAAAGTGTCAATGTAATTTTATTAATATTGTGGCTCGACTAGCATAAGTTGAAACTTGTGCGCTAGCCGTGATTGATTCGAAGATCAAAGGAAAAACATCAACTTGAAGAAAGATTGAATATTTCAACAAAGGGTGGAATCAGTTTTATTTGTATTAATTAGTTGACCAAGTCCAGAGCAGAAAAATCCAACGATAAAATCTAATCCAATCAACTGGACAACTGATTACTATTGATTCTCAGTACCAATACATCTAAATAAATTAAACGAATTCACGTTTCTTCACGTATGTTTTTTCGTTATGATATTAGTATATTTCAGATGATATACGAGTATACTCCGATACTCGTATATATTGGAATGATATATTCCAATTTGAGTAACAAAGCGATGTTGACGGACATGTTGTCTGATTGTTATGTTTAGATAGATCAAATAATATATACATTATATTATGTATATCGGATGTATTACAAGTGACAAAGGGTCTGCCGATACCTCATCAATGAATAAGATCCAAGTGATCTGGTGAGGCCAGAAGCCCCAATCGTATGTTGATTGCATACAGACACAATTCTCACATCCAAATGCTATAGTCTACGCACCAGTCAGAGAGCCCATTGCCTCCTTGACTGTTCATGGGGAACTGATTGCCTAAACAGAGCTCGGCCTATAACTAGCAAAGCAGAACTATTGATCAAAATCAATAGACAATATTGTCTGATTAATCAGTCGAGCCTACACTTCAGATTGCGGAGTCAGCTGCTACTTTCCTTATTCAGGCCTATTACAATGTCGGCTAATCAAATCCTAATCTGGAATCAATTGTTCATGTGAGAAGTATGAAATATCGAACCAGGTTCTTCCAATCTTCGAGTGATACTATAGATTCACGAGTTTTCTTGGAAAACCTTATCAATCACAGGGTCTATAACAATCAAGAAAAAATAATCTCACTTAATAGAAAGAGTTGAAAATTGCACTCTTCTTCAGGCTAAGATCTGAGGAGTATTTGCAGATCTAAAATTTCTTGTAAAATCTATTTTGAGGGAGAATATTTCTTGATAAAGGAGATTAAAATTATTTGAGGAAAAAGGATTTCTTGAGAGTGGTTTATTTGGAATAGAGTCAAAGAGTTTCTTTTCTGTAGGTACTCTCCAGCATCAGAAAAACGATTCTACAACTAGTTTGATGAACAGATAGGAATATGTTTCTCAATCCCACATCAGCAATTATTCTATCTACGCATATGATTAGGTTCAGATAGGCGTACGATTCAGATTCAATTATAGAATGAAGAATTTTATAATGGACATCAATAGTATGAAAACTCGAACAGATTTTTCTCCTGTTTGAATGATTAGAACATTACATACACATAGTAAGGGAGCATAGTAACATTACAACATTCTAACTCACATTAGAACATAGTAAGGGAATGAAACAAGCAACTGACGAATAGAGAGCTGATACAATTAAACAGTTTTAATAGAGGTCGCAAGGAAAGATGTGTTTGTTTTTATCACGTTTCACTCGCATCGGTGAACCGAACTGAAAAACAGAACCATTAGTTTCTGAAGACTTTAATCGCTTCACGTGTGGGAGGAAAGTGGATAATACTTTTTTCAATAATGGATCTCTGAATCTTATTCACTGTATTTGCCCTCTCCTCTTCATTTGGAAATTAATAGATCTTCAACTGAAATCTTTTATGTACAATTATGAGTGAAATATTTGAAGATCTCAAGTGAGATTTGAAAACTCCAAGGAAAATAAATAAGGTGAACTATTAAAAGTCTTTGCTGAATATTCGATCCATCTAAAGAATGAAATTTCATAGGGGATTTATCGAAAATCCCAAATTCCACGAATAAATAACTCCCACCATACCTGTGAAGAATTGAATGTAACTTTTATTTTATACACCCTATCATCCACCTATCATGAAATGAGAGAGAATCTATTGGGGATAAATATAACTGAAGACTGGAGAGAATATAAATTTAAATAATTATAATCTCATGTAACTTGAGGTTAATCATGATTTTATTATTATATAGGATAACGCAATAGTAATCATTAATAGCGATTATTCAATATAGAAGGTTGAACCAATGGGTTTCACCTTCTTTAACAATCATTATCATAAGTTAAAATAGAATAGCTTATTAGTCCTTGACTAGGTGCTATAGTAACAATGAAAAAATTAATTGCGATGAAAATTCCTTTTGTAAAATAAATACTACAATCTTATCGATTGCCAAGGTTTGAGATTTTTCATGGGCATTTGATAAGTTGAAGCTGTTGGGGCGTTGGTACGGGCCGAAGTCAATGCTCCAGAACATTTCTGCTAGTCTTAGTGAGGGCTTTAGCGGCGGCGGTCGACCTGCAGCAAGGCTAACTACGCGCATTGAATGGCCGAGCTTGTAAGCTGGGTTACAAACCCTTACAGGTTTGCGAGCACAACGACCACCATTACAAGCAAGCCTATTGGCCCATTTTGCTCCGTTCTGTTGGTTGTCAGTTGAGCGTGAAAGGCGTCTGCTACTACTGATGCTATTGTAGCCCTCCTCAGGCTCAGGCTCAGTTCATTCATTAGACGAGCACACCCACACACACGCACACACATATCGGGTGCAATCACGTTCCACATCACAGCACGCAAATCCAATATCCTTGAGACTCTCAGTAATAACTAATAATAGAAACCTCGGTAATCGTGAGGCTTTGTGATTTAATTTGAAGAGATGAAACGTATTGAAATACTTTTATGAAGAGCCTTAAATAATAGTGAAACATCACTTAAGTGAATGAGAGAAAAGATTGAATTATTTTGAAAAGATTCAACTTCAAGATGGGTAGTCTGTTATTTTTCAAAACAAGAGTACTATGGAGCATGGAGATATTGATATGAATGATACAAAAAATACGGAGCTCTAAGATTATTTATGAAACTTGTTTTATGGAGGGTGGTGAATGATATTTTCATCATCCTAAATAAAAATGCGAAGTAATGTATTGAATGAAGAGCCTGAAATAATAGTGAAACATATCATTAAAGTGAATGAGTGAAAAGACTGAATATTATTGAGTCAAACTACAGTACATGTACAATTTTAGGTAGGGACTCATTTACGTGACTCTCTATAGACAAACTAACTCAAGAAACGTTTAAAAGTACGTTTTCATTACTACAAATCACATGTTCCCGATAGCCTATGTTCCCGGCACAAATTTCTAATTTATAATAATAGAAGATTTGTGCCGGGCACATGTCGGGAACATGTGCCCGGCATTTGTAGTAATGGAAACGTACCTTGATTCTTTAGAAAAGAATTATCAGAAAGCTCATTCGCTTCAATTCACGCGTGATTGCGTTCAATAAGCACGTCTCCCATAAGAACTTGAGTACTTTCTGAAGAAGAGGACTTTCATAATTGACTCCCTAATATAATATGATGCATGTGGATTGTGGAGTGTTGAGATGGTAGAGGGGTATGATGGACGTGCAAGTCCATGCAATATGGAACAATTCTGAGCCTAGTCGTATTTGTCAAAATATTGTTTGAATTGAGAAAGAGGTTGGCGTGGATAACTTGATTATAAGGGACAAAGGGACACTGGGTCTATACTGGGGATTCTACTACTTGAAAAGGCAGCTGCTTTTTGAACGTCTGCAGCTTTCGGAGGATTCACTCACTTTGTTGATGCTGAGCCATTTCAAATAACTCCTTAGCCAAGTGACTTTCCCTTTTCTTTCCTTCATTTTTCGCCGCTCTTCTTCTCACCCAAAGAAAAGAGGACTCCAGTCTGAAACCACAATTGTACAAATAGATTCATTCTTCCATTGATCATTTTCAATAATAAACATTATTGAATACAATTTTTCATTTAAAGTGATCAATCATTCCCCATCATCAAGCAACAAGATGATATGTATCCTGCTTCACTTGTAAGCACGGTTTCTAACCTTTCAATCAATTAAATATATCGTTAAACCAGGAAGCTCGAGAGTTATTAAATTTTCATTGTAATTCTTCTCTAACAGTTAGTGAACAAAACATTACACGAACTTCGAATTAACCATGTTGATGAAAACACACTGTTCTAGTGGATTGATAAAATCTTTAATCAAACTTTCCTATAAAGCTCATAGCTTATACATCAAAGAAACTGGTCATTAGCGAAACTAATAGTCCAAATAATCATTTCAAAATAACTATATTCGAGAATATGAATTAACAAAATAAGAAAATATCAATTTTTGAAATCATATCTTCAGCAATCGCTCAATCAGCATTCTTCTCCCAGATAGTTCATGAATTTCAAATCTTTCCATCCAAAATTATTTCCATCTTTCTTCAAGATAGATTATTATCCATTGATGGTTGGATTGAGAGTGAAGAACTATTAATTTAAAAATATCTAGAAGTAACATGGAGGGATAAATGATAAATAATTGAAATCCGAAAATGCTGATTCAGTTTGATAACTGAAAAAGTGCCCGTTGAGTATTCATGTGGTCAAGAGTAAGTCCACTCGTATGCACTTTTCTCATGAGAGTTTGGCCATACAGGTATAGGAGGAGATTGAGCCCACCCCACATGCGAAGTACAAACTTACTTTGCCATTCAGGTTACAAGCTTATTCAAACTTTTATTACAAATACAGCTTTATTACAACTTTTTAGCAATGTAGGGATTTCAGTTGCAGAGGGGCTTTTGGGACGCCAAATCCATTAGGACTTTGCTGGAAGTTGGCTACAATCAGACTGGGCAAAAGTTTAGTTAGCGATGTTCACCGTTCGGCTATAATATAACAACTGTGCTTCCGTAAGAGCACCTCTTCTAATCAGCAGACCTGCGAACGACCAATGAGAATTTGCACACCCAACTCCATCAATCGGATCATTCGGCGTTGATTGCGAATTTTACCACCAATCTGGTGACAGAAAGCTGCTTCTTTCTTCTCATTTCTATGCTCTATCCCTGTCTATCTTTTATTATTTTCATCAAAATATCTTCCATCACCTTCTAGTCTATCACTGTATGTCTTCCATTATCATGTTCATCTCCTTACCTCAAAACATACTTTTTTTATAGGCGACGAATAATCTTGTTGATTTTCATACTAGAACACTAAATCCTTGTTTCAAAGCAAGCTTTTCAACGTAGATGGTGGATTGGATTTTTATAGACTCCTCTCTTTTATTAGTCATTTCTCACTCTACAACTTCTTACAATAGCTTTAGAAACCGACAATGACTTTGATGATTTTAAAAACATTGAAGCATTGAATTGAATAATTCGAAGTGTTAAAATAAGACAGTTTCTAATCTTTCCAAAATAAATTAACATGCAAATTCTTAAATTGTTAATAAGATTTTGATTTGCACCAAGTGAGCTCAAAGTGCTTTGAAAAAAGTGCTCAAAGTGCAGTGAAAGCCTTATCACAATAATACAGTAGAGGTCACAAATTATGAAATGAAGCATAATAAATGAAAAATATATCTCTTTGCAAAAACAGAGAAAAATTATTATAAAAAAGTGCGATATTATTAATAAACTAAAAAATGGAAAAGTAAAACTAAATATAAATGTTTCTTTTACTGGCATGAACCATTCTTGACAATTGAATTCGAGTGAGAATCTTATTAGATTCACTTTTTAACATACAAAGTCTTGGAAATTGCACTCAGTGAGGAGAAATTTAATTAATTTCTAACACTATCATCCTTAATAACTGTAATTCAATAACAGAATACTGGCGAATTGTATACGTGAGCATTGAACTTGATACAGCAGGCGAATCATGAAGCGTAAAAGCACAGGTGGGAAAGACAACACAGGGTTTGTGAATCCCTTTCTTCTGTTCAGGGATGTTAGGGGGAGGAGGGGTTGAGATATTATGCACTACATTCAACGCTCATAGATAAACACGTTGCACAACCCCTTCTTCCCAAAAGTTCTTCTTATTCGCATAAGTTCTTCTTTTGTCTTTTCTTCTTCTACTCCTTCTTCCTCTCTTCTTTTTCTTCTTTATCTCCTTCTTGTTTTTTATCTTCTTCTTCTTTGAATTATTTATTTTTCTTCTTCTTCTTCTTTTTCTCCTTTTTCTTCTTCTTCATCATCATCATCTTCGTCTTCGTCTTCGTCATCTTTTTTTTCTTGGAATTTAATAGTATCTTCCACTATTTGTCTCAATTTACTTTCCTTATTCTATCCTCCTATCCTTCTCTTCTCCACCTCCCATCCACTTTTCCGCTTTCCATTCTCATTTCTGGCTCTTTTTATGTTCCCCATCCTCGTATTTTGATCCGAATGTAACCGAAACTACACGAACAGAGAGTTGTCAACATTCTCCAGTCATGATCTACACTAACAACAGAACATTTTGTATTTCTAAGGTCCTCGAGGAATTGTTTACTTATTTCTTATTTATGGAATTTCTACTCGAATTACTCACAAAATGTTTTTATTGTTAAGAGAGAGAGAATATTAGAATTTGATATTATTATTAATTTTAAAATGTGTGAAATACCATTGTAATGAGCATCAACTTTTTTCTCGTTTAACCAATATGCATCTCTTTGAAATGGTAAAATACATTGATAATCTGTGAAAACATCACGATAAATGATAATAGTTGATGTCATTGTTGCTTCACACGTAAAACTGTGTGCAAATCATAACAATGGATAGCATCTGGTTTCATCCATGAGAAAACTAGAAACACAGCGTTTTCCATAAGAGGAAGAAATAGGAGTCGAGACAAGAGAAAGGTTGAATAAAACAAAACACTTGAAGTATTATTGTGCAGGGTTGTATGTTGTGACTTGTAGTACGCTACAACTCTTTTGACAAGGGCAGACTGCCAGCGTCTAGACAGCTCCATGATTTCTAACCAGAGCTGTGTTTTCTTTCTAAACAGTAATAAAGATTTTCCTCATTTCTATAAGTGATACAGGAGATAGGATAGAAATTCGCGGTTGGAATGCTGAAGTGGAAGTCGATGAATCGTGAGGAAAGAAGTTCGCTTCCGGACAGACACTTCTAGGAAAATAATAACGCACAGACAAGAATAACAAGAATGCTTTCCAACACTTCGAGAAAATACCACTCCGAGAAGAAAGCAGTAGATGTAAAGGCCGTTTCTGCCCTAAGCCAATCACAGGGCAGGGATTTCCCCCCTACCCCCCTCGCCCTGAGGGGGCGTGGCTTAATGGGGTGGTTACCCCTTCGTCTCTCCCTAAGACGCCATTTTGTAGTGGTGATTAAAAGAGGGGACCCCCAGCGAAGACCAATGGGAGACGAGTTCCCCCCACCAGGTTGGCCAATCAGAGAGCAGCATTTCCCTCCACCTCTTTTTGTATGTTCTATATATTTTTTGTATGTTCTATATATGTATTTCTTTCTCTGTCGTGTGGGATAATGTGGCATAACGTTGTCTCACTCTTTCTTTCCAGTATACAAAGTATACCTATATAAAAATATATATGTACTATCTATAGAGAAAAAATATATATGTGCTATCTCTTTCTCCCTCCTCTAGCATAAGATGTCATAGCGTTGTCTCACTCTTTCTTTCCACTAAAGAGAGTATATCTATATTTGATGGGGCATATATTGTTGAGAAAGATATATGCAATCTCTTTGTCTCTCTCTTGCAGCATAATGGCAGATGAGCCTCTCTCACTCTTCGGCTGTGATATTACTATGTATATTCGCAATGTCAGTGCACCCGCCCCCGGCCCCCCGCCTCCAGCCCCAGGCCCCAAGCCCCAAGCCTCAAAATGACAGCTGCACTTCGACTCCCACTAAGAAACTACCAAGTCTACCAACCTAATTTCATATCGTATCAAATTTACCTGTATCAGACTTGCTGACACTAAATTACAACTGATTAGCAAGAAACAGAATTGATAGGTGTCCGCATATATCAGAGTCTATTGGTTGCAATTGATTGGTATTATAAAATATTTTCACATTACTTTCTTTTTTCCAATACTTTGTTAACTCATAAGGTGGCTGGAAATTACCTACTGGATCAAAATAATACACATTTTTCCCCTTTTTAATATATGCAACCCAATGCGTTCCCATTCCACTCTGTTTGTCTAAATTTACAATTGCACATTCATCATTTCTAATTCTCTGTGGTAACCCATCTATCATATATATACCACGCAGACTAATATTTAATAATTTCGCCCATTTGAATAAGTCATGATTCGATAATGCACCATGAATATTTACTTTTGACATTTTCTTCGTCTTTTAACTTTTTTCTTTTTAACTTTGAGTGATGGAGGTACTAAAATTCTCCCCCCACTACTAATTGGATATGGTTTCAGATAAAACCCACGTCCTGAAATGTATTTCTTCAACTGACTGATTGCTTTTTGTCTATGCATCTTTCCAACTCCTCTCTTCCTCTTCCTCTTCCCCAATCGCCTCCAAATGCAGATTTGACTTTCATCAAGTTAGTAACAAGATAAGAATATGCCCTTTCACTCACTCCTGATTTAGGGTCTTTAAAAACTTCCCATGCTCCATCAGCTAATTTTCTATCAGCTTCCGCTCGCGATTTATTATCGGAGGATTGGCTATATGCTATATCATGTAATTTACATAAAGAATCAAGCCTGTTTATTCCTTTATCACCTCTTTTCAATCTTTTTTCTAGATCTGTCCCAGGCCCGCAATATGAATATTTTTCTCCAGTTTCAGGTTTAATTAGATGTAATTCCACAGGTAAACGGTCGATAATTTTATTCACAACTGAAGATGTAAAACTTTTTGCTGCATTACCTATTTTAGAAATTATTCCTCTACCGCGCTTTCGAACAGAGCGCTTCCGAACAGAAGGTCTTTCTTCCTCTTAACACTGCTCATCCTTTAAAGGTCAAGCATAAACTGAAGTAATTACTACATAGTTGTTGTATTTTAAAAAAAAAAAAAAAAAAATTTTTTATGTATGCTTTGTATCAACTCATTGTTCTTCTTTTTTCTCATATGGGTTTTTCAATCCCATCTTTTTTCTATAATCAGTTTTCACATGTTCCACTGACAAATTGTGGCTTTTTATTTCATCCCAGTTATAATGGTAACCAACTTCTATGTATCTTCCAGCCATAACCCAACAAAAATATTGTATACGTTCATCAATATACATCGCAATTTGTGGGTTTTCAGTAATAGGCTTCATAATTTCATTTGTAAACTTTTGCAACCTGTCTTCAAGCCCTTGTGTTGAAATTAAACCATGCTCATCCATGATTTTCACTATAGCTTTTTGATATTTTTCCCCCCAATCAGTTAGATACGATTTTTTGACAAAATCATTCAACTCATCTCTTGACACAAACTGTGAAATTCCTTCTAAAATATTAGCTTTAATAGCATTCGCCATCTCAATTAATCTCTGATCAAATATATCTTTCTTTACAAGTTCTCTATCGATAGTTTCGAATATTCTCTTCTCAAAAACACCAAGTTTCTTATCTAATCTCTCTCTGCTTATTACACTGGCTATATCAGAAGATAACTGCGTTAGTTGCTCGTTTAAGTAAGCCCTATCAATTTTGTTGAGTACGTTTTTATCACCTACCTCTTTAACAGAATCTTTAATTTTATCAGAAATGACCTGCAATCTTTCATTCAAATAACTCCTATCAACTTTATTTGCGCTTATATTCTCAATCGCGTTCGACAATGTATTCAAATATGATTTTGTAGTTGACGTGCTCTCATCCACCAATTTTGTGATACTATTCAATACGTGTTTAGAAACACTTTTCTCGATTTCTTGAGAAAGCAAATCTAATCTCCTTTCCAATTCAGATTTATCTGTATGAAGACACTTTGCAATTCTACTGAGATATTATCTAAATACGATTTAACATTGGTATTAATTTTTGTTGATTAAGCGATGTAAGAATTTTCTTACTTAAAATTTCTAAATCAAAATTTCCAGGTATCTTTGAACACAGTTCCTTCAATTTCAAATCAAAGTACTGATTTGGGGGTACCTGCACCCTCCGTGTCCGAATCTGTGCACAGACATCCTTGAACTGATGTTAATTTTATAAATTAAACTCTTACTCTATCAACTTTTCTTCCCGTAATTCCTCAATAATTGAGTTTATCTCAACATCATGGGAAGAGTTACCAGCTTTTTTAGATGCGTATAGCAATACAAGCCTTTCCACTAATTCATTAACATTATTCCAAAAAATGTATGATCTGTTGTGCGTTTTATTTCTAACAAAATTTAACCCTTTTCCGCGCTTTGAACGATTCTTCTTTGCAGGAAAGAGTTTCTGTATAATCTGCGACTTGAAACCATTATTTCTGATAACATACCCACGTTTATCAAGATGGGCTTCTGTTAACTTTAGTATTTTCTTATATTTGTCCAAGTCATTTGAATTGTAAAGAACCGCATTTGGTCTAACATTAAAAAGAAGTTCTATCAACCCATGTGATAATCTGAACCTATCTACTCCAACATTGATGTAAACATCATCAAATGTAACATTTTTATCACCAATAAAATATGATTTAGTTTCATCATCATATCGCAGACCATAAGGAATAGAATTATTCAATTTTTCTTTGTGAAAAACATCAAGATAATTGTTGAGAATCTCCTTCATAGTTACGCGTGTTGATTTACTCAGAGTAGCATCATATGCCGTACTATTGAAACGAGGAGACGCGAGTTTTGTCTCTTCCTCTAAAGATCCAATCTCTCGTTCTTCTTTATCCCACTCCATTCCCTTTTGATAATCTCCTTCGCCAGATGTTAGCGAGGGGAGAGATCTCTCTGTCTGTTCTCGCTTTATTGACTCATTAGCGCTGCTCTGCTGCTGTTGTAACGCAACCAACGGTTGTATCAGGGGTTCCAATCTTTTACGATTGAATTGTTCAGTTTCTGATTGAAAACCTAATAGATTCTTATGCTTATTAATAATATTTTGTCTCAATTTCTTTATTTTATGAATTAGATTAGCACTCTCCGCACTGGGTGCGTGTTTCTTGTTATTTTTCATTATACACTCACTGTGATCAAATGTTGAATGACTACAAAGTCATGCATACCCACCCCCTACCTTACACACTTAGGAATTTATCCAATCCTTCCCTATATTTTCCATTGTCTGGTTTGCATTCGTTAAAAATTGAAATAAAATTATGATTACTCTTTGTCCATACTTTCCAACACATTTTTCTAAACTCTGGGAAACTCATATCTTCTCCCACAAAATCTCGGTAAATTAATTTCAAATTTAAGTCGTCTATTTTGAATATAATTAACGAATTAGCATTATCTCTCACATGATGTTTCAAAATGCATCCATATGACTGAACTAAGTAAACAGTGTCAATATCCCTGTGTCTACCCATAGTAAAAAAGTGACGGATTTGTGGCACATTATCTAGTTGAAGATCATCAAAATAATCAATGAATTCCTTTCTATTTTATTAGGATGAGGTATTTCAGAAATTTGATCTGACATGTGAAAACCTATACATTTTATTTTGGAAAATATCTTTTCAAAACTCATATTTATCTTGATATAGCGATTTACTATACAAATATAAGTGATTGAATTTCAATCCATTTTCATGAAAAATTAAATTCAAAACAGTGTTTGATTTTCCACTGGATGATCGTCCAATAACAAGAATGCGTGCATTGTGTGGTAATAAGCTCCCATTCTTACTTTGTTTGTTATGTATAGGCTTTGATATAATTTCATCAAAATTGATGATTGGTATTGATGCACCATGTACCATAGCTAATAGGAAACTAAAATGAAAAACCAGGTTCAAGATACTATACCAAATTTATTACTATTGATATAGTCACTTTTACAATATAATACTTTACAGCTGTACATTTTTACAAGCCAATACATTTTTACAACATTTTTTACATTGTAATATAATACATTTGAAGTGTTCTTAACCTAGTAATCGATCTCGATCTACCCATGAGTTAAATTTTGAATCAAATCCAAGCCATTTAACAAAAATTTTATCTCCCTTTCGTTTTAAAATTTTCTCTACTAAATAAATATCACGCTCACCCGCATCGAGATTGGTTTTCTTTATTTCTTGCTCATAAAATCTACCAGATATTATTTCTCCATTCAAATCTCTCAATATGTAGGTGGGGGGTCTTGAAGGAAAAACACTATGAATTATAAAATATTCGGTAGACCAATTTATATTATAAGACTTATCAAATACATGTTTATACTTGGAAATTCTCACAATGTCTCCTAATTTAAATTTGGGTTTTATTTGGTTCGATTTCAAGCGCAGGTTTGCGTTTGCCGCTTTATTAAGTGCAGCAATTATTTGAGTTCGATGTTTTTTGCGTACATCAATTGGACGCATTTGAATTGATCTGTGAAAAGACTTATTATATTCTGTTACAAGTTTTGGAAGAGCATCAACCCATCGTCTTGTTCCATTTTCAGTTAAATATCTATAAATTTTTGATTTAATTGTTCTAACAAAACGCTCAACAATGGCGGCTTTTTTCTCAGTAAAACATGATAATGCTTAATATTATACTTATCTAATAACGCTTTTATTTTACTATTAAAAATTCGGTTCCCTGGTCTGTCTGAAACAGTTTCATCTTATTTTTACAAATAATAGATTGAAGCGGTGTGAACAGAAGATGCGCTCTTTGTTTTATTACACACAAAATGCAAATTTCGTAAAACAGTTTATCACAGCTAAAATGAATTTAAAATTTAAATTATGATTCGATAATGACGTCATGTCAATGAGGTCTGCTTGATACAGATCTGTTTCAGATTTAAGTTCATAGGGTCTTCTTCTAATATTCACTCTTGGAATTGTGTGTAACTCATTAGCCAATTTACTGCGCACACTTATAGCACGCGCTGTTTGTTTACCAACTGTCTTGGTTTGCTCCATGGGGCCTTCTATTTTAAAATTACTCAGCGGAGTGCTTCTCCTCCTCCTTCTCCTCCTCCTTCTCCTTCTCCTTCTCCTTCTCCTTCTCCTTCTCCTTCTCCTTCTACTTCTTCTTCTGGAATATCTCTATGACCCCATGCAAGTGTGCTAACACAATCTTCCTGAATGTACCTCTTGTTGTCGAAACAAGATAAGGCTGCTTTTCCACAATGGATTTGATAGATTTTATGTAAATAACTCCTTATCATGTTAAAACTTTGATAATGCACAGACCTTTCAAACAAACATTTTTATACAAATCAAAGGTTAAGCATCTATCTTTAACACATTTTTTCACACCTTTAGCTGTACATTTATTTACAATATTTACATCATCCAGATACTTGAAACTGTACATTTTGGGGCGGAGTCCTACAAAGTGTGTAATTATTTTTGAATTGGCTTCATCCTTAAATTTACCCACGACTTTTTATTTACAAGAGAAAAACATTTATGGTTAGGTGGGTAATCGCTGGTATCAAACCACTCGAGTTTTCCTCTCATATCCTCATATGCATCATCCGTCTGAATTTCATACATAAGGCTATCTGTGTCACTCATTAAAAGCTTCACATTTTCGGGGGGATACATATTCAAAATTTTGTTATAATGAAAGTCAAACATGTGATGTTTTGACAACTCTAAAATTGCAAATCCGGCAAAAATCGGCTTATTCAGACAAATTTCAGATTTTCTTGAGAAAACACCAACGACATTTTCATTAAAAATATGCCACCGTTTGCAAAGCGGTTTCGAAATAAATTTATCAAGTTTTCTCTCATCTGTTACAATATTAACGTTCATATGATGTCTATTTCCCTGTAAACACTTCCCGTAAATTATGTTTGAAATCGCCTTGAAATTATCCATTTCAAATTTGTTTTTGCCTGTTTTCTATTTTCCGTATTAAATTGAATGTAGGGGTTAACCAAGGGATTGATTGAAACTAATTACCATGAATGCGTTTAAGACGCATTCCAAGCTGCAAATAAAGTTGGAGATTTCGATAGTGTAAAAGGTACTTTTCCTTGTCGTGAAGGGTAGCGAGCAATTTTGTTGATGATTTTTATGAATCATGAGTTTGATACGCAGACATCAGGTGAAGAGGGGTGCCTTTTGTGGGTGCAAGGGGAAATGGTTATGCATGTGATGAAGTGATTGGGGTATTCAAGATCAACTTCCAGAAAATAACCAATTTCTGAGTCAGGCCTCAAGTTTAGAAAATCGACCTGTGAGATTTCTTCCTGGCTCAAAAATTTGAAATTTTTTCTGGAAGATAACAGTTCATGGAAAGCGAGTAAAGGTTATTAGCATCAAAATACATAATGTATTTAGAGGGTTTGCTCTCATCATAACTTGGCATATATGGATTGTTTGCTTCGCTGTACCTGTGAGGCACAACAGCTAACCCCCCTCTGATCCCAGATTCCAGTGCAAGGTAAATATCGGCTTCAGTAATCAAACCTAGCTCAACCTTTGTGTAGAATAACATGCAGTTCCAGGAAAAGTGAGCCAGAGAGAAAAATGACATACATCTAATCCATATTTATCAAATAATGATGAGCGCATGTCCTCAAATACATCAGCCAAAAGTAACACATCTGTTAGTAAATACAAATTATGGTATTCGCCAAGATCCTGAATTTTACAAGCTTTCCACACTTTTTGTGCATGTGAATACTCGTTTGGATGTAGAGGAGTATCATTCAAATCATTGTAGAATGCTTCAATGGGAGGAAGAGAGGTTTCAGTGAATTTTGCTGGGCAATCAAAATATGTGTAGGATAGACACCTTTTGATCAAAAGTTGTCGCTGTTCATCTGTTCTGAATACTGTGAACATTCTTTTGAATTTCGTTTCTAATTGAGCATTATCTGACAAATTTTTAACAAGGGTATCTAGAGAAGCATTCATAAATTTCAGACTATCTAAAAATCTAATTCTCCCTACACTAATTGTTAGAAACTTTTCTGATGAATGTGCTACACACTTAATTTTCCTTTTAGACTTCCCTAAAGCCTGTACTATGAAATGCGAATCATAGCCTGAAAAATTATGAAATAGGCAAGGGATGAAATCTGGTGATTTCGCATTCAAATTACATGCTTGGTGTGTTGCACAGATATATTCACCTGTTTCATGTGAGTGATGTCTGCATTTAACATCAACTGTTGTGAAAACTTTCCCACATAAAGCACAATGGGTTGCCTGATCAAAATCATTTTGCTGTTCTACACTTAAATCAATCATTGGAATTTCTTGTTTCATGTCTTCATAAAGAAGATCGCCAACACTAGCTATTTCTTCAATAAATTTTTCAATAATCTTCTCCTCCATATCCTTTGAGCGGTAAATGATAGGTCCATGATAAATTTCGCCGTGATAATCAAGCACAACAAAGGAATAGCCGCAAGGAACATGATGTGATGTCTTTTTTGTAAAACTAGATCTAATGGGTCCATTGTCTTCTTCTTCTTCACCGCTCCTCGTTGGAACCAAAAATGATTCAAAATCTGCGAAAATTGTATACTTTGTTCTAAGTGTATAACTGTAATTAGTGAATTTTATTGTCTCACCTTCCTTGGGAAGGACTGTTCTCTGTGCTTCAAACTTCGAACACACTTCTTGATGTTTCAATAGATTCACCCTACCGTCTCTATTTGTTGTTCTGTCTGTTGTGAATCTATGGAAACAATATTCACATACATGAACTTGATGTTCTTTTTTTGAAAGATGACTCAAAAGCCGTGATAAACCGTTTTTTCCCCCCGCGGTGTTGATCAGGCAATAATGTGATTTCTGTGGAAAAGTTTTACTTGTTAATAACAATAAGTTCACCCGATGTCTGCGATTCCTGTGCGTACTAATCCTATATGGGAAAAATTTCTTTGTACTCTCATCATACGCAATTATATTCAAAGATAGATCTGGGTTCAAAGATTCAATTTTCTTAAGATAGTGGGTAGTTGAAGGAAAATTAACACCCTGTGTGTTGATTTCGTGAGCAAATCTGCTCAAATATTCAACAGTGATATGTTTGCGTTGATGATGAAAATAGGCGAGAATAGACCACAAAAGGCATTTCTCATCATTGGGATTTTTTACATTAATAATTGCTTTTTTGCGCGCAATGAATTCGGGTGTATTTATGTATGTGGATGAGGATGTGTAAAGAGGGTTGTAGCGCACAATGTTAATATCGAGGGAATGAATTTTAGAGATCACCCAGCCTGAACCAAAACGAACAAATGAATCAAAAGAAGCCAAAATTTTCCTAATAGCTAAAGCATAATTATTGTACAATTCCTGAACATTCTCACGCACATTCACACCAATATAACTATAACTATGTAGGCTCACACAGGTTCTGACCTCCTCATTTTCCGCTTCAGGTAACACAATCAATTTACTAAGTAAAACATTTAAAACTAAAAACCATTTCACACAACCATTAAACCGATCAGCAGCCTCAACAATAGTGTTTATCACTTCCGGTTTGCAACTCTCCAACGTTGATTCAATGTCTCGCCCTCCTCCTGATACGCTAGCCTGTACCGCTCCACGCCGCCTCCAACGCACTCAGCTTCTCTTTCCTGTAGCTCATCTTGACTCTTCTGTACACCTAGTACAACTGAAGCCTGAAACAGAAAAACAGTAGTGGATTAGAACGTGAACAAGAACGTTGTGTTTTGCAGGTATGGATCAATCACACGTGTTAATGTATGAACGTTTAAGGTTATTAACTTTGATGAACGTTGGAAAAATTCGAATCTCCTTATTATCACCGGAGAATTTTGCTAAATTGGGTTTTGTGTTTAAGGGTCCACCTGATAGAGTCCAGTGTGTGTTTTGTTTAATTATTTTGGAAAAATGGGAAGTAACAGATGACCCTGAAAAAGAACATATTAAGTATAGCCCGAATTGTGGGTGTAGGAGAAAGCATAATATATCTATCGAAGAAGAAGATTTTGATAATAATATTCTTCGAGAGTATGATCAACGGTTAAAAACGTTCGAACCTCCATTTAGCAGAGGATTTTCATTTTATAGAGCTTTATTCCATATTGAAAATGCATCATTTTTCGCAAAAAATGGGTTTTTCCTACATAAATGCGGTTATTTGCAGTGTGTGTATTGCAAAATAATAATTGGGGATGAATTGTTTCATAACATCTTCTGTGTATATAAAAATCACAAACAACCATTTTGGTTTCAAGAAGCTGAAAGAGAAGGAGGAGGAGAAGGAGAAGGGGGAGGAGAAGGATAAAGTGGATGAGAAAGAGAAGGAGAAGGAGAAGGACAAAGAGGAGTAGAATGAGAAGGAGAAAGAGAAGGAAAAAGTGGAGGAGAAGGACAAAGTGGAGGAGAAGGAGATTTACTAATAATTGGAAAAGTGTACAAACCTGGTCGTGGGCGAAATAAAGTTGTTGTAGACTCTCAGAGAGGTAGGAGCTGCACCTTGTTGTAGACTCTCAGAACTGAAACATATAGAAATGGTGCACATTGTAGTTTCATTAGTAAAACCCATTATTTTTATTTTAGCATTGTTACTAGATTATGAGAGAATAGGGGTTATTGTTCTATCCTTTTATGTTTAAATCAAATACGAGGATTCAGACCATTTTTAAAAGCAATTTTTAATGTATTTGAAAGAATATTATTGATAAGCTTGATGATCATTATTATGTTTTGGCTTACTCTTTTACTTATTCTTTCAATTTTCCATCCCGATAATATCATCAGGTGTTCATGTAAATTTATAAATTCATCGGCAATGGGTGATAAGTTTGGAAAGCCTTGGGTTAAAATTTGAGATACTCACACTTAATAAAACGGTAGCTTGCACGAATCCAGTTTGTAAAAACGATCCGTTGGTCGACTCCAATCTCGTTTGCAAAAACGATCCGTTGCTCAGGTGCGAGCGCGCGTGGCTGAAACAAAGATAAAACATGTTTATTAAGAGGATAGAAGATGTGTAAAGGAGTGGGGATAAGTTTAGAAGGGAAGCTCACACACTCATCAGACACTCATTATCGTGTTGAACTTCAAGACTGCAACAGCTCCTGCTCCTTCACAATGGACATCAACTCAGCCACACCATCAACCTCGACATCCAGCTCCGGCGCACCAGCACGCATCCCCACAACAATGTCTGATCGGCTCAAGCTTCTACGCGATCGCATGAAGCGGCCCTCTACTGGAGTGGTGGAAGCAGGAGGAAGAGATGATTGATATTCGATGACGAGGAAGAGGTGGAGAACATTGCGCCGGTGAAGGAGGCAACTAGAGTTGCGCTCAGACAACGAGTACTTCGTCCTCTCCAGGAAAAAACTCAGGTTAGTAAAATTGATTATACACTAGTAAATTATTATGAATGCTCACAGATTTGGAATAATCTCAAGTAAAGTTGATTTCCATTAGAAAATTATAATGTTGAGTAGCTGTTTTTCATCCAAAAATTATTTAGAAAAGAGCATTGGAAAAAATATTCTCGCTTTTGCCTACAAAGTATGAATTTCATATCTTTTTAATTTCAACTCTGTGTGTCTGAGATTGGAGTAGTTGTTTTCATTTTGAAAATTGAATAACACATTGGAAATATCATCTCTTTTTAATTTGTATACAATGTATGAATTTCATCTCTGTTGTGTATAAATTCTCAAGAAAACTAATGCATGTTATTGAATTTATCTACATTGAAAAAGAAAAAATTAATTTCGAGCCTGTATTAATGACTTCTCCAAGTCATTTGAATTGTAAAGAACCGCAATTTTCCATCGAGGAACATTGAGCTTATTTTGTTGGTGGAACTTGCTTATGGGGCTCCCCACCAGTTATGGCATACGATAATAATAATAATAATAATAATATTACATTGCAGAAAGTTGATTGATTTATGTGTTTTTCCTGTGACAATATCATTTGTTTGTGATTTATTGTGTATATACCTATTTAAGCTGCATCGCTAAACATTTTTTTATTTATAGCAATTATGGGCGGAGGAGGAGGCGGATTCATCACTCACCCCCCTGCTGAATGAAATAGTGAGCATGGAGGAGGCATCGCGGCTGGCGGATGCAGCCGAAGCAGTTAAGGTGGAGATGTGCGCGAGCGATGCAGCTGAGGCTTTCGCCCAAGGAGAAGATGTGGGGCTGAGGATATCAAAAGCGGTTCAATGAGGAGGAGGTGTATAAAAATCATATGTGTCTCTAGTAGATTTAGAAGAGGGGTGAAATACCCGATTCTATTTGCCCATATTAAAAAACGGTTTATGGGGAAAACCGGTTCTAAATATTCTATACAGGGAAGTAATATTGATGCATACTTGGCATCAAAATATTTAAAAAATCAATAGGGGGAATGTAGACCAATTTAATGACCACTGTCACCTGCTTGCACTTACTGTGCACCATAAGACCCCGTGGGTCACAGAGGTGAAACTTGTTAATAAATAGAACAGGTTTTTCCCCATAAATCGTAGTATTAGTGTAGATAAAATTGATGATAATTATAGTGAATTATAGCTTGTTGTGTGTCTGTGTGTGTGTAAAATAAATGTATATATGTTTTAAAAAATGATTTGCTCACTCACCTTTGTGTAATACTGTAGCGTAGTTGTAGCTTGTCAGTGAAGATCTTGTCACCTGTAGTCACGATCAAACTGATAAGGTAAATGAAGGGAGGCGAAATGAGCAGGCATGATTTTATACACTGTCACATGTGTTGAAGAAGGAAGCTCACACCGTCTCAACGGCGCGTGCTCATTTCTCCCCTCATCTTTTATCAGTATGCGCCTGCCGCATGGTGACTAAGGATGGATTCTATTTTGGTCTGGAAGATTATTTTGTTCACTGTTCTTATACAGTCTTCTATAAACACTCTGTTGCTTTTAAATAGAGATAATTCATGTCATCCACATAAGTCTGATAAACAAAACAAAAGCAATGATACAAACCTAGAAAACTCAGTATGGATTTTCAATACGTTGCTAAACCAAACTATTTCAAGGAAAAATACTTTGATGAAAATAAAATCTTGTATTGGTAAATCGCTAAATAACACAAGTTCATTCAGTATCGGCTTAGCCCACTGGTATAAATATATAGTGGATGAGAGAGAAATAATATGTAATTTTCACGATTATTACTTAACACTGGGAAATTGTGTTAATTTAACATATGGTAATGAAAAATCTAATTTTCTTTTGAAGAAAACTCGGCAACTATGCAGTAATTAGTTCAGTTTAAGAGTAATCTTTAAAGGATAAACACTGATAAGAAGAGCATGGCTGTTATTACATTAAGCTCGAAAACGAGTAATCTATATGAGAATTTAAACAGAGCTTTAGAATTAGATAGAAATCAGGAATATGAAATTGGATTAGTGAATTTATGGACTTGTAACAGTATCCCCAATATTACATTGGGGCAAAATTCAAGTTTCAAATACGGAAATAAAAGGTTAATCTTGACACAGGCAGTTATGAAATTATTGATATAATATCCGCATTAAAGACGAAATTGAATATTACCGATGATAGACTGATTATTGAAGCAAACTCAAAAACTATGAAAATGGAGCTTCATTCCGATAAACCGATAGATTTAACTAGCAACGATTCAATTAGTGAAATACTAGGCTTTGATAAGGTTATACTCGAACCAAACAAGTGGCATTACTCAAAACATTTAGTGTCCATTAGCCGAATATCTACAATTATCGTTTCATGCAATTTAGCTTGTGGTAGTTTTGCTAATGGTGAGGAGAAACATACTATTTATGAATTCCTTCCAAAAGTGCCAGCAGGATATATAATTAATGAGACGCCCACCCCTATTATATATGTACCTCTCAATACACATAGAATTCAATTTATTAATGTAAAGATAACAGACCAAGAAGGGTCATTAATTGATTTTCGTGGAGATAGTATAACAGTTAAACTCCATATTCGAGAAAAAAGGAAAAGTTAATAAGATGGGATTCATTATATTTAATGCACACCCATCCATTCGTGATAGTGTGAGTGAGAACAAACAAAACTTCAGTAGGGGTTCAAACTTGAAGTGGTAACACCTAAAACACATTAACAATAAAAACGCTAAAATTCTTCAAAAATTAGGTTTCAAAGTGCTTTGGAAAATGTCGGCCATAAGCGAAATTCTACACGTTGATAGTGAAATTAAATATTTCTCGGATATTACTAAGTATGAATTTCATACACATACAACATATTCTGGTCAGAAACTGGGTCTTTCAGATGAAGTGAGGTTAGGAATTAATCAGCAGGATATTCACACCTTACCGTAAATCCTTTCTACATATAGAGGGGGATATAAAATGTACGAAAGCTGGAGCAACAGCCGAATCTGACCCTGTTAAGGCGGACTATAAACTAGTAAGCGGCGGTTTAGCTTATCTCTTTGACGAGATCAGGTATGAATTAGCAGGGCAGCAGGTGGCAAAAACAAGACAGGTTGGGATATCAACAAATATTAAAGCACTACTTTTAAAATCGGTATTTGATAAGAATACATATCATTTGGCTGGTTTCTCCTCATCTGGATACAAACTGACTGATGATAAATTTGTATTTTGTATACCATTAAAACTATTGTTACCATTTTTTGAAGATTTTCAACGAATAATTTTAAATTTGAAACAAGAACTTGTATTATTAAGATCCTCAACAGATGTAAACTGTATTCAATCGGCGACTGGAACGAATGTATCGATTAGGGTCAACAAATTACAATGGAAAGTACCTTATATCCATTTAGATGATCAAATTCGTCTAAAATTCTTAAAACTTCTCGATTCTGATCGACCTTTAAAACTTGCATTTAGAAAGTGGGAGATACATGAATTTCCGAATATGACTCAATCTAGAGTTCATAGTTGGGCTATTAAAACAGCTTCACACTTGGATGTACCTAGGTATGTGATATTGGCGTTCCAAACAAACAGAAAAAATACAATTGATAAATCAATGTCGGAATTCATCTCATGTGACTTGTATAATGTAAAGTTATTCCTTAACAGTCAATATTATCCATATGATAATTTATTAGGTAATAAACAATTAATGTACAAGATGTTTTTAGATTTTGCTCCTAGTTATTATAATAAAGCTATAAACACCGAATATGGACATGAAATTGATTTTGATAATTTTGTAAGAACTCGCCGTTAATAGTAATAGATTGCTCTTTACAATCTGAAAACTTGAAAGCCTCCACAGATATCCGGTTAGACCTTGAATTCAATAATGAGGTACCCAATGGTACAAGTGCCTATTGCATTCTTATTAGCGACAGCCTTGTTGAATACAGGCCTTTAACATCTCTAGTTAGAGAAGTTCAGTAATTTACCGATAGAGTGTATTGAAAATATAAATGGGTAAAATGTAAGAGATTACTTATTCATTCGTGTGTTCGAAGTGGTGAGAACAACATGTCGAGTTCTTCGTTGTTTCAAGACGCTTGGGAGCTTTGAGGTTAGTGAAGGAGAAAAACACGACAGCGGATAAGGAGGAATCAAAGCATTATTTTGTGTCGGTTGATCTTCATTGGTTTAAGGGGGATAATAACGAATTTATTGTGAAGGAATTTGCCTTGGTCAATCAAAATAATAATTATGCGCTTCTACACTTTAAATCACCTTACCCGAAATCTACTCTGTGTGAGAAAATGTATCGTGAAGCGTGTTGGTTGGAACGTCATTATCACAAACTTTCTTGGGAATCAGGAGAAACAGATTTTTCGGACAGTCTAATAGTAGATTATCTTAAGAAATATGATTACATTTACACAAAGGGAAAAGAAAAAGCGGAGTTTTTAAGAAAATACCATGATGATGTAAGAGCTATGCCTGAAGATTTTGCCAAGCCGGATTTTAGCGGTCCAAGTTGGTGTGTTGATTCATGTGGTATACACAGGAAGATACGAAATGGAAGATGTGCGCTAGTTAGCGCATATCATTATTTGCAACTGTTGACATCCAACCAAGCTACATGTTTAAAACCTGAAGTGGATTATATGTGTGAAAACAATAGAATGAAATCAATGAGAGATTGTACTTATTATGGGAGATTGAGTAAAAGAAACTTTGCGCGGCAGGGGTTTTATTACGATGGAAAAAAAATAGTGTGTGTTTACTGCGGCTATTGCTTAGATTCACACAGAGTTAGAATATGCAGCGTGAACAGTGGTGGGGGAAAATCGAAACCAATTAATTTCTCGGTATTAATTCCCTTGTATAAGTAATCAGTCAGAGATAATGGATCCTCAGAGTTGGTTGTGTGCGGATCAAGAATTGGAAAACCGATTAAAAGGTGTTTTGGAATGGTTTGATTCGTGTGAAGAAGCAATTAAAAATTCGAGGATTGAAAACGTTGAAGTCGCGAAACAGTTGAAAATTATTTTTCTAAGCTGTGTAAATTTAAGCGATATCAATGAATATCTATCCTATTACAGGCCGCACAAACTCCCCATAAACAAATTAATACAAATAGAAGAAGAAGCCATGATTTGTGCATGCGCAATCACCGATAGTTGTGCCTGAGTTTATAAACAGTGGTGGGGGAAAGGTTTATAAAACCTCTGAACTTCTCAACTTGTATCATTCGTGAAAATGTACTGTTTGATGTTGAAGCTTTCAACGTAATGGCTGGAGCCTTACTTCCCTTGAACCATTTCCTTTTGGCATAGAGACGAAGATTGGGGTGTACTTGAGCGGAAGTACATGGATTTGATTCGGAAAATTGGTGTGATGGACCTGACACAGTCTACAGCATTCCTCCATCGCTTTTATAACTCTTTATAATCGGGAGCCTGGAGCTGAACCATATTTCTTTAATGTACATCTCCCACATGAATTTTTGGATGTGTTGAATGAAGAAAATGTTGATCACTTTAATCGAAAGAGTTTGCTTTTGTATTGTGGGTGGGATGGAAAATATGTTTGAAAGAGAACTAAGTGTAAACGAGTTCCCCCAGCAAGATAATAGGTCTGATCTTATCAGAATTATAATCGGATTTCCTTGCTAGATCTTGTTATAATTTTGTTAACATTTGGAGAAGCACTTGTACAACAGCTAACGACCCCAACCATTTACAGCACAATAATGTTCTATACTTAATCATGCCTTACATCTTTTATTAAGGTGCCTGACATGATTAAGTGTTGGGCAGATCCTGTGGGGATGGAAACAATGGTATTCTCTCTAAGGTAAGTATTCATTTCACAATGGAAGCTACAAAGTTTGATGTAGAAGCGTTCAATAATTTAGCACAGGAAATTTTTCCATTACGCTCTGTGCCTGAAACTCACAGAGAGGAAAATTTGCCTATCATTCATGCTACAATTAGCAGATCAAAGCAGATATTTATAAAACTTTATGATCGATATGGTATTGGGGATGCATATTTGGAGGTTATACTCCCAGATAATTTTATAAATGTTTTGAACTACTCTAATCTAGAGAATTTTAATAACAAATATATGTTTCTTTATTGTACAAGCGATGGGAGAGGACTACTTGAGGAGATTTAATTTAGTATACTACACCTCGCTTTGAGAGAGGTTGTGGGTTAATTATGTTGTGCTATAGTTATGCAAAATTATCAAAAATTGGGCGTTTATTTATGTCAATCAGTATCGAGGACTTTAATCTCATTGCTAGCAATATAAAGTCTTCCACTGATGGAGATGATTCTATACTGAGTAAATCATGCATCAACCACTATCCAATATATTCTGAAATATATGATTTATTAGATATTATCGCTATCGAAAAATCCCACATCCATTACGGTTGTGTAAACAAAGAATCACAAGTCCACGAGAGATTTTAAAACCCTGTGGGACTGTCTTTACGAGCTGGCACATGTCAAATGTAAAAATAAGATATGCAGTGAATGAGGGGGAATGAGCTCAATTTGGATGCGTCTCTGCTCCTGCAGAGAAAAAACCGTTGAGACATAAATGTGCACGTGCTATGACTCTTGGTAGACACACCTCACCTCGTTCACATCTGGTGAGGCGGAATATTGGAGCCATAATAATAATAATAATGTTGATAAGAATTTTTAAACACTGGAGTAAAGTAAATAAAAATTTAAGCACAGTTTGAACATGTCTGTGCACAGATTCGGACACGGAGGGTGTAGGTACCCCAAATCAATACTTTGATTTGAAATTGAAGGAACTGTGTTCAAAGATACCTGGAAATTTTGATTTAGAAATTTTAAGTAAGGAAATTCTTACATCGCTTAATCAACAACAAATTAATACCAATCTTAAATCGTATTTAGATAATATCTCAGTAGAATTGCAAAAGAGTCTTCATACAGATAAATCTGAATTGGAAAGGAGATTAGATTTGCTTTCTCAAGAAATCGAGAAAAGTGTTTCTAAACACGTATTGAATAGTATCACAAAATTGGTGGATGAGAGCACGTCAACTACAAAATCATATTTGAATACATTGTCGAACGCGATTGAGAATATAAGCGCAAATAAAGTTGATAGGAGTTATTTGAATGAAAGATTGCAGGTCATTTCTGATAAAATTAAAGATTCTGTTAAAGAGGTAGGTGATAAAACGTACTCAACAAAATTGATAGGGCTTACTTAAACGAGCAACTAACGCAGTTATCTTCTGATATAGCCAGTGTAATAAGCAGAGAGAGATTAGATAAGAAACTTGGTGTTTTTGAGAAGAGAATATTCGAAACTATCGATAGAGAACTTGTAAAGAAAGATATATTTGATCAGAGATTAATTGAGATGGCGAATGCTATTAAAGCTAATATTTTAGAACAAATTAATCAGTTTGTATCTAAGGCTGAATTAGGAAAATTGAGAACTGAGATATCAAATAGTTATGTAACAAACACTAATCTCACAAGAAAATTAGAGGAACTTGAAAAGCTTTGGTAGATAAATTAGTAGAACACAAATCCTTTCACAATAGCGAGATTGATAATGTTAGAAGGGATCTGGTAAATAATTGAAAGGGCTTGAAGACGGAACGCGTATCTGCAATTGATAAGGTAAAGAATGAGGTTCATTCAAAATCGAAGCTAATAACAAAGAGCAACATGCTGTAATTAAAAGAGATTTAAGTTCAGTGCATCAATTTGCAATTGATCAGAGCAAAATGAATTACTTGATAAGATCGAGAAAATCAATAAATTAATAGATTCTAATAACGCAAGGTCCCAATCTCTAAAAGAAGATTTAGAGCAAAAAATCGATTCTATGAAATCATGGGTCAGAGAGGAATTGCATGAATATGTTGGGTTATTTATTCCAAAACCAGATGATTAAGATATGGGTAAATTTGATACGATATGAAATTAGGTTGGTAGACTTGGTTTTTCTTAGTGGGAGTCGATTTGTATTTAACGAAATAGTGCACCTGTCAATTGGTAGCTACTGTACAATATAATAGTGCAGCTGTCATTTTGAGGTGATTAATTGCTGAGGCTTGGGGCTTGGGGCCTGGGGCTGGAGGCGGGGGGGCGGGTGCACTGACATTGCGAATATACATAGTAATATCACAGCCGAAGAGTGAGAGAGGCTCATCTGCCATTATGCTGCAAGAGAGAGACAAAGAGATTGCATATATCTTTCTCAACAATATATGCCCCATCAAATATAGATATACTCTCTTAGGGAAAGAAAGAGTGAGACAACGCTATGACATCTTATGCTAGAGGAGGGAGAAAGAGATAGCACATATATATTTTTCTCTATAGATAGTACATATATTTTTATATAGGTATACTTTGTATACTGGAAAGAAAGAGTGAGACAACGTTATGCCACATTATCCCACACGACAGAGAAAGAAATACATATATAGAACATACAAAAAATATATAGAACATACAAAAAGAGGTGGAGGGAAATGCTGCTCTCTGATTGGCCAACCTGGTGGGGGGAACTCGTCTCCCATTGGTCTTCGCTGGGGGTCCCCTCTTTTAATCACCACTACAAAATGGCGTCTTAGGGAGAGACGAAGGGGTAACCACCCCATTAAGCCACGCCCCCTCAGGGCGAGGGGGGTAGGGGGGAAATCCCTGCCCTGTGATTGGCTTAGGGCAGAAACGGCCTTTACATCTACTGAAAGCTGCAAAAACACTTCAACACATTACCCGCGCATTTGATGCATCAACTCAGCCCTTTACCAAAAAAAGTTGCCGAGTGGACCACTTGCATGGAGCGAGCACGGCTCCACAAGGAAAACTAATTCATGTTTCGTACTGAACGACTGTTCTGTTTCCATAATGCTTAAGGCTAGACGTACACCGGTTAGTCAAGACAAGATAAGACGTTTAGTCACAATACTTCACATAGTTGCTTATGAAGCAACACACGCTGATTAGTCATTGCATCGGTGTGTGCTGCTTCATAAGCAACTATGTGAATTATTGTGTCTAAACGTGACTAATCTCATCTTGTCTTGTCTTGACTAACCGGTGTACGCCTAGCCTTAGGGTAATAACATTATTTATTGATATGGCAATAAATTAGTGAACCTAGAGAGAGAATTATAGATATAGAACTGAGATTGGGCCCTTCTTTCACCTACTAAGGCCTGGAAGGCAACAAAAATATGATCAGGTGATGCTTATGATCAGGTGATCCTCTGTGTTTTTTTTTCAGGGTAGAAGAGAGGGAGAATTCTCAGCAAAGAGATGTAGGAGAGTCCTGTAAATGAAAATATGAAAGTTGGAATAAAACATCGGAGAATGAGGAGGAGAAGAGATTTTGAGAGAGGAGAGAGAGTGTGAAAGGAAGAAACGATAGGGGGGATAATGTAGACATCAGTGTCAATGCCAGGAAGAGTACCGAAAGAGATAGGCTACAGTTAGTCGAGTATATCGCCGTCTAAGGAGCGAATAAATATTGGATGAAGCTTTTCATTTCTGAATTGTAAATTTCAAACGAAACTGTACAAATCAATTTTACAGCTCCCATTATTCAGGCCAGCATACTCCTTCATTGTAATGAATTGTCAATGTTTGGTTTGTAATTTCCAACATTCATCTACCACTAATCATTGAAACATTTATAGCCACTTAAATATAATCAAGTCACCATAGTTAACTGAGATTTTATTGGAGAAGTAATAATATAATTGAGTTACATATTATATTTGATATTGTTCACTTATGGTGCATATGGATGATGATAATAGGCTAAATAAGCTTTTGGCGTTAATGAGTTTAAAAAAATTTGAAAACTCAGTATCCCCAATGGTGGTTTCAAAGTGAAACCATGGATTCAGTAGTAGCATTGATTTCAGGTAGAATAGATCGGTCAAGGCATAGGGAACTTTGTGACGGTTTTGTGTTACATCAAATCGTGCTGGCCATGTAGTTCTGTCCCACATGGTAAGATAGTGCTGACGCTGGCGTCTCTCTCTCTCAATCGATCGCTCACTCACTCTAAGGCTAGACGTACACCGGTTAGTCAAGACGAGACAAGACGAGATTAGTCACATTACCACATAGTTGCTTATGAGCAGCACACACCGATGCAATGACTAATCGGTGTGTTGCTTCATGAGCATCTATGTGAAGTACTGTGACTAACCGGTGTACGCCTAGCCTGAGTAGCACACCCATTCTCTGTTTCATCGCCAGTTCGAGTCTACACGCACGCTTTCTAGTTACTCTGAGTTCTAAGAGATGTCGCTAGGATCGGCTTCTTCATTTGTGGTCTCAAATTTTAACGTACGATAGGAAATCTATTCTATCTAAAATCAATGGTAGTAGTTAATTATCAAACGTATATTCTCCTCCTGTTCTTGAAAGTAATTTTCATGATGGCTAATACATAGCAGTAACGATTTGTCCCAAGGCTTTTCTCATTACAGAAAGAATTGCGTATCTAATATTCTAGATGATTTGGAATCTGAAAGTAAAAATAAGTCGGATAAATAAGGTCGTCAACAATTCCGCAAGTATCCACTGCCCAATGAATCAGTTTTTTATAGGTTTTCGAATAATGGCTATGTTCACATCAGCTCCAATCTTGTGTTTGTGCGATAAAATGATTGATGAAGATGATCGAAGGCTAGTTTGGAAATGTTTTAGGCGTATGCAAACTTGTAAACTTAGCTTCCGAACCACAGGGAAGTGACTTTGAAGCTATATTTATATTATTAATTTTGAGGTCTATAAAGACCGGTTCATGTGCTACCCTCATTCCAATGACATATCCCATAGCTCATGTCAATTCGATAGCTCATCTAATACGGGATTAACTACAATACATCAACTGTTGCAAATACCGTCTCAATCATTAGCAGTTACTCTGTCAGTAACAGGTAACTAGTGGTAACTCTCCGTTTTTACAGTGTGATGTACGAACAACTCCCCGCACACCATCATTTTCGACATAATGCCTGTATTTGAAAGTGTAGAGTACAAAGGATATGGAACCTGTTGAGACATGAGAAATAAAAAGGAATAGAAGAACGATGAAAAAACGCCGCACCTTGTATTGAAATACGCTCGCTCACTTTTGCATCTTTGTTATATACTGGAAAATTCATCTTGCCCATATAGAGATGTCCTGAAAAGCTTTCCTGACAGGCACTTACAGGACATCTCCCGAGTATGCAACGAAAAATAGCCGTTCCCTCTAACCTCCATTCTCAAATATTTTGACCTGCCAAAGACAGGCTGCAGCCTTCTTCTCTTCAAGAAAACAGTCGGATGTAAAATGAATGTGCTCCAGAAATATACTTTCCGATATTCAATCCTTTCATCTGATTGCAACGAAAAATCACCCGTCACATCCTGGCAGGTAACATGTCACTTACAAAAATCGACTCGGGAATTTGTTCATCAGTTCGTAACGAGACTCAAGGTTCGGCTTCACTTATTTCTATCTACTACATCAGTGCTCAAATTTGATTTAATTTATTTAATTATTATTTATTATAATTCTCATTTATTTATCAATTGTTTTCTATTAATAAAGTCAATATATTGCAATACAAAATATACCAGAGTGTAGAGAATGTCACATAGAACGTTATTCGACCAAAATCTCGATTTCAGAAAATCTATCGCTCAGAACGTTGTACGGCAGACCCATTCAATTATAATCACCAATCTGACAATCCTGGAAAAGTATAGTATTGGATCATTAGGACAAGAACTTCAATACTCAAATATAATTAGATTTATGTCTTATTCAAAGTTTTTCACGGGTATGATGAGGTTGAATGTAAGAAAGGAACTGCCATTCTCAACTTCACTTCTATGAAACACTGGATCCATCCAAGTTTTCTAGATTGATTAGCTACTGTTTAGAGAATACTAGGCCTACATCATATATATCCATAAACTGAACTGACAAACGATAATATTTCACTTGAAGCTGAATGAACAGAAATTAGTTTTCGAGGAATTTCCCATACCACAATATCAATATTGTTGATATTCACAACATCAATGAATATTATTATCAATAACAAAAGAATAATCCTCCCACCTTCCCTGATACTGGAAATCATATCTGATATGTTGATGATAATAAATTATTAATGGACAGTTTCTGACTGATTCCAGAAATAATAATAATAATAATAATAATAATAATAATAATAATAATAATAATAATAATAATAATAATAATAATAATAATAATAATAATAATAATAATTCCGTGTAACCTGGCTGGCTCAGGTCTGGTGTCAGAGTTTTAGGTCACTCCTGATCAGTTCAGGGTCTCTGACGTGATTTATCGACTGTTTTATGATTCACTTTTCATCATATAAAACATTTTATGAATATTGATGAGAGAGGAAATATCAAGAGAATATTTTACAAGTATCAGGCAAGTCTATCATACATGTGTATATTGTGTAAGTATCAAGCGAAAATTCGAAGATAGTTCTGGAGAAAAATAGCAGCCTCATGCATGTTAAATAGAGAAGGATGTTGATATCGAGGAAGAAGAATGACCGGTACTTTGAGAATCGATGGGAACCGAGCAGAAACCCAGGCCAAAGATGGTATCAGATCACTGATAGCACACTGCACTACTGGTAGCCCTGTGACCCTTTGGGGTGGGGATTGAGGGAGGGGAGGGTGACGGACTGGGGGCAGGTCAGGGTAAGGAGGAGATCGGTCGGAGAAGCTTCTCTTCTGATGTTGAATAATTGAGTGCAGACTCCTTGCGTCACATCACTCTTACACTGAATTCGCACTGAGCCCTCAACAGCATACATCTTCTCCAACATTGTCAAACATCAGCTTTCAATCTTGTTCATTCATGAAAATTTTCAAAAACATGGAAATTTATCATGAAACGTTTCTTGAAATAAATACAATCTGTGATTGAATCTGACAGGGTTGAGTAGCGTATCATTTATCCAGGAAAATCATTATTAATAATTATCCGAAATTGTCTACATCAACGCACAGGCCGTCAGGCACATCAGGTTATAGACAACCGCTATAATATTTTATGATAGCTGGTGGTACAATAGCAAGATATTAAGCATTAACGTTATCATAGATCTTCAATTTATCAATAATTGTCAAGGATAAATTAATAATAGAATCGAAATGCTTTGTTAAAACATTTTAGTGGTATATGCAGAGAATAAAAAAGTAGTCTTCTACACTCTCTGGGCATGACAAGAAAATCAGGGAGCAATCTTTCGAGATTATAAATAAAAAAATTATTTCATTAGAAATGAAAATATTTATTTCAAAACGCAAGGAATTTAGGCCTGTAGCTAAATCCCCTCATTATGTACTATCAAAGACGATAGGAAACTATCAATAATAAACTATTAAGTATTCTAATTGTCTTTGGTACTATCTAAACTGCTTTGAAATTTTTCAAGTCTGTCTGATATTAGTAAATATTGATCGCTGAAAAATGATATTATTTTTCATGTGTAACTCATACATTGCACAATACTCATAAAGGGTTATGTGAGACTGATGAGTTCGGAAGTCGTGGCCGCTGTTTTAATACAGAAATCGGAAAAACAAAATAGAGAAAAGTTTAGATTTTAACTTGAAAAAATTATATAATTGCTGATTTTTATTTGTATGGTAAAGTAAATTCTACGAACAGGATCATTCAGGCTATGTAATTGAGTAATGCCAGGTTATGTGGGGAAAAATCTTACAAATTAAGAACTTCCTTGCACTTAAATAAGAAGTGGCGTGGAAGATTGGCTTTGTGGAACGTTTGCCGAGTTCTTGAAGTTAAGGATATAAGACCATTCTCATTCCACCGCAGCCCACTTTTCATACCGTCATTCCAACTTTTTGCCAACTATTTGCAAAGTTGATCGTTCTTTTCCGGTTCAAAATGATCTCGCCGACATTATCAAGACTCAACTTTGCAAAGTAGGTAGCTCACAAATTAGTTCCTGGTCGGGCACCGAGTACTTTCAAGTTTGCAAACCTCGTTTCATTAGTCATTGTGACGAATCACTAGCTTTTAAGCATTTTAGTCCTAAATTAATGATTATTGTAATGAGAGATACCAACTACACTACGGTTACCGTCCTTAGAACTGTCGTTCACCCGGCTATCTTATCTTTCAGTTTCTGATAAACTGGCTAATGATGCTCCTTGCATAATAGAAAATTAATTTCTGTTTATTAATTCAAAGATTCAAGTATTATTTTAGTTACCTGGAATAATGCATATATCCACATAGCATGATGAACATAACCTATAGGCTACTCACCGGTAACAAAACAAACTTGTACTGCCAAAGAAATAATTTATTGTCTGTGATCCTAGATATTAATTATAAACTAAAAATAAGACTGATTATTGCTAGATATTTTTTATATGTTTCTTTGTAATTTATGTACTCTACTGGTTATGGTTATTATTATATTATTCAAAATTTAAATTAAACATTATTCAATACGGCACTCAATTAAAGTAACTACACTCGAACCTCTTTGTAATACGCTAAACTTTCAGACATGCCGCTCCATCTAGGAGATAATATTTTTGAACTAGTATTTTCTCAGCCTCTTACAAAAAGTAAGATTACAAGCTAATATTAATTAGATTTAGAAGGGATCGTTTCTTTTTACTTGTATAATATATTCCCCTCTCAAATTAGCTTCACATGATTGTAAAAATAGGCTAGAAATACTACTTGAAGTGCTTAGACCGATGAAATCCACTGCTACTCTGACGTCACTTTTTATGTTACAATGTTAACCACCAACAGTGTGATCGGTACGTTGAAAAATTTAACCTCTTTGAAAAAGACACGACTTCGAGGATCCATGGAAGGTTGAAAGTGTTTGTTACCATCTTTGTAAATTTTATGTTCTTTTGAGTGTCAGGAAGTATATTAAATTTAAAGCCTAACTGTGATATTATCTCCGATATATTTGAAGCCGGTAGGCCACCAGTAAAGCCAACACCTACCAATTTAGAGGAGAGAACGATTTATTTGAGACGACCAAAAGCCACCAACAGCCATCCTCATTGCCTACAGGAAAATAATTTGCGTGAGTGAAAATCTATTATTAATACAGGCCTGTATAAGTGCGTTTGAGATAATATAAATCGGTCTCTTCGATTTAATTAGGTTGAGCTCACTAGGCTAGTTTATATTTGTAACATTTATAATCTAAATTTCCGAGCCACGAACTCATGAAATTTCATGCTCAAACTATCCATAACTTGTTTCATCTTTATTAAAATTTATTATATACATTCTAAATTTCTTAAATTAATTCTTTAATTAGTCCAGTTCATAGTGTTATGACTGGCTAATCAACATATTTTTAAAAATTGTATCCTTTCTGAATTTGTAAATAATAACGGAACCTATCAGTATTAACCTTTTGATCTTTTCATTTCTTTCACTTGGCTCTCCTGTAGGGTATAACTCTGCTAAGATCATATATAAAAATCCGAAATAGCAAGGTTAAGCCAGGCTGAATAGAAATTGGTGTACTGTATCCGTGGGGGAAATATTTGTGTGGAAGAATAATAGAGCAGAGACTTGAAACTCAGCAAGCTGTCTCTACCTTCCACACACTTATTTCCTCATCCCGCAATATTCAGGGAGACGGTACTGGCGGCATCTGCACGAGGACGTCCAGCATTTCGGCTCGCCATATATTTGATAAAATGGATGTGGGTTTGAGGCCTCCACAAAATAAACCTCACATAATATTTGGCGCCCAACGTGGGCTTGATGATGATTATAAATCTACATCCTACTATTTCTACTTCTGCTGACACTCAGAAAAATATTTTTCAATCTTGTGCTCCTTGGTAAGGAATCAGTCATCGAAGTCCTGATTTATCTGATCACAGATACAGAGTGTACCCTCCAGGTCAGCCAAGTGAACGAAATTATAAATTAATTTCTCATATTTAAATTAAATCAATAGCTTTAAAATCATACTTGATTTTTTGAAGGCAGGAAATTTGGGGGCTTGTAAATATTTTAAGCTTTTAATTAAGTTCACCCCATATAACGATCCCGAAGTTATTTATGGTAACAGTATTAATTGAAAAATATATATATTACTATTTAATTATATTATACTTGTACTCGTTGTTTAATGTTATTTTATATGTTTTATTTGTGTAAATTGGTTGCTATTTCTAGTATATTTTTCTATTTTCTATCTCCATGTCATTGAAACTCTAGTCACATCATATTGTTTAGTGCTCTGTTAACTGTCAACATTGAATAAATTATTCCTTGGCACTGTCACATCATCTTAGCTATTGCCTGCAGTCGTCCAGCAATTGATTCAATAGGTAGTCATCATGAATCTCCATCCTAGCGATTCAGCTGCTTCATATATGAGTATTGGCATGGAAGGCACCACACAAGACCCAAGTACACTTGTTCCAGAACCAACCGAGGACCTGAATGAGGATCCAGCCGACGGAGAAGATAGACCGCCGTGAACCCGGGAGCCTTGATTTAACAAATTTTGAGCCAGAACTTGAGAAAATGTCTTCTACCCAGGTGGAGCGCATAGGGAACCCTACGGCTGAATCATCGCCAGTTGCCTCTGGATCAGCACCAAAGCTCAACTCGCCTGTACAATTGGATGAATCTTCCGACGTCCTAGGCCAAGTACTGCAAATGAGAGCATGAATACCCTGACTGCTTTGCTCACACAGATAAGTCAAAATATTGACAAAAGCTGGATAGAGCCGATGCTAAAACTGAAGCAAGGCACAAGGTACTGGAGGAAAAAATGACAGCCATGGATAAGAAATTGATGTCTATAGAAACAAGTATCAGGGAAGATATAAAATCTACTGAAGCCAAACTAGAAGCTAAACTTGAAGTGCAATCTAATGAAATAAAAACTGTAGCAAAGAGACTAGATGTTTCAGAGGCAAATATCAATAAAAGATTGGATGAAACAGAGGCAAATATGAATAAAAGATTTGATCAAGTGAAACAAGATGTGCGGACTGAAGTTCAAACAGAGGTTAATATCCGTATGACAGAGATGGAAGATAAAATACAGAAAGAATTCGAAAATCAGTCTAGAGAAAATGAAAAAAGATCCCAGGAGTTGGATGAAAAATTCCAAAAAATGTTGAAGTCACAGAAGAAGGAGTGTGATAAAATTCATGACAGTTTGAAAGGTGAAATTCAAGCAGTTACACAGAAATTTGATGGTAAGGTTAAGGAGATTAATAATCAATTGGAGAAAACAAATGAAACTCAGGAACAGATTCATACTCAAGTAAATAGTCTAACTGATCACCACACACAGTTAGAATTGAGATGTGAAAACATTGAGAAAGAAGTAGAGACACAGAGATTAGATTTATTACGAGTGGATAGTAGCATGCAAGTCAACAAGGAGGAAATGACAAATAAGTTGGCACAAACAAACTCCAAGGTTTCACAGCTGGAGGTGAAGTTAAACCAAGCGCATTAGTGGTGAAATTGCTGCCATACCTGAAGTACAAAATGTATCACACCTGATGCAGTCACTTGGCAAATTTGACAATACACCCAGATATCTGCAGGCTAAGCCGTTTGTGGAACAACTGAGAGTCATCCAGGACTTAGCACCAACTTCATGGCCAGTATGGAGGTTCAAACTGTCTACTTTATTGATTGGGGAACCATTACTTTTTCTTCATGGAAGAGCACACGAATTCCACACATTAGAAGATTTCATCAAGGCTTTCCTGAATCAATATTGAGTGTTGACAGGCAACAGGGATTGTTGTCAGAAATTATATCCAGCCAGTTCAACTACAAGTATGACCGAACATGTACCGCCTTTGTAGCCAGGCTGAGATATCTCAACTCCCAGCTTGATGATCCAATTCCAGACTTGACTCTCGCCCACATTGCCATGAAAAAGCTACCATACCAGATCCAACTAACGCTATCCACTTCACCAATTAAGAGCTACAAAGACTTGGAGAACTATTTACATTGTGTTCAAGCAGTTACAGGAAATCATCCTCAACCTAATTACAATAAACATGGAAATTCAAACCAATCAAATAACCCAGCACCACAATTAGAACCAGAAGAGAACCCAGATAATAGTATAACAGAAAGCATGCAAGACATTGAAAATGAAACATCACCACCAGCTGACCACCACCATAACCATCACCAAAATAACAACCATCATCGCAACCACAATAACAACAATAATAACCGATCAAACAAAAACCAATTCAGGAATAACAGAAACAGAAACGATAGATTTCAGAACCAAGAGCCCTATTATGATGGAAGAGACAGAGTGAATCAAGTAGAAGGCAACCAACACCAAAATTCACTGCCACTGAGAACATCATCACCAAATAGGACTCAAAATGCAAATCAGAAAAATAACCAAGCTCCTTCAACTAGTGTAGCCAGCACCTCAAACGAGAAGTCGTCCACGCCACAGAATAAAAATAATAGTCCAGCCAATCGCGCCTGACTATATGATAGTGCTCCACAAACCTATTCTGTACGAGTCGCCACCATCTCCAAAGTTGCTCATCAACTCCATGCGATCAACAAACGAGCGCGCAGAGGCAACCGAGGTCACCGAAGACATGTCCGATTCAAGGCGCGACCGTCCAATAGAAACGGATCACAACACCCATCTATTGAGACCTGCAGCAACCCGCCAGAATCGACTTACCAGTGTCATGCCATTTTCCATGATGATATACGGGAGGCACTGCTTGAAGAATTGGATGAGACACCAGCACACTCCAACACTCAATTCCAAGCGTTTATGAAGATTGAAGTTTATGGATTAGAATTTCAGGCCCTGGTCGACACCGGCTCACAATGCAGCTTAATCCAGAACGATTCATATCAGCGCATAAAGGAGTCAGCTGACTTGGCCACCTTACCACTCGCTGGAACCTACATAGCAGGTATCAACAGGTCGCCGCATACGCGTCTCCACACAATGTCTATTGAAGTGCAAGTTGGAGAATTATTATTTCCACATACCTTTCTCATATTGCCAGTAAATGGACCTCACATCATAATCGGCGCAGACTTTCTACACTGTTTCAAGGCAAAAATCGACTTCCATCTCCTACAAATCAAGCTGACTACAGATGATGATAGCGCCACTACAAGTTACCGCTCCACTAATTTTAGAGTCCAGTTCAGGAGAAGTAAAGAGAGTCCACTATGCTACATTGAATGAAAGTGTGCCTCGAGAATGGGGGCTCCATGAAATGGAAGAGTCTCTGGAAAAAATTATCATGTTGAAGAGCCATTACTGTGAGAAACGTAGTGAAGAAGAAAGAGATAATACAGAAGAATTATTGATTGAATTGTTGGAAAGTATTGACCAACGAGAAGATTGGGATTTACCTACTAAGGAGAAAGTGAAAGATTTATTCATCCGAAATAAGGAGGTTTTCTCTGAGCAACCTGGTCTTGCTACACATTACAAATGCAAGCTTGATGTCAAACCACACAATGCATACTTCGAAATCCTATCCCGTACTATACGCCTATCGTTATGCCGCTGCACAAGAAATAGCCCATGGAGGAACTTGGTATACTTGTGCCATCTACATCACACTACAGCCTGCCTATCCTGTGCGTTATCAAGAAGGATGGGTCGATACGCCTCTGCTTGGACGCCAGACAGCTTAACATAGTGTTAGATGATGACCGTGAGGGACCCGATAAGATAGAACAAGTCTTGCAGTCATTCCACGGCAAAAGTTTACTCTACTATTGATTTGAGCGCAGGTTGTTGGCAAATAGAAATAGCGGAAGAATCCCGCAATTATTTGTCATTCCTGTTTAACGGTCGAAACATGAGGTTTACTCGGCTGGCCTTTGGTATTCGAAATGCTATGGCGGTATTTATTCGTTGTCTCCGACAATCTTTGGGAGAAGATATAGCACATTTCTGTATTTTGTATGTGGATGATGGGATTGTACACTCAGAGAATATTCATGATCACTGTCAGCACTTAGATACGGTATTCTCACGTTTAATAAAGTGTGGTATGAAGTTGAAGCTATCAGAATGTCACTTCTTTTCACAGAAGGTGAAATATCTTGGCCATATAGTCACTCCTGATGGCATACATCAAGATGATAGTAAGCTTGAAACTATCAGACAGTTTCCATCTCCTGTGAATAGGCGGCAACTACAAACGTTTCTGGGTTTTCTACAATTTTATAGAAGATTCAATGCACGAATGAGCCACTACACTGCACAGCTTAGCCATGTGCTATCCACTAAAAGCCCTGGAAGTGGGGTGAAGAAGAGGAGGAAGTATTCAGACAGTTGAAGGAAGCTTTCATAGAAGCAGTTGTATTGAAACATCCCGACCTGAGTAAACCATTTTATATTAATGTTGATCGTCAGATTATGCACTTGGTGCAGAAATAT
Organism: Laodelphax striatellus; assembly: GCA_017141395.1. Classification (NCBI taxonomy): domain Eukaryota; kingdom Metazoa; phylum Arthropoda; class Insecta; order Hemiptera; family Delphacidae; genus Laodelphax; species Laodelphax striatellus. Next base: position 18,487,653 of record CM029530.1, read on the forward strand.
TTCAATATGATGAGGAAGGATACAGAGGTGTGATTGCGTTTTAGCCGAACTCTCAATGCAGCACAGAGACGCTATTCTGTCACTGAGAAAGAGTTACTTAGTATATTAGAAGTATGTACTAAATATCGGGCACTTCTCCTGGGACGTAAGGTGTATATAAATACCGATCATAAGGCTCTAGTGTTCTTCAAGACAGCAAAGTTAAGTCATAATCGTCTATCAAGGTGGTTCCCTAATACTACAAGAGTTTGACCTGGAGATTACCCATCTGCCTGGGCGGAACAACCAAACCGCAGATTTCTTATCGAGAGAAGTAGATGCAACCTCTAACAAAAAAATCGCTAAGCTTGAAAATAGCGAACGATTGAGTAACAAAAGAGCTGTGAGAGATCGGAAAAGTAGAGAAGAGAAAGAGTGAAAGTGTCAAGAAGTGTGGTAGGAAGAAAGAGACAGGATATCGCATGCATTGGTTCTAATGGGCTATTACAGGAAGAATCGTAGGAGGCTACAAATTGACAGTTTTGTACTGATAAGAGAAAAGAAATTGACTTTTATCCTGAGTATCTTCTATTCTAGCTACCGAGAGCCTAATCTTTTTTCCACATTTTCAGCAAACGACTCAAATGCTTCAAGCAGCCCACACGATTCACACTAGCATTTTCAAGAATCAAATTCACCAAATTATAATTTTTTTAATCACTTCTGGTGGCATCACTTTGATCAATTCATTTCATGATCGTTACAAAAGGTTTCAAATTTGATCTTTCATCTTATGTTATCTCTTATTTTATTATTTACTAATGAGAAACTTTGGAAATGTTTATTCACCATTTTCTAATTTCATCTTAATCATATTGGTTTTTTCATTGAATTCAATAATTTATAAACAAAGAATATTTGAAAAACAACATATTTTTGAGGGTGATCATGAAAAACAACATTTAAGTGCTTCCGAATTACTTCTTGAAAAAGATTAGACCTATTCAAAGTACAATCTTGGAAAACCTAGTCGATAATCTGTTAATGGGAGACAATAAAATCTAAATGTTGAATTGAACGTGCAACCCAGAAAAAATCAATCTGGCACATTCAAACTATTCTGGAACTCATTATACTTCATCATTGATTGATAGAAAACAATAATTATTGAAGAAAATTGTGAATAATATTACAAAATAGACTCAACACATCACAATTCTATGAAATAAAAATAACACTGAATAGTGATATTACAAGTATTACCTATTCAAATCAAATCAATCAAATCAAATTTATTTGCCATAAATATACAAAACAATAATGGACAAAATGCACATATATACACAATTATACACCAATACAAATACACATTTGAATATGACCTACACAAATTAATCAAGTCCCCCTGAGTATAATATTAAAATCGGTTATGTGAGTCAATGTTCAAAGTGTCAATGTAATTTTATTAATATTGTGGCTCGACTAGCATAAGTTGAAACTTGTGCGCTAGCCGTGATTGATTCGAAGATCAAAGGAAAAACATCAACTTGAAGAAAGATTGAATATTTCAACAAAGGGTGGAATCAGTTTTATTTGTATTAATTAGTTGACCAAGTCCAGAGCAGAAAAATCCAACGATAAAATCTAATCCAATCAACTGGACAACTGATAACTATTGATTCTTATTACCAATACATCTTAATAAATTAAACGAGTTCACGTATGTTTTTTCGTTATGATATGAGTATATTTCAGATGATATACGAGTATACTCCGATACTCGTATATATTGGAATGATATATTCCAATTTGAGTAACAAAGCGATGTTGACGGACATGTTGTCTGATTGTTATGTTTAGATAGATCAAATAATATATACATTATATTATGTATATCGGATGTATTACAAGTGACAAAGGGTCTGCCGATACCTCATCAATGAATAAGATCCAAGTGATCTGGTGAGGCCAGAAGCTCCAATCGTATGTTGATTGCATACAGACACAATTCTCACATCCAAATGCTATAGCCTACACACCAGTCAGAGAGCCCATTGCCTCCTTGACTGTTCATGGGGAACTGATTGCCTAAACAGAGCTCGGCCTATAACTAGCAAAGCAGAACTATTGATCAAAATCAATAGACAATATTGTCTGATTAATCAGTCGAGCCTACACTTCAGATTGCGGAGTCAGCTGCTACTTTCCTTATTCAGGCCTATTACAATGTCGGCTAATCAAATCCTAATCTGGAATCAATTGTTCATGTGAGAAGTATGAAATATCGAACCAGGTTCTTCCAATCTTCGAGTGATACTATAGATTCACGAGTTTTCTTGGAAAACCTTATCAATCACAGGGTCTATAACAATCAAGAAAAAATAATCTCACTTAATAGAAAGAGTTGAAAATTGCACTCTTCTTCAGGCTAAGATCTGAGGAGTATTTGCAGAACTAAAATTTCTTGTAAAATCTATTTTGAGGGAGAATATTTCTTGATAAAGGAGATTAAAATTATTTGAGGAAAAAGAATTTCTTGAGAGTGGTTCATTTGAAATAGACTCAAAGAGTTCATTTTCTGTAGGTACTCTCCAGGATCAGAAGAACGATTCTACAACTAGTTTGATGAACAGATTCTCAATCCCACATCATATTCTATCTACGCATATGATTAGGTTCAGATAGGCGTACGATTCAGATTCAATAATAGAATGAAGAATTTTATAATGGACATCAATAGTATGAAAACTCGAACAGATTTTTCTCCTGTTTGAATGATTAGAACATTACATACACATAGTAAGGGAGCATAGTAACATTACAACATTCTAACTCACATTAGAACATAGTAAGGGAATGAAACAAGCAACTGACGAATAGAGAGCTGATACAATTAAACAGTTTTAATAGAGGTCGCAAGGAAAGATGTGTTTGTTTTATCACGTTTCACTGCATCGGTGAACCGAACTGAAAACAGAACCATTAGTTTCTGAAGACTTTAATCGCTTCACGTGTGGGAGGAAAGTGGATAATACTTTTTCAATAATGGATCTCTGAATCTTATTCACTGTATTTGCCCTCTCCTCTTCATTTGGAATTAATAGATCTTCAACTGAAATCTTTTATGTACAATTATGAGTGAAATATTTGAAGATCTCAAGTGAGATTTGAAAACTCCAAGGAAAATAAATAAGGTGAACTATTAAAAGTCTTTGCTGAATATTCGATCCATCTAAAGAATGAAATTTCATAGGGGATTTATCGAAAATCCCAAATTCCACGAATAAATAACTCCCACCATACCTGTGAAGAATTGAATGTAACTTTTATTTTATACACCCTATCATCCACCTATCATGAAATGAGAGAGAATCTATTGGGGATAAATATAACTGAAGACTGGAGAGAATATAAATTTAAATAATTATAATCTCATGTAACTTGAGGTTAATCATGATTTTATTATTATATAGGATAACGCAATAGTAATCATTAATAGCGATTATTCAATATAGAAGGTTGAACCAATGGGTTTCACCTTCTTTAACAATCATTATCATAAGTTAAAATAGAATAGCTTATTAGTCCTTGACTAGGTGCTATAGTAACAATGAAAAAAAATTAATTGCGATGAAAATTCCTTTTGTAAAATAAATACTACAATCTTATCGATTGCCAAGCCGGTTTGAGATTTTTCATGGGCATTTGATAAGTTGAAGCTGTTGGGGCGTTGGTACGGGCCGAAGTCAATGCTCCAGAACATTTCTGCTAGTCTTAGTGAGGGCTTTAGCGGCGGCGGTCGACCTGCAGCAAGGCTAACTACGCGCATTGAATGGCCGAGCTTGTAAGCTGGGTTACAAACCCTTACAGGTTTGCGAGCACAACGACCACCATTACAAGCAAGCCTATTGGCCCATTTTGCTCCGTTCTGTTGGTTGTCAGTTGAGCGTGAAAGGCGTCTGCTACTACTGATGCTATTGTAGCCCTCCTCAGGCTCAGGCTCAGTTCATTCATTAGACGAGCACACACCCACACACACATATCGGGTGCAATCACGTTCCACATCACAGCACACAAATCCAATATCCTTGAGACTCTCAGTAATAACTAATAATAGAAACCTCGGTAAACGTGAGGCTTTGTGATTTAACTTGAAGAGAAAAACGTATTGAAATACTTTTATAGAGAACCTTAAATAGTGAAACATCACTCAAGTGAATGAGTGAAAAGATTGAAATATTTTGAAAAGATTCAACTTGAAGATGGGTAGTCTGTTATTTTTGAAAACAAGAGTACTATGGAGCATGGAGATATTGATATAAATGATACAAAAAATACGGAGCTCTAAGATTATTTATGAAACTTGTTTTATGGAGGGTGGTGAATGATATTTTCATCATCCTAAATAAAAATGCGAAGTAATGTATTGAATGAAGAGCCTGAAATAATAGTGAAACATATCATTTGAGTGAATGAGTAAAAAGACTGAATATTATCAAGTCAAACTACAGTACATGTACAATTTTAGGTAGGGACTCATTTACGTGACTCTCTATAGGCAAACTAACTCAAGAAACGTTTAAAAGTACGTTTTCATTACTACAAATCACATGTTCCCGATAGCCTATGTTCCCGGCACAAATTTCTAATTTATAATAATAGAAGATTTGTGCCGGGCACATGTCGGGAACATGTGCCCGGCATTTGTAGTAATGGAAACGTACCTTGATTCTTTAGAAAAGAATTATCAGAAAGCTCATTCGCTTCAATTCACGCGTGATTGCGTTCAATAAGCACGTCTCCCATAAGAACTTGAGTACTTTCTGAAGAAGAGGACTTTCATAATTGACTCCCTAATATAATATGATGCATGTGGATTGTGGAGTGTTGAGATGGTAGAGGGGTATGATGGACGTGCAAGTCCATGCAATATGGAACAATTCTGAGCCTAGTCGTATTTGTCAAAATATTGTTTGAATTGAGAAAGAGGTTGGCGTGGATAACTTGATTATAAGGGACAAAGGGACACTGGGTCTATACTGGGGGATTCTACTACTTGAAAAGGCAGCTGCTTTTTTGAACGTCTGCAGCTTTCGGAGGGATTCACTCACTTTGTTGACGCTGAGCCATTTCAAATAACTCCTTAGCCAAGTGACTTTCCCCTTTTCTTTCCTTCATTTTTTTCGCCGCTCTTCTTCTCACCCAAAGAAAAGAGGACTCCAGTCTGAAACCACAATTGTACAAATAGATTCATTCTTCCATTGATCATTTTCAATAATAAACATTATTGAATACAATTTTTCATTTAAAGTGATCAATCATTCCCCATCATCAAGCAACAAGATGATATGTATCCTGCTTCACTTGTAAGCACGGTTTCTAACCTTTCAATCAATTAAATATATCGTTAAACCAGGAAGCTCGAGAGTTATTAAATTTTCATTGTAATTCTTCTCTAACAGTTAGTGAACAAAACATTACACGAACTTCGAATTAACCATGTTGATGAAAACACACTGTTCTAGTGGATTGATAAAATCTTTAATCAAACTTTCCTATAAAGCTCATAGCTTATACATCAAAGAAACTGGTCATTAGCGAAACTAATAGTCCAAATAATCATTTCAAAATAACTATATTCGAGAATATGAATTAACAAAATAAGAAAATATCAATTTTGAAATCATATCTTCAGCAATCGCTCAATCAGCATTCTTCTCCCAGATAGTTCATGAATTTCAAATCTTTCCATCCAAAATTATTTCCATCTTTCTTCAAGATAGATTATTATCCATTGATGGTTGGATTGAGAGTGAAGAACTATTAATTTAAAATATCTAGAAGTAACATGGAGGGATAAATGATAAATAATTGAAATCCGAAAATGCTGATTCAGTTTGATAACTGAAAAAGTGCCCGTTGAGTATTCATGTGGTCAAGAGTAAGTCCACTCGTATGCACTTTTCTCATGAGAGTTTGGCCATACAGGTATAGGAGGAGATTGAGCCCACCCCTACAAACTTACTTTGCCATTCAGGTTACAAGCTTATTCAAACTTTTATTACAAATACAGCTTTATTACAACTTTTAGCAATGTAGGGATTTCAGTTGCAGAGGGCTTTTGGGACGCCAAATCCATTAGGACTTTGCTGGAAGTTGGCTACAATCAGACTGGGCAAAGTTTAGTTAGCGATGTTCACCGTTCGGCTATAATATAACAACTGTGCTTCCGTAAGAGCACCTCTTCTAATCAACAGACCTGCGAACGACCAATGAGAATTTGCACACTCCAACTCCATCAATCGGATCATTCGGCGTTGATTGCGAATTTTACCACCAATCTGGTGACAGAAAGCTGCTTCTTTCTTCTCATTTCTATGCTCTATCCCTGTCTATCTTTTATTATTTTCATCAAAATATCTTCCATCACCTTCTAGTCTATCACTGTATGTCTTCCATTATCATGTTCATCTCCTTACCTCAAAACATACTTTTTTTATAGGCGACGAATAATCTTGTTGATTTTCATACTAGAACACTAAATCCTTGTTTCAAAGCAAGCTTTTCAACGTAGATGGTGGATTGGATTTTTTTATAGACTCCTCTCTTTTATTAGTCATTTCTCACTCTACAACTTCTTACAATAGCTTTAGAAAAAACCGACAATGACTTTGATGATTTTAAAAACATTGAAGCATTGAATTGAATAATTCGAAGTGTTAAAATAAGACAGTTTCTAATCTTTCCAAAATAAATTAACATGCAAATTCTTAAATTGTTAATAAGATTTTGATTTGCACCAAGTGAGCTCAAAGTGCTTTGAAAAAAGTGCTCAAAGTGCAGTGAAAGCCTTATCACAATAATACAGTAGAGGTCACAAATTATGAAATGAAGCATAATAAATGAAAAATATATCTTTGCAAAAACAGAGAAAAATTATTATAAAAAGTGCGATATTATTAATAAACTAAAAATGGAAAAGTAAAACTAAATATAAATGTTTCTTTTACTGGCATGAACCATTCTTGACAATTGAATTCGAGTGAGAATCTTATTAGATTCACTTTTTAACATACAAAGTCTTGGAAATTGCACTCAGTGAGGAGAAATTTAATTAATTTCTAACACTATCATCCTTAATAACTGTAATTCAATAACAGAATACTGGCGAATTGTATACGTGAGCATTGAACTTGATACAGCAGGCGAATCATGAAGCGTAAAAGCACAGGTGGGAAAGACAACACAGGGTTTGTGAATCCCTTTCTTCTGTTCAGGGATGTTAGGGGGAGGAGGGGTTGAGATATTATGCACTACATTCAACGCTCATAGATAAACACGTTGCACAACCCCTTCTTCCCAAAAGTTCTTCTTATTCGCATGAGTTCTTCTTTTGTCTTTTCTTCTTCTACTCCTTCTTCATCACCTTCTTCCTCTTCTCCTTTTCCTTCTTTTACTCCTTCTTGTTTTTTATTTTCTTCTTCTTTGAATTATTTATTTTTCTTCTTCTTCTTCTTCTTCTTCTTCATCTTCTTCTTCTTCATCATCATCTTCGTCTTCGTCTTCGTCATCTTTTTTCTTGGAATTTAATAGTATCTTCTACTATTTGTCTCAATTTACTTTTTTTATTTTATCTTCCTATCCTTCTCTTCTCCACCTCCCATCCACTTTTCCGCTTTCCATTCTCATTTCTGGCTCTTTTTATGCTCCCCATCCTCGTATTTTGATAAGAATGTAACCGAAACTACACGAACAGAGAGTTGTCAACATTCTCCAGTCATGATCTACACTAACAACAGAACATTTTGTATTTCTAAGGTCCTCGAGGAATTGTTTACTTATTTCTTATTTATGGAATTTCTACTCGAATTACTCACAAAATGTTTTTATTGTTAAGAGAGAGAGAATATTAGGAATTTGATATTATTATTAATTTTTAAAATGTGTGAAATACCATTGTAATGAGCATCAACTTTTTTCTCGTTTAACCAATATTCATCTCTTTGAAATGGTAAAATACATTGATAATCTGTGAAAACATCACGATAAATGATAATAGTTGATGTCATTGTTGCTTCACACGTAAAACTGTGTGCAAATCATAACAATGGATAGCATCTGGTTTCATCCATGAGAAAACTAGAAACACAGCGTTTTCCATAAGAGGAAGAAATAGGAGTCGAGACAAGAGAAAGGTTGAATAAAACAAAACACTTGAAGTATTATTGTGCAGGGTTGTATGTTGTGACTTGTAGTACGCTACAACTCTTTTGACAAGGGCAGACTGCCAGCGTCTAGACAGCTCCATGATTTCTAACCAGAGCTGTGTTTTCTTTCTAAACAGTAATAAAGATTTTCCTCATTTCTATAAGTGATACAGGAGATAGGATAGAAATTCGCGGTTGGAATGCTGAAGTGGAAGTCGATGAATCGTGAGGAAAGAAGTTCGCTTCCGGACAGACACTTCTAGGAAAATAATAACGCACAGACAAGAATAACAAGAATGCTTTCCAACACTTCGAGAAAATACCACTCCGAGAAGAAAGCTGCAAAAACACTTCAACACATTACCCGCGCATTTGATGCATCAACTCAGCCCTTTACCAAAAAAAGTTGCCGAGTGGACCACTTGCATGGAGCGAGCACGGCTCCACAAGGAAAACTAATTCATGTTTCGTACTGAACGACTGTTCTGTTTCCATAATGCTTAAGGCTAGACGTACACCGGTTAGTCAAGACAAGATAAGACGTTTAGTCACAATACTTCACATAGTTGCTTATGAAGCAACACACGCTGATTAGTCATTGCATCGGTGTGTGCTGCTTCATAAGCAACTATGTGAATTATTGTGTCTAAACGTGACTAATCTCGTCTTGTCTTGTCTTGACTAACCAGTGTACGCCTAACTAGGGTAATAACAGTATTTATTGATATGGCGATAAATTAGTGAAACTAGTGAGGGAATTATAGATAGAGAACTGAGATTGGGCCCTTCTCTCACCTACTAAGGCCTGGAAGGCAACAAAAATATGATCAGGTGATGCGTATGATCAGGTGATCCTCTGTGTTTTCAGGGTAGAAGAGAGGAGAATTCTCAGCAAAGAGATGTAGGAGAGTCCTGTAAATGAAAATATGAAAGTTGGAATAAAACATCGGAGAATGAGGAGGAGAAGAGATTTTGAGAGAGGAGAGAGTGTGAAAGGAAGAAACGATAGGGGGGATAATGTAGACATCAGTGTCAATGCCAGGAAGAGTACCGAAAGAGATAGGCTACAGTTAGTCGAGTATATCGCCGTCTAAGGAGCGAATAAATATTGGATGAAGCTTTTCATTTCTGAATTGTAAATATCAAACGAAACTGTACAAATCAATTTTACAGCTCCCATTATTCAGGCCAGCATACTCCTTCATTGTAATGAATTGTCAATGTTTGGTTTGTAATTTCCAACATTCATCTACCACTAATCATTGAAACATTTATAGCCACTTAAATATAATCAAGTCACCATAGTTAACTGAGATTTTATTGGAGAAGTAATAATATAATTGAGTTACATATATTTGATATTGTTCACTTATGGTGCATATGGATGATGATAATATGCTAAATAAGCTTTTGGCGTTAATGAGTTTTAAAAATTTGAAAACTCAGTATCCTCAATGGTGGTTTCAAAGTGAGACCATCGATTCAGTAGTAGCATTGATTCTAGGTAGAATAGATCGGTCAAGGCATAGGGAACTTTGTGACGGTTTAGTGTTACATCAAATCGTGCTGGCCATGTAGTTCTGTCCCACATGGTAAGATAGCGCTGACGCTGGCGTCTCTCTCTCTCAATCGATCGCTCACTCACTCTAAGGCTAGGCGTACACCGGTTAGTCAAGACAAGACAAGACGAGATTAGTCACATTAATTCACATAGTTGCTTATGAAGCAGCACACACCGATGCAATGACTAATCGGTGTGTGTTGCTTCATGAGCATCTATGTGAAGTACTGTGACTAACCGGTGTACGCCTAGCCTGAGTAGCACACCCATTCTCTGTCTCATCGCCAGTTCGAGTCTACACGTACGCTTTCTAGTTACTCTGAGTTCTAAGAGATGTCGCTAGGATCGGCTTCTTCATTTGTGGTCTCAAATTTTAACGTACGATAGGAAATCTATTCTATCTAAAATCAATGGTAGTAGTTAATTATCAAACGTATATTCTCCTCCTGTTCTTGAAAGTAATTTTCATGATGGCTAATACATAGCAGTAACGATTTGTCCCAAGGCTTTTCTCATTACAGAAAGAATTGCGTATCTAATATTCTAGATGATTTGGAATCTGAAAGTAAAATAAGTCGGATAAATAAGGTCGTCAACAATTCCGCAAGTATCCACTGTCCAATGAATCAGTTTTTTATAGGTTTTTGAATAATGGCTATGTTCACATCAGCTCCAAGCTTGTGTTTGTGCCATCAAATGATTGATGAAGATGATCAAAGACTTGTTTGGAAAAGTTTTAGGCGTATGCAAACTCGTAAACGTAGCTTCCGAACCACCAGAAAGCGACTTTGAAGCTATATTTATATTATTAATTTTGAGGTCTATAAAGACCGGTTCATGTGCTACCCTCATTCCAATGACATATCCCATAGCTCATGTCAATTCGATAGCTCATCTAATACGGGATTAACTACAATACATCAACTGTTGCAAATACCGTCTCAATCATTAGCAGTTACTCTGTCAGTAACAGGTAACTAGTGGTAACTCTCCGTTTTTACAGTGTGATGTACGAACAACTCCCCGCACACCATCATTTTCGACATAATGCCTGTATTTGAAAGTGTAGAGTACAAAGGATATGGAACCTGTTGAGACATGAGAAATAAAAAGGAATAGAAGAACGATGAAAAAACGCCGCACCTTGTATTGAAATACGCTCGCTCACTTTTGCATCTTTGTTATATACTGGAAAATTCATCTTGCCCATATAGAGATGTCCTGAAAAGCTTTCCTGACAGGCACTTACAGGACATCCCTCGAGTATTGAACGAAAAATAGCTGTTCTCTCTAACTTCCCTTCTCAAATATTTTGACCTGTCAAAGAGAAGCTGCAGCCTTCTTCTCTTCAAGAAAACAGTCGGATGTAAAATGAATGTGCTCCAGAAATATACTTTCCGATATTCAATCCTTTCATCTGATTGCAACGAAAAATCACCCGTCACATCCTGGCAGGTAACATGTCACTTACAAAAATCGACTCGGGAATTTGTTCATCAGTTCGTAACGAGACTCAAGGTTCGGCTTCACTTATTTCTATCTACTACATCAGTGCTCAAATTTGATTTAATTTATTTAATTATTATTTATTATAATTCTCATTTATTTATCAATTGTTTTCTATTAATAAAGTCAATATATTGCAATACAAAATATACCAGAGTGTAGAGAATGTCACATAGAACGTTATTCGACCAAAATCTCGATTTCAGAAAATCTATCGCTCAGAACGTTGTACGGCAGACCCATTCAATTATAATCACCAATCTGACAATCCTGGAAAAGTATAGTATTGGATCATTAGGACAAGAACTTCAATACTCAAATATAATTAGATTTATGTCTTATTCAAAGTTTTTCACGGGTATGATGAGGTTGAATGTAAGAAAGGAACTGCCATTCTCAACTTCACTTCTATGAAACACTGGATCCATCCAAGTTTTCTAGATTGATTAGCTACTGTTTAGAGAATACTAGGCCTACATCATATATATTCATAAACTGAACTGACAAACGATAATATTTCACTTGAAGCTGAATGAACAGAAATTAGTTTTCGAGGAATTTCCCATACCACAATATCAATATTGTTGATATTCACAACATCAATGAATATTATTATCAATAACAAAGAATAATCCTCCCACCTTCCTGATACTGGAAATCATATCTGATATGTTGATGATAATAAATTATTAATGGACAGTTTCTGACTGATTCCAGAAATAATAATAATAATAATAATAATAATAATAATAATAATAATAATAATAATAATAATAATAATAATAATAATAATAATAATAATAATAATAATAATAATTCCGTAAAACCTGGCTGGCTCAGGTCTGGTGTCAGAGTTTTTAGGTCACTCCTGATCAGTTCAGGGTCTCTGACGTGACTTAACGACTGTTTTTATGATTCACTTTCATCATATAAAACATTTATGAATATTGATGAGAGGAAATATCAAGAGAATATTTTACAAGTATCAGGCAAGTCTATCATACATGTGGTGTGTAAGTATCAAGCGAAAATTCGAAGATAGTTCTGGAGAAAAGAGCAGCCTCATGCATGTGAAATAGAAGGTTTGTGATATCGAGGAAGATGAATGGCCGATACTGTGAGAAGCGATGGGAACCGATCAGAAACCCATGCCAAAGATGGTATCAGATCACTGATAGCACACTGCACTACTGGTAGCCCCGTGACCCTTTGGGGTGGGGGATTGAGGGGAGGGGGAGGGGTGACGGACTGGGGGCAGGTCAGGGGTAAGGGAGGAGATCGGTCGGAGAAGCTTCTCTTCTGATGTTGAATAATTGAGTGCAGACTCCTTGCGTCACATCACTCTTACACTGAATTCGCACTGAGCCCTCAACAGCATACATCTTCTCCAACATTGTCAAACATCAGCTTTCAATCTTGTTCATTCATGAAATTTTTCAAAAACATGGAAATTTATCATGAGACGTTTCTTGAAATAAATAGAATCTGTGATTGAATCTGACAGGGTTGAGTAGCGTATCATTTATCCAGGAAAATCATTATTAATAACCTCCGGAAATTGTCTACATCAATGCACAGGCCGTCAGGCACATCAGGTTATAGACAACCGCTATCATATTTATGATAGCCGGTGCTACAATAGCAAGATATTAAGCATTAACGTTATCATGGATTCTCAATTTATCAATAATTGTCAAGGATAAATTAATAATAGAATCGAAATGCTCTGTTAAAACATTTTAGTGGTATATGCAGAGAATACAAAAGTAGTCTTCTACACTCTCTGGGCATGACAAGAAAATCAGGGAGCAATCTTTCGAGATTATAAATAAGAAGATTATTTCATTAGAAATAAGAAGATTTATTTCAAAACGCAAGGAATTTAGGCCTGTAGCTAAATCCCCTCATTAGGTACTATCAAAGACGATAGGAAACTATCAATAATAAACTATTAAGTATTCTAATTGTCTTTGGTACTATCTAAACTGCTTTGAAATTTTTCAAGTCTGTCTGATATTAGTAAATATTGATCGCTGAAAAATGATATTATTTTTCATGTGTAACTCATACATTGCACAATACTCATAAAGGGTTATGTGAGACTGATGAGTTCGGAAGTCGTGGCCGCTGTTTTAATACAGAAATCGGAAAAACAAAATAGAGAAAAGTTTAGATTTTAACTTGAAAAAATTATATAATTGCTGATTTTTATTTGTATGGTAAAGTAAATTCTACGAACAGGATCATTCAGGCTATGTAATTGAGTAATGCCAGGTTATGTGGGGAAAAATCTTACAAATTAAGAACTTCCTTGCACTTAAATAAGAAGTGGCGTGGAAGATTGGCTTTGTGGAACGTTTGCCGAGTTCTTGAAGTTAAGGATATAAGACCATTCTCATTCCACCGCAGCCCACTTTTCATACCGTCATTCCAACTTTTTGCCAACTATTTGCAAAGTTGATCGTTCTTTTCCGGTTCAAAATGATCTCGCCGACATTATCAAGACTCAACTTTGCAAAGTAGGTAGCTCACAAATTAGTTCCTGGTCGGGCACCGAGTACTTTCAAGTTTGCAAACCTCGTTTCATTAGTCATTGTGACGAATCACTAGCTTTTAAGCATTTTAGGCCTAAATTAATAATTATTGTAATGAGAGATACCTACTATACTACTGTTACCGGCCTTGGAACTGTCGTTCACCCGGCTATCTTATCTTTCAGTTTCTGATAAACTGGCTAATGATGCTCCTTGCATAATAGAAAATTATTCTGTTTATTAATTCAAAGATTCAAGTATTATTTTAGTTACCTGGAATAATGCATATATCCACATAGCATGATGAACATAACCTATAGGCTACTCACCGGTAACAAAACAAACTTGTACTGCCAAAGAAATAATTTATTGTCTGTGATCCTAGATATTAATTATAAACTAAAAATAAGACTGATTATTGCTAGATATTTTTTATATGTTTCTTTGTAATTTATGTACTCTACTGGTTATGGTTATTATTATATTATTCAAAATTTAAATTAAACATTATTCAATACGGCACTCAATTAAAGTAACTACACTCGAACCTCTTTGTAATACGCTAAACTTTCAGACATGCCGCTCCATCTAGGAGATAATATTTTTGAACTAGTATTTTCTCAGCCTCTTACAAAAAGTAAGATTACAAGCTAATATTAATTAGATTTAGAAGGGATCGTTTCTTTTACTTGTATAATATATTCCCTCTCAAATTAGCTTCACATGATTGTAAAATAGGCTAGAAATACTACTTGAAGTGCTTAGACCGATGAAATCCACTGCTACTCTGACGTCACTTTTTATGTTACAATGTTAACCACCAACAGTGTGATCGGTACGTTGAAAAATTTAACCTCTTTGAAAAAGACACGACTTCGAGGATCCATGGAAGGTTGAAAGTGTTTGTTACCATCTTTGTAAATTTTATGTTCTTTTGAGTGTCAGGAAGTATATTAAATTTAAAGCCTAACTGTGATATTATCTCCGATATATTTGAAGCCGGTAGGCCACCAGTAAAGCCAACACCTACCAATTTAGAGGAGAGAACGATTTATTTGAGACGACCAAAAGCCACCAACAGCCATCCTCATTGCCTACAGGAAAATAATTTGCGTGAGTGAAAATCTATTATTAATACAGGCCTGTATAAGTGCGCGTTTGAGATAATATAAATCGGTCTCTTCGATTTAATTAGGGTTGAGCTCACTAGGCTAGTTTATATTTGTAACATTTATAATCTAAATTTCCGAGCCACGAACTCATGAAATTTCATGCTCAAACTATCCATAACTTGTTTCATCTTTATTAAAATTTATTATATACATTCTAAATTTCTTAAATTAATTCTTTAATTAGTCCAGTTCATAGTGTTATGACTGGCTAATCAACATATTTTTAAAAATTGTATCCTTTCTGAATTTGTAAATAATAACGGAACCTATCAGTATTAACCTTTTGATCTTTTCATTTCTTTCACTTGGCTCTCCTGTAGGGTATAACTCTGCTAAGATCATATATAAAAATCCGAAATAGCAAGGTTAAGCCAGGCTGAATAGAAATTGGTGTACTGTATCCGTGGGGGAAATATTTGTGTGGAAGAATAATAGAGCAGAGACTTGAAACTCAGCAAGCTGTCTCTACCTTCCACACACTTATTTCCTCATCCCGCAATATTCAGGGAGACGGTACTGGCGGCATCTGCACGAGGACGTCCAGCATTTCGGCTCGCCATATATTTGATAAAATGGATGTGGAGTTTGAGGCCTCCACAAAATAAACCTCACATAATATTTGGCGCCCAACGTGGGGCTTGATGATGATTATAAATCTACATCCTACTATTTCTACTTCTGCTGACACTCAGAAAAAATATTTTTTCAATCTTGTGCTCCTTGGTAAGGAATCAGTCATCG
Organism: Laodelphax striatellus; assembly: GCA_017141395.1. NCBI lineage: Eukaryota > Metazoa > Arthropoda > Insecta > Hemiptera > Delphacidae > Laodelphax > Laodelphax striatellus. The sequence goes on from CM029530.1 coordinate 18,503,353, forward strand.
AAGTCCTGATTTATCTGATCACAGATACAGAGTGTACCCTCCAGGTCAGCCAAGTGAACGAAATTATAAATTAATTTCTCATATTTAAATTAAATCAATAGCTTTAAAATCATACTTGTTTTTTTTTGAAGGCATGAAATTTGGGGGCTTGTAAATATTTTAAGCTTTAATTAAGTTCACCCCATATAACGATCCCGAAGTTATTTATGGTAACAGTATTAATTGAAAAATATATATATTACTATTTAATTATACTATACTTGCACTCGCTGTTCAATGTTATTTTATATGTTTTATTTGTGTAAATTGGCTGCTAATTCCAGTAGATTTTTCTATTTTCTATCTCCATGGCATCGAAACTCTAGTCACATCATATTGTTTAGTGCGCTGTTAACTTTCAACATTGAATAAATTAATCCTTGGCACTGACACATCATCTTAGCTATTGCATGCAGTCGTCAATCAATTGATTCAACAGGGAGTCATCATGAATCTCCATCCTAGCGATTCAGCCGCTTCATATATGAGTATTGGCATGGAAGGCACCACACAAGAGCCAAGTACACTTATTCCAGAACCAACCGAGGACCTGAATGAGGATCCAGCCGACGGAGAAGATAGACCGCGCGCACGTGAACCCGGGAGCCTTGATTTAACAAATTTTGAGCCAGAACTTCTGAGAAAAATGTCTTCTACCCAGGTGGAGCGCGCATGGGAACCCTACGGCTGAATCATCGCCAGTTGCCTCTGGATCCGCACCAAAGCTCAACTCGCCTGTACAATTGGATGAATCTTCCGACGTCCTAGGCCAAGTACTCGCAAATGAGAGCATGAATACCCTGACTGCTTTGCTCACACAGATAAGTCAAAATATTGACAAAAAGCTGGATAGAGCCGATGCTAAAACTGAAGCAAGGCACAAGGTACTGGAGGAAAAAATGACAGCCATGGATAAGAAATTGATGTCTATAGAAACAAGTATCAGGGAAGATATAAAATCTACTGAAGCCAAACTAGAAGCTAAACTTGAAGTGCAATCTAATGAAATAAAAACTGTAGCAAAGAGACTAGATGTTTCAGAGGCAAATATCAATAAAAGATTGGATGAAACAGAGGCAAATATGAATAAAAGATTTGATCAAGTGAAACAAGATGTTCGGACTTAAGTTCAAACAGAGTTTAATATCCGTATGACAGAGATGTAAGATAAAATACAGAAAGAATTCGAAAATCAGTCTAGAGAAAAAAAGATCCCAGGAGTTGGATGAAAAATTCCAAAAAATGTTGAAGTCACAGAAGAAGGAGTGTGATAAAATTCATGACAGTTTGAAAGGTGAAATTCAAGCAGTTACACAGAAATTTGATGGTAAGGTTAAGGAGATTAATAATCAATTGGAGAAAACAAATGAAACTCAGGAACAGATTCATACTCAAGTAAATAGTCTAACTGATCACCACACACAGTTAGAATTGAGATGTGAAAACATTGAGAAAGAAGTAGAGACACAGAGATTAGATTTATTACGAGTGGATAGTAGCATGCAAGTCAACAAGGAGGAAATGACAAATAAGTTGGCACAAACAAACTCCAAGGTTTCACAGCTGGAGGTGAAGTTAAACCAAGCGCGCATTAGTGGTGAAATTGCTGCCATACCTGAAGTACAAAATGTATCACACCTGATGCAGTCACTTGGCAAATTTGACAATACACCCAGATATCTGCAGGCTAAGCCGTTTGTGGAACAACTGAGAGTCATCCAGGACTTAGCACCAACTTCATGGCCAGTATGGAGGTTCAAACTGTCTACTTTATTGATTGGGAACCATTACTTTTCTTCATGGAAGAGCACACGAATTCCACACATTAGAAGATTTCATCAAGGCTTTCCTGAATCAATATTGGAGTGTTGACAGGCAACAGGGATTGTTGTCAGAAATTATATCCAGCCAGTTCAACTACAAGTATGACCGAACATGTACCGCCTTTGTAGCCAGGCTGAGATATCTCAACTCCCAGCTTGATGATCCGATTCCAGGCTTGACTCTCGCCCACATTGCCATGAAAAGCTACCATACCAGATCCAACTAACGCTATCCACTTCACCAATTAAGAGCTACAAAGACTTGGAGAACTATTTACATTGTGTTCAAGCAGTTACAGGAAATCATCCTCAACCTAATTACAATAAACATGGAAATTCAAACCAATCAAATAACCCAGCACCACAATTAGAACCAGAAGAGAACCCAGATAATAGTATAACAGAAAGCATGCAAGACATTGAAAATGAAACATCACCACCAGCTGACCACCACCATAACCATCACCAAAATAACAACCATCATCGCAACCACAATAACAACAATAATAACCGATCAAACAAAAACCAATTCAGGAATAACAGAAACAGAAACGATAGATTTCAGAACCAAGAGCCCTATTATGATGGAAGAGACAGAGTGAATCAAGTAGAAGGCAACCAACACCAAAATTCACTGCCACTGAGAACATCATCACCAAATAGGACTCAAAATGCAAATCAGAAAAATAACCAAGCTCCTTCAACTAGTGTAGCCAGCACCTCAAACGAGAAGTCGTCCACGCCACAGAATAAAAATAATAGTCCAGCCAATCGCGCCTGACTATATGATAGTGCTCCACAAACCTATTCTGTACGAGTCGCCACCATCTCCAAAGTTGCTCATCAACTCCATGCGATCAACAAACGAGCGCAGAGGCAACCGAGGTCACCGAAGACATGTCCGATTCAAGGCGCGACCATCCAATAGAAACGGATCACAACACCCATCTATTGAGACCTGCAGCAACCCGCCAGAATCGACTTACCAGTGTCATGCCATTTTCCATGATGATATACGGAGGCACTGCTTGAAGAATTGGATGAGACACCAGCACACTCCAACACTCAATTCCAAGCGTTTATGAAGATTGAAGTTTATGGATTAGAATTTCAGGCCCTGGTCGACACCGGCTCACAATGCAGTTTAATCCAGAATGACTCATATCAGCGCATCAAGGAGTCAGCTGACTTGGCCACCTTACCACTCGCTGGAACCTACATAGCAGGCATCAACCCAGGTCGCCGCATACGCGTCTCCACACAATGTCTATTGGAAGTGCAAGTTGGAGAATTATTATTTCCACATACCTTTCTCATATTGCCAGTAAATGGACCTCACATCATAATCGGCGCAGACTTTCTACACTGTTTCAAGGCAAAAATCGACTTCCATCTCCTACAAATCAAGCTGACTACAGATGATGATAGCGCTCAACTACAAGTTACCGCTCCACTAATTTTAGAGTCCAGTTCAGGAGAAGTAAAGAGAGTCCACTATGCTACATTGAATGAAAGTGTGCCTCGAGAATGGGGGCTCCATGAAATGGAAGAGTCTCTGGAAAAAATTATCATGTTGAAGAGCCATTACTGTGAGAAACGTAGTGAAGAAGAAAGAGATAATACAGAAGAATTATTGATTGAATTGTTGGAAAGTATTGACCAACGAGAAGATTGGGATTTACCTACTAAGGAGAAAGTGAAAGATTTATTCATCCGAAATAGGGAGGTTTTCTCTGAGCAACCTGGTCTTGCTACACATTACAAATGCAAGCTTGATGTCAAACCGCACAATGCATACTTCAAGAAATCCTATCCTGCAACCATACGCCTATCGTTATGCCGCTGCACAAGAAATAGCCCGCATGGAGGAACTTGGTATAATTGAGCCATCTACATCACACTACAGCCTGCCTATCCTGTGCGTTATCAAGAAGGATGGGTCGATACGCCTGCTTGGACGCCAGACAGCTTAACATAGTGTTAGATGATGACCGTGAGGGACCCGATAAGATAGAACAAGTCTTGCAGTCATTCCACGGCAAAAAGTTTACTCTACTATTGATTTGAGCGCAGGTTATTGGCAAATAGAAATAGCGGAAGAATCCCAATTATTTGTCATTCCTGTTTAACGGTCGAAACATGAGGTTTACTCGGCTGGCCTTTGGTATTCGAAATGCTATGGCGGTATTTATTCGTTGTCTCCGACAATCTTTGGGAGAAGATATAGCACATTTCTGTATTTTGTATGTGGATGATGGGATTGTACACTCAGAGAATATTCATGATCACTGTCAGCACTTAGATACGGTATTCTCACGTTTAATAAAGTGTGGTATGAAGTTGAAGCTATCAGAATGTCACTTCTTTTCACAGAAGGTGAAATATCTTGGCCATATAGTCACTCCTGATGGCATACATCAAGATGATAGTAAGCTTGAAACTATCAGACAGTTTCCATCTCCTGTGAATAGGCGGCAACTACAAACGTTTCTGGGTTTTCTACAATTTTATAGAAGATTCAATGCACGAATGAGCCACTACACTGCACAGCTTAGCCATGTGCTATCCACTAAAAGCCCTGGAAGTGGGGTGAAGAAGAGGAGGAAGTATTCAGACAGTTGAAGGAAGCTTTCATAGAAGCAGTTGTATTGAAACATCCCGACCTGAGTAAACCATTTTATATTAATGTTGATGCGTCAGATTATGCACTTGGTGCAGAAATATTTCAATATGATGAGGAAGGATACAGAGGTGTGTGATTGCGTTTTTAGCCGAACTCTCAATGCAGCACAGAGACGCTATTCTGTCACTGAGAAAGAGTTACTTAGTATATTAGAAGTATGTACTAAATATCGGGCACTTCTCCTGGGACGTAAGGTGTATATAAATACCGATCATAAGGCTCTAGTGTTCTTCAAGACAGCAAAGTTAAGTCATAATCGTCTATCAAGGTGGTTCCTAATACTACAAGAGTTTGACCTGGAGATTACCCATCTGCCTGGGCGGAACAACCAAACTGCAGATTTCTTATCGAGAGAAGTAGATGCAACCTACCGTCAAGAAACGACCTTCCAGTGCTACGCCCTACTAGAAGACCAAAGCGTACCATATCCACCAAACATCTCACCACTTGTTCATCATGATGCACTAACACCAGCAAAAATCAAATCAGCGCAAGCGGATGACATATCCATACAACGCATAATTAGCCAACTCACTGGTGAATCAACTCCTGACAAAGCCCATCTACGACAGTATAAATTGTATCAAGGTCTACTCTTCTATCGATCGGCAAAGACGCATTCAACTGGCAACTGATGATACCTGCAGCAATAGAAATTGACACAATTAGAGAGGCGCATGAGCGTATAGGTCACCTTGGAACACGCAAAGTACAATATGTTCTAAGAGACAGTTGCTATTTCAAAGGAATGAACCGTAAAATAGCCAAGATTATCCGAGCCTGTGATATATGCCAGAAAACTAAGATAACCGCTACCACATACGTGGTGAAATGATTCCTATCATACCAACTCGGCCTCTTGAATTAGTTTCAGCCGACATTTACGGTCCGCTACCGCAAGCAGCGCACAAGAAGAAATACATCTTTGCACTAACCTGCCTCTTCTCTAAATACACCATGCTATGCCCCATTGGCAAATTGACAGGTGAAAATTTAGCAAAATGTATAGTAGAAAGATGGGTTAATGAAGTTGGTGTCAAACGAGTTCTATCTGATAATGCTACCTATTTTTGCAGCAATAAGTGGAAGGAGATATTAGAACAAGCCAATATTCAATGGTCCAGGACGTCAACCTACACGCCTAGTGCAAATCCAGTTGAGAGAAAAATGGCTGAGATTTCTAGATTTATGCGTGCATATTGTACTAAAAGTCACCAACATTGGGTGAGGTACCTACCTTTTCTTGAGCATTGTTTAAATAACAGTATTAGTGAGAGTACTGGATTTACTCCACGAGAAATAATATTTGGTGATAGAAATATACCATTTATAGAAAAGTTGATAGACTTTCCTGACAGTAACTTACGCTGTAGTCCATTCAGCATACACCTTGTACAGAACAAATTAAGAAAGGCGGCGCAACAGCGCAAGAAATACCACGACAAGAACTCCAAACAATTTGTTTACGAAAAAGGGCAAGAGGTTCTGGTCAAAACTCATCGATTGTCAGACGCACTTGGAAAAGTAACAAAAAAGTTTTTTCATCTTTATAGCGGTCCGCATCGTATATTGGAAGTGTCACAACGGAACACCATCAAACTTCAAGATTACAATCAACCTGAACTAAGTTGGTGGGAAAATGTATCAAATGTGAAACCATATTTACGAATATGACTTTATTAAGATGAAGAACATCAATAGAAACTCCATGCTTGCACGCTGAAAAATTTGGAGGTTAGGCAGGTCGGAAACGCGCTATTAAATATAGACGCAAATATGCAGCCTAACATTGACCACATTCACTCGTCCCCGCATATATAAACAAAGGAGTTACCATCGTGATGAGCGGAATCGTCCTACCTAAAACCAAAGTTACCATCAGATTGTTCTATTAGCTGTAAATTTTGTGTATCTAGATGTAAGGAATTAGCAGACCAATGTTTTGTTTGTTGTATATAATATGTTGGCAGACTGCCACACTTTTTGAAAAGTCAAAGTTGTTATGATCCACAGGTGATCAGCTCTCAGAGCAAAGAATTTATTGAGCATGAAAATTAAGCAATTTATATCATCATTTATAATTACCTATTGGCAAAACCTTATAAGAGGTAAAAAATAAAACACACAAAAAAAAATATATATATTTATTAACTCATTTATACTGGCAAACTAATCAATCTAGTCATCAGTCATAGTTACCTAGGATCCATTTGTGCAGACAGCAGTTATTTGTTATTTGTTGAAGTTATATTTTTAAATTGTTGTTAATGTTATAAATTCTATTGAGTGCCATTATATTTAAGTCTAGTCAGTAATTGTTAGTAGAGTTATCCATTTATTTATTTCTATTTGAGGCAAAAACTAGCTCTATTCGTCTCTATGTTGAGATTTAATGAAACCTTCAATTGGCTGTACTACCCTTTTCGATTTCATTAAATCGGGGGCTTTATGTGACGAATCACTAGCTTTTAAGCATTTTAGGCCTAAATTAATAATTATTGTAATGAGAGATACCTACTATACTACTGTTACCGGCCTTGGAACTGTCGTTCACCCGGCTATCTTATCTTTCAGTTTCTGATAAACTGGCTAATGATGCTCCTTGCATAATAGAAAATTATTCTGTTTATTAATTCAAAGATTCAAGTATTATTTTAGTTACCTGGAATAATGCATATATCCACATAGCATGATGAACATAACCTATAGGCTACTCACCGGTAACAAAACAAACTTGTACTGCCAAAGAAATAATTTATTGTCTGTGATCCTAGATATTAATTATAAACTAAAAATAAGACTGATTATTGCTAGATATTTTTTATATGTTTCTTTGTAATTTATGTACTCTACTGGTTATGGTTATTATTATATTATTCAAAATTTAAATTGAACATTATTCAATACGGCACTCAATTAAAGTAACTACACTCGAACCTCTTTGTAATACGCTAAACTTTCAGACATGCCGCTCCATCTAGGAGATAATATTTTTGAACTAGTATTTTCTCAGCCTCTTACAAAAAGTAAGATTACAAGCTAATATTAATTAGATTTAGAAGGGATCGTTTCTTTTTACTTGTATAATATATTCCCCTCTCAAATTAGCTTCACATGATTGTAAAAATAGGCTAGAAATACTACTTGAAGTGCTTAGACCGATGAAATCCACTGCTACTCTGACGTCACTTTTTATGTTACAATGTTAACCACCAACAGTGTGATCGGTACGTTGAAAAATTTAACCTCTTTGAAAAAGACACGACTTCGAGGATCCATGGAAGGTTGAAAGTGTTTGTTACCATCTTTGTAAATTTTATGTTCTTTTGAGTGTCAGGAAGTATATTAAATTTAAAGCCTAACTGTGATATTATCTCCGATATATTTGAAGCGGTAGGCCACCAGTAAAGCCAACACCTACCAATTTAGAGGAGAGAACGATTTATTTGAGACGACCAAAGCCACCAACAGCCATCCTCATTGCCTACAGGAAAATAATTTGCGTGAGTGAAAATCTATTATTAATACAGGCCTGTATAAGTGCGTTTGAGATAATATAAATCGGTCTCTTCGATTTAATTAGGGTTGAGCTCACTAGGCTAGTTTATATTTGTAACATTTATAATCTAAATTTCCGAGCCACGAACTCATGAAATTTCATGCTCAAACTATCCAAAACTTGTTTCATCTTTATTAAAATTTATTATATACATTCAAAATTTCTTAAATTAATTCTTTAATTAGTCCAGTTCATAGTGTTATGACTGGCTAATCAACATATTTTTAAAATTGTATCCTTTCTGAATTTGTAAATAATAACGGAACCTATCAGTATTAACCTTTTGATCTTTTCATTTCTTTCACTTGGCTCTCCTGTAGGGTATAACTCTGCTAAAATCATATATAAAAATCCAAAATACCAAGGTTAAGCCAGGCTGAATAGACATTCGTGTACTGTATCCATGTGGGAAATATTTGTGTGGAACAATAATAGAGCAGAGACTTGAAACTCAGCAAGCTGTCTCTACCTTCCACACACTTATTTCCTCATCCCGCAATATTCAGGGAGACGGTACTGGCGGCATCTGCACGAGGACGTCCAGCATTTCGGCTCGCCATATATTTGATAAAATGGATGTGGAGTTTGAGGCCTCCACAAAATAAACCTCACATCATCAAAACTCGATTCCATATAACTCGTTTGAGATTATCTGTAATTGATTGGGTATGGAGAGAGCTATTATATGGGCTTTTACCTCCCCATCAACAGCAACCGTCGGTTAAGAAAAGGGTGGAAAGGTATGCTCATCGTACAGAAGGAACTGAAAATTATTAATATGGTATCACAATTAAATTCATCGTTTTTCCCGACATCAGACCTTTCTTTAGACATTCTAGTACTAATCCTTGAGTAAGTATAGCGAGAAAAGATATATATTGTCGCTCTAGTATCAAGAAATTCTCAGCCAGCCATTTTGGAACACACTTGGAGAAAATGTGGGACAGAACGGAACTATGAATGCAGATAGAATTATAATAGTCTAAAATTCCACGTTTAAATTTGTATCTTTACCAGAGATAATTCCTCTCCTTTTCTGTGCCTATACATGAGATACACTTATATAATAATATGTACTTGTGTATGAAACATCCACCTCAAACAAATAAAAACTTAAACAATTTTTTGTTTATTCAAAATGTATGAGGAATGGTTGAGGCTCACCCAAAATGTATGAGCTTTTCTAATAGGCGACTGTTTCTGGGCTAGTCAAGCTCAAATATCTCATACATGTGTACGAACGTGAACATCCCTCAAAAAAGACATGAATGGTGAATTTTCAACAAAGAGAAAGAACAAAAAGGGATAGATTCATATAATTAATTTGAATAGAATCATATGAACCCATAGATTCATATAAAAATGAATATTGATATTTTCTTATGGCTCATTCTTCTCATTCAACATAGCTCAAATAATTTTTTTTTCCTATTACTCTGATAATTCCCATCTATTTTCATCAAGAATTGTTCAAAAGTAATAACAAAAATTATGCTAAAGTAATATATTACTTAAATTAAATGAATACTGCGAAAACAGTCATCAGATACATAATAGCGAGTTACTCTACAGCGTTAGCTACGATGAGTGGCATTGTTTAGAGCTCGTTTCCTCTCAATTACCGGTACAATCTTACCGACGATAAATGAATTCCCTGCGCTATGAATGCAATCTTCCAGCTCGGGCAGATTCACAAAACAATTCGAGAGCGGAGAAGAGAAACTGGTCTGTGTGCGGCACGAGCATGATTGGAAAATGGCTGAAGAATAAAAGGCAACATAGATACGGAAAGTGAAAAGAGAAGGGTGATTCTATTTGCTACGCACGAAGCGAGCAGGATTGAGGTGGGAAAGGATGATGATGAAGAAGAAGAAAGTGTATGAAAAGTGGTTGGTTGCGAGAGGATTGTGACAGTGAGAGGGAGGTGAGAGAGTTGAGAGAAAGAGAGAGTGAGAGAGGATCGCCAACAAAGTAATCTCTTTAACTCTTTTCCCGTCCCCTTTTGCTTTTGCGTTCATCCATTTCCACCAAACTACCTAGTTTCCCCACTCTAACAAGGCAATTCAACTCTTGCTTCCACCTCTGCTCTGCTCTGCAGTTTGGGCCGCGTAAAACACCAACAAAGATAGAGTCGTGAGATACATGAAATACAACGCGCCGCGCAGGCATACAGAAGGAAATCCACGAAGAGCCGGAATAGGCCTAGGCCAAGTTTGGAGAATTTTGAAGAGATTGCCGGAGGAACGTATAGAATAGTGAACTACCTTCTTCTATTAATATATTTGAATCGAAATCTTCCAAAGCCATTAAATTAGTTAACGATGTCAACACCAAATTATTATGAAAAAAAAACTGCCAAACATAAAGACAAACTGAATTGCATCCACAGGAAATCTGTAACTGACATTTTAAAAATAATTACTGAATCGGATTTTTCGACGAAGTGAATTAATAACAACAACTTTGAAATGCAATTATACAGTGTTTTTTCATAGTTAAATAAATTCTGAATCGGATTTCTCAACAAGGATAGGATTAATTTGTTCGTGTAATTATTGTAACAAATTCGATTCGACTGTTCAACAATTCAATGTGACAGCATGAGGCATGATATTAATAATTTGATGTAATAAATTCTACGAATGCTTTAAATCACTTTGAGTTTTTTCAACACTAATTAATTTTACCTCGATAATAAATTGATCTCATCATTCGATTATCTCACTCATGGTTTCAGTAATTAGAATTTTTTCAGAAATTGATCAATTTATGAAACAAGCAGAAACCTTCCAACATGGATATCAGTGATCTTTATACAGAGTGATCGTAAAGTCGCGCAACCCAAAATAATAACAGTCTTAAAAAGCTGTAATGTGTTATTGATTTTTCTTCCAAAGTTTATGAAGAGACTTTTTGGAGAACGAATGAACGTTTCACTTATCGTCTGCAGTCTGTCGTCAGTCAAAACACTTGGTCGGCCGGTACGATTACGGTCATTCACGCTACCTGTATCCCGAAAACGATGAAACAAACGACATATATGGTCGATTTGTTTGGTACTTCAACATCTGGAAAGGCATTGGAGAAATGTTCTTGACACTTTGCGTAGGATTTCGATTCACAGTAACTCAAAACGATAGAAATACGTTGTTCTTGCGTAAAAGACATTGCGACTTGAACTGATCAAACAAATTGATTTCTGGCTAATTGTTGCCCGATGGCGTGATATGGCAGTGCAGCCATCTGCTGTACTACTGGACGAAAAATTCCCATATGCAAATCATACTTTACAAATTTACCTGTCATTCCTAGACGGCTTCAAACATTGGGTTGCGTGACTTTTCGATCACCCTATACATGGCTTATTTGCAGGATGTCAGATTCATTTTTCGTTGGTATCAATTACCTCTCGAGCTATATTACACTTATCTTTTGAAATAGTAACTCGTAGAACTGGTAAAATAATAGTGTACAGGATTATCCTATACCATATAATACAATTAATTTTTTATCTTACTCCAGTTCTAATATCAATTAGGCATGACAAGTGTAAATGGAATAGTTTTTTTGATCTCATGTACGATATTTCTTAACTCAGGCCCTACTAAGCCTAACTGTATGATATAATTCACACATACAAAAGCAAGCAGTGGGTTGAAGAATGAGAGGCTAAAAGGGTACATGAGATTCTTCTTCTTTTTCTACTTCTTCTTCTTCTTCTCCTTCTTCTCTTCTTCTTCTTCTTCTTCTTCTTCTTCTTCTTCTTCTTCTTCTTCTTCTTCTTCTTCTTCTTCTTCTTCTTCTTCTTCTTCTTCTTCTTCTTCTTCTTCTTCTTCTTCTTCTTCTTCTTCTTCTTCCTCTTCACCTTCTTCTCCTTCTTATTCTTATTCTCCTTCTTCTTTGCTCGCAACGTACGGTAACAATACCATAACGTAATCTATTGGTGCTTTAATACAATTCTATATTTAATTGATAATTAATTTTTGGTAAAAGATGAAATTGATGCAATCGAATAACAACCTCAACTGTAGTAGAACTGGAAATGGATGAATATGATTGGTATTTGGCAGTCAGCGACAGAATATCGACGAATGCGAACTACAGATTGAGCAGGCTGTTGTGCAAACGCCATTTCAATGTGTAGGAGACAAATATGCTAACCGCGCTTGTTTGTTCCTTCCTGCGCCTAATGTTAGTGAGCAAATAGTGCACTGAACAAGTTTGTGGCAACACCTCATCTGGCGAGTCAGCAGCAGCAGCATCAACAGCAGCCGAACGCCACCAACCAACCAAATAAGCCCAGGCCCACTTGCACTTATGTATACTTGTTAAACTGCAATATTCACTCCCATTCCACCACTAGCACACCATTGCAATCCTAATACACTGCTTTCAACCGCAATCACAGAAATAGTACTCTATCTTTTCCCTTTCAGGCAAAATTTCAACGGTACAATAGTAAACATTGAACATGGTTTCACAATCAAAGCAAATTTTTTAAAATTAAGTTCATTAATATGTTGAGTGAGAGTGCACATAACTACACTTGAATTGAATAATGTTCTCCATTATCTAGTTGAATAGATTTTATACTATTCTTATCCTACACGCACTTATCGGAGGTTAATGGAGCCAATGAGCTGAAGTCATTCCTCGAAATAATGTCATCATGTGAGTGAGCGGCAATTTTCCTAATCGTCCCACTACCCTAATATTACGCAACCTCACCCTATTATTCTGCTGGGGTCCTATGTTGATCAGATTCACTTCTATTCAACAAAAAAAATCAATATTTACAATAAAATTGATTTATTCCCTTCAAGAAACGAGAGAAATCAAAATTTTAATGCGTAAAGAATATAAGCTTCAGACTGAAAAACTACATAATACTATCTATCCTTTATTATACTCGATACTATTTGTATGATATTTATCACAATTCTATACATACTATATACAATTATGGTAACCCATGTACTAAGGTAAGGAGTAGTAAGGTAAAGTAAATTATTCTTTAACGTAGGTAAAGTAAATAGCCGAAATTATAAGTAATACTCCCTTGGGTGAGTGTTACGACAATGTTCTGGTTTTGATCATATTTGCTTATGGTTTTCTGGATAATTGAGTAAGTGAGCTCACAGATCATTTAAAATGATATGTTGCAGAGGCGAGGCTAATCGGTGAGATTAGATAAGAGGCAGCGCCTACCACTCCCGTTGTAACGGAGACCGGCTCCTCCAAATACAAAAATTGATGAGCTTCAAAATCGCTTCCCGGTGGTTCGGAACCCACCTAAAGCTGTGGGTCCATTTATCTCTCATCATCATCCTTCCCATTACCCACGCACAAGCTTAAAGCTTATGTGGGCATCATCCCTAGCAAAAAAAAAAAAAAATGTTCTCTATGCAGAGTCTCTCTGTGTCAATTGGATAATGAATTGGAAATTATACAACAAAGGATCAAAAACTCTATATCATATTTTAATGTTCAAATTTTATGTCATTGAGATAATTAGAGATAGAATTGTTTAAAAGTGTCACTTTTCACGCTACATAATTATTTTTATCAATGAGTGCGATTCCAAGAAATACTGGAATTCTCTTTCAGATGCGAGATTGGTGTGAGAAGGTGTAAGTGAGAGTGAATTTAGAGGACATTCCGGCGGGATAGAGGAAGCCGGAAATTACTTTGTTGCTTAATCTTGCAGTGCAGTGCTCCTCCAGTGTCAACTCACACCACGTGGCTCTGAGGCCCATTTCGCCGGCCCACAAATTGCCTACAAATTCTCCCAACCTAAGATTGCAGATTCACACAGCAGCTGAGGTCAGGCTAATCATCTTATGAGACTGGCCTCTCACATTCAGGTTGGGTTGGCTGATATATACCTGGATATGGGTCGGGTACCTAGTTATCCCATCCATCAGAGCGGAAAATTCTTGTCACTGCAATTTGATCATACTGCAGCTTTTCATTCATGTAACTGTTTTCTGGTTAGCTGAATGAATTTCAATTCAATGCTCACTGATGAAAAATATGTACACGGCACTGTACCCCCAAGGTGCAAACCCAATTTAATCATTTTCTAGGATAGAAATAAATGGAACAAGAAATTTGTAGTACTTACATGTTTATTTTCCATATTCCTTAAATATTTGTTACGTAACTAGTTCTTTAGTACAATGAAATTGAGTATTCTAATCAATAATAATTGACTGTAAAAAGGTTATGCAGACGATTGTTTACTTCATAGAAAGATTATTCAGTTGAATGCCAGCCAGCCGGCATCCACTTGTTATCAGTCAGCTGTTATCTCTGTCACTCTGATTCTCGCATAATTGTTTCTTCTGTTAATTTTTATTTGAATGTATTCCTATATTTCAACCTGCTGAAAAATCTGCTCATTATAATTCCCTCAAAATTTTTTAATTTAATTTAATATTCTAATGTGTTTGCTGCTATGGCACACTTGTGATTTTTGAATCAGCGTCAACGTCCTATTGGACAATTCAGATTTCCTGATCGCCTATTGGTGAATTTTCTTTGACGTCACCTTCTTCTCCGAAAAGAAATTGCCTCTTGATTTCCGGGGAAGAAGGACGCTGAGACGCTTTTGGCTTGTTGTTAGAATCAGAGGTCCGCTCTATGCCTCTTAAGTGTTAATTGTTAATTGTTTTTTTTATGTCTCACTAAATGTGCTGATTTAAGTGTAAATTAAATTTCCCCTGTCGTGGAAAGTTCATATGATTGCCATGCTTAATTATTAAATTCGGATATTCGTCAAAACTCGAGGTGGAAACTCATTCGCCATTCAAGGAGCCGACCACGTGAGCCCGAAAATTGCTGCCATCAATTCTACAGATTGTGAGTGCGCGGGTTTTTTCATTATTGGCCAATAACGTGAGTGAGAATTTAAAATTTATTACGAATCTCTACGGCATATTTGCGCTGGCATATCAGTTTGTGAAAACTTTCTGCGCCATCCTTTACCTGATTCAAAAGCACCTTAGGCAAAGCCTATTTGCTATTTATTCAAAATTAAATCAATCAGTTTATTCAAGAACTTTATTAAAAAATTCAATTTTCTAAATTCATTTCAAAATTCATTGCTGTAAATTTACTTATTATTCTGATTTTTGCAATTATTTGTATAATAAATCTCATTTATCTTATTTTTGTAGTTAGTCAATCAAACCTGATCGACTCTGGCTGTGGCCTATTGATATTTCATTTCAAGAAATTTGAAGTCAATCACTCTTATAGTGATCTATGACTTATAGTATTCCCCGACCTTTGTCGGCGGAAATTTTTCAAGTTATTTATAGTATATTCACCGACCGTTGTCGGCAGAATTCAGTTAGGCCTAATCAATCTCTCTTTTTAATTATATTTTATTCTGCCCTCATCCGAACTAATCAAGGAAATTTATGCAAATATCCTAATTGCAAAAATAATATCCTGATTTGTCCGGATGAGCGTAGATCAATTGAGTTCATCTCTATCGAATTTCTTAGTGTGAGGTTCGAGTTGGGTGTAGCACCAGCACTTGTGAAAATATTTTTCTACCGACTGTGGCACCCGGCTGATAATTCCAGTAAAATTTATAAAAATTCCAGTGCGTACGTGCTCACACACAACCCGAATCTGACAAAATGGCGCCCGAACAATCAGACACTCAGTGAAGGAAGGGAAATTTACATTAATGTGTTTTCTTACAGGAAGATCTGCGACCAGGAGGCAGTAAATTAATTTAAAAAAATTTTTATTTCAGAAATCGGCGTGTATGCGGAGAACTTCAAGTAGGATACCTCTGTTTACTTATCTTAAGTAGAAATAAGTCACAGTCAGAGTCGAACAAGTTCTAAGCATATAGTGCCTAGCCTAGTGCTTTATTTAAATTACCGTTATCCCATAATGAGCAGATTTTTCAGTAGGAAACACATGCTTATTATTTAAGAAGCATTATTGTAGTAAATCAGCATTTTCAAGTTTTATTGAACTTGAATCTAATACTTGATGATTTTCTTGTTGTTTTGTATTATTGTTTTATTGTGTGCTTGTATAGTGCCAATTGCACATAAGCCGTATTTTTGTCGCGATATTCGTATTATCGTTACTTTTGGGGTTGTGGGACACAATTCTTCAAGCTTCGATTCTACAACTAGGCTATTCACTAACCTGGTTTCGTTATCCATATTCCTGAGGCATTTTGGAACTTCACACATCACTATCATCATAGCTCAACACTTCACTACACTATTTCGTCAACTCATTTCGCGGTTCACCATGGAGAATAAAGAATCTTCTTCACCGTTTTCACTGGAGAACAGTCTGTCTTCAATAGATCTGCTTCCTCGACCGGTGAGAGTGCCACTTCGGTCGAATTCCACCAGGATGTGAGCGAGACGTTATCTTCAACCTTGGATGAGAGTCATCTTCTGCTTACATCAGTGCGACCAACTCCAGATACTGAAGTCGGCCAGCTACTTCAGAACTTTACCACAGAACCGAGCCAGGAGACCGATCAATCATCCTCAAATTACGTCGCAGAGGAGGATGTCGACCCCACGAAGAATATTCCTGTTCCCCCGGGCACATTGGACATCATCCTGAATGCTATCAAACGTCAATCTGCCGAACAAAATAAAAATATGAGGGAATTGACAGATAAATTAGAGGGAAGAATAAGTGTCAATTAACACAGAAATTAGATGGAACCAAGAAGGAGTTGAAACAACACAACTTAGAATTGAATAGTCAATTGTCTGATAGATTAGAAAGGAAGATAGAGGAAGTGAAGTCAGAATTTCAACAGCAGCTTAAAACAATGTTGAAACTTTGCAGAAAGAAATAGCTGTGAAACAGAATGAAGCTACTAATTACACAAACGAGCAGGTACAAATTGTCAGAAGTGAATTTGATGGAAAATTCCTAACCCAACATAATGAATTTAATACAAAGCATAATGACTTGGACACTCAGATTACCCAGGCTAATGCTAAGCTGACAGAAACTGAAGCTAGATTGACTGGTTGTGCAAAACTACAAACACATCACACCACTCAAATTAATCAGTTAAGAGTAGATGTTACTCAGATTTCGGCAGAGAATCTAAGCTCTGAAGTTATTCAAGAGTTGAAAACGCAGTTAGCCCAAACTAAAGCTGAATGTTTACAAATTAAGAATAATTTGATTAATGCTCCAAGTGGAAATAGCGCCAATATCGGTCAATTACTATCTTCATTACCGATTTTTGATAACACCGAATTCACAATCCAACCTCGAGCATTTATTCAGCACTTACAGGCTATTGACTCAGTTACTCATATTCCCTGGTTAACTTGGTGAGTGCATCTCTTGTTGTGTTTACAGAAAGAACCTCTAATACATTTTAGGAGCCGAATAGCTGAATTCAATTCACTTCAAGATTTCATTGACAACTTTTTAGCCACGTTTTGGTCATCGGCAAAACAACGAGCCCTACTGTCCCATTTAATTACATGCAAATACGACAGGAATGCTGGCTTGTCTATGACTGCATTCTCGGCGCATATTCGCTATTTGAATAACTTAATGGATAATCCATTAGAAAGCGGTAATCTGATTGAAATATTGATTGGAAAATTACCTCATTTCATCCAGACAGCATTGAGTTCGCATAATTTCAAATCGTATGATGAATTTGAATCGTGCTTATACCGACTACAGAATGTTGATGACAGATTCAATTCCAATAACAGACAGCCTAGGTTAGTAAGAGATGAGAAGTTAGATGGAAATGGAAATGCAGAAGGCAAACACCAACAAAATAATAATTATTCTGGAAATAGACAACAGAATAATGGTAATAGTAATAGGAACAATTCTCGTGAATTTAATAACACAGAAAATATAATTGTTTCTAACAAACAGGCATCAACATTCATTCCAGAAAACATAACCTCTGATTCTGGGAGTGCGAGTCTTCGGCCAACTACGCCAGAGCCTTCTACGTCGTCGACATCACCGCCACGGCCATCTGCATCTGGACAGAATACTCAACAGAGCACTAATTCAAATAGCAGTTACAGAAAACAATTTCGACCAAACAACCAAGAAGGAAATAACTCACAGAGAAAAAATAATAGCTGACAATTACTACCAACTGTCTTGAGCAGTAATGAAGAAAGATTTCCTACTTTCAAGACAGCTCGGAGGAAAAGGAAAGCTAGACCACCAGACTGCAACAAAGTGGAGCGGCTACAAGATAAGCAGCACCAGAACCGCGTCAAGGTGGGTCAGCGACCGTCACACCGAACCACGACAGAGTGTGCTGCATGGAGTATGCCATCTGGGGGGCCAAGCAAAGCTGTACTCCAGTCAAGCGGGGAGGAGCCTCCACCTTTCCACTTCAAAGAGGGCACACAATTTGAAGAAGGATTAGCACTCTTCAACCGGATCTGTCCCACCAAATCATGGAAAGGACTATGGACCGACACAGCAGCAGCTGCTTAATTTCAGTCAGACCAGCTTCACTGCTACGGTAACCATCCTTGTAAGCCCGTACTGTCTGCCAATGTTGCGTCAGGTCAGCTACTGTTCATCAGCTACCTGCTACGTCCTGGGTTTGCTTCACAAACCTCTTATTACCTGGTCAGCCATTATGATGCCACACACTGACACCATCATGCCTGTCACCAGTTTCTACTGATATTGGCACTCAACACCATTCATCAACTTTAGCATGGGTGCCAATATTCAATCAACTTTGGTCATCAATGGAGAAGCTTCAGCATCAAGACATCCCCTAGAGCATCTCCAGTCTGCTGCATTGAGCTACGACTCTGCGCACTGCCAGCTCATGGGATCATTATGCCATGATCTTCATCACCGCCATGACATCTTCTGTGCGTCGCTTTGGATCTTCAGCATCGAGCTATGACTCTGCCTCCATGGACCCACAGGATCATCAGGCCGTGATTGACATCATTTGAGCTTCACCCACAACCCAAAGTACGATCGTCTTTGTAATATTATTAGTGTTAAGATTTTGTTCAATGTACTCTTTATTATTTTGCATTTCTAGCAGATTATTATTGTATAAAACTATGCCTGCTAGAGTTTGATGGTGGAATAATATTATATTGTCAAATTAAAAATATCACAGACAAAAAACATTTTCAAAAAAAAAAAAATCTTTTCAAAAAAAAAAAAAAAAAAAAATATAATGGCCAGTAACGTAAAAAAAAAAAAAAAACCAAATAAAAACAACAAATTAAAAAAAAAAAAGGCCAAAGAAAAACAGGCTGTGATATTAGTTTTAAGCTACATTTATATAACCCTACTCAATCGCGAATATTAATGTTTGTTATTGTTATGAATGTTCATGCCATTGCATCACATAAATGCTCATATATAGCAACTTGTCAATGCTGTTGCAAAATTCAAAGCTTTGGACCTTATGTCCCGCTATGAAGTGTCTCTGTAAGCAACATGCATTTTAAAAACTCATTTATTAGTGTTATTTGTAAATTATTATGTAACATTTATGCATGATATTATTCTAATTTTTGTAATTGTAATAAGCCATTGCTATAAACCAACAGGGAATTGTTAAACATCTTAAGAGCAAAATGATTTTATTTCAAGCAGTTAGGAATCAACATTCAAACATTTTTACATTTTTATAATTGAAGCACATGCAGAAACAGGTGGCCATGCTCGTTGTGGAGCGCATCTTCCATGCACTAGGGCATACCTAATACAGACCCATGAATTACTCAATTTTCTACCTTGTGCCATTGAGGCTTTTATATTGTTAAATTTCTTAATCAATTCACACATGTTACTACTTGGCACCTTAAGTGCACTCTATGCTGATTTATGAGCCTTCACTCATACTCTTCTGCATCCACGCTGTGATGGGGGCTTGCATGCTTACCCATTCCGGCGTAGGAATTTTCTTTAGGATTTGCAGTAGCCTTAGGTTCAATGCATAGTGCTTGTGGTCTTATACAACCCCTGCACATCCTTTCTTTTGTCCTATGGACATTTTTCTAGCAGATTTTTGTATTAGTAGTGTTTTGTGTTCAATTCTAGTCATAGCTATAGTAAGTTCATTGTGTTGATTACACCTCTGACGGTGGAAATTTAAAAAGCTTTATTCTAAACCCTTTCAAATTTGGGGGCTTTTATGTCAAGGTGCAAACCCAATTTAATCATTTTCTAGGATAGAAATGAATGGAACAAGAAATTTGTAGTACTTACATGTTTATTTTCCGTATTCCTTAAATATTTGTTACGTAACTAGTTCTTTAGTATAATGAAATTGAGTATTCTAATCAATAATAATTGACTGTAAAAAGGTTATGCAGACGATTGTTTACTTCATAGAAAGATTATTCAGTTGAATGCCAGCCAGCCGGCATCCACTTGTTATCAGTCAGCTGTTATCTCTGTCACTCTGATTCTCGCATAATTGTTTCTTCTGTTAATTTTTATTTGAATGTATTCCTATATTTCAACCTGCTGAAAAATCTGCTCATTATAATTCCCTCAAAATTTTCTTAATTTAAATTAATATTCTAATGTGTTTGCTGCTATGGCACACTTGTGATTTTTGAATCAGCGTCAACGTCCTATTGGACAAATCAGATTTCCTGATCGCCTATTGGTGAATTTTCTTTGACGTCACCTTCTTCTCCGAAAAGAAATTGCTTCTCGATTTCCGGGAAGAAGGACGCTGAGACGCTTTTGGCTTGTTGTTAGAATCAGAGGTCCGCTCTATGCCTCTTAAGTGTTAATTGTTAATTGTTTTTTTTATGTCTCACTAAATGTGCTGATTTAAGTGTAAATTAAATTTCCCCTGTCGTGGAAAGTTCATATGATTGCCATGCTTAATTATTAAATTCGGGTATTCGTCAAAACTCGAGGTGGAAACTCATTCGCCATTCAAGGAGCCGACCACGTGAGCCCGAAAATTGCTGCCATCAATTCTACAGATTGTGAGTGCGTGGGTTTTTTCATTATTGGCCAATAACGTGAGTGAGAATTTAAAATTTATTACGAATCTCTATATTTGCGCTGGCATATCAGTTTGTGAAAACTTTCTGCGCCATCCTTTTCCTGAGTCAAAAGCACCTTAGGCAAAGCCTATTTGCTATTTTATTCAAAATTAAATCAATCAGTTTATTCAAGAACTTTATTAAAAAATTCAATTTTCTAAATTCATTTCAAAATTCATTGCTGTAAATTTACTTATTATTCTGATTTTTGCAATTATTTGTATAATAAATCTCATTTATCTTATTTTTGTAGTTAGTCAATCAAACCTGATCGACTCTGGCTGTGGCCTATTGATATTTCATTTCAAGAAATTTGAAGTCAATCACTCTTATAGTGATCTATGACTTATAGTATTCCCCGACCTTTGTCGGCGGAAATTTTTCAAGTTATTTATAGTATATTCACCGACCGTTGTCGGCAGAATTCAGTTAGGCCTAATCAATCTCTCTTTTTAATTATATTTTATTCTGCCCTCATCCGAACTAATCAAGGAAATTTATGCAAATATCCTAATTGCAAAAATAATATCCTGATTTGTCCGGATGAGCGTAGATCAATTGAGTTCATCTCTATCGAATTTCTTAGTGTGAGGTTCGAGTTGGGTGTAGCACCAGCACTTGTGAAAATATTTTTCTACCGACTGTGGCACCCGACTGATAATTCCAGTAAAATTTATAAGAAATTCCGGTGCGTACGTGCTCACACACAACCCGAATCTGACAATATGAATGAGATTATTTGACTCTAGTAACTCTCTGTTGTTTTTTTTTTCTCAAGTTAATCAATTTTTTTCTAGAAACATTGCACCAGAAATACGGTATTTTTCAAATCAACTTTTCAGATTTTTCGTCATCATGATAATGATACGATAATTCTCGTCATTATGATGATCGTATTACCCATATTACCATACATACCCATATTTTAGATGTTTATAGTTTATGTTGATGAGGAAGCTCATGATTTTTCACAGGCAAAAGATTGAAATTTATAGACATTACAGAGCAAATCTTATAAAATAAACCGATTCAACGATGATCCAAAGAGCATAATGGTATGGTGTTCAAAATGGGGCAGCCATCGTGATATTTTCTGCAATTGAGAAAAGCGTTTCAACGTTTGGATTAATTTCTTAAAATAGGCTAATCTGAAAAATAATCAATCTGGATAATTCTAGATAATTAGGTGGTTCGGGACCCTTAACACAGGCCTAAAATACAGGCTTATCGTGCATACGGACAGAAAGACGGACACGAGTACGATCGCAATAAGGCCCTATCTATAGGGTCCTTAACAGAATCAACGTCTTATCAGATTGATAATTTTGAAAGACGATCGAGATATTCATTTCTCATTTACATTATTACAGATTCATTACAGCATATAAAAATCTCTAAGCTTAATAACCTTCTCACGTTTCCATAATGAACGTTTTTTACACATTTCTGTATAGATATAACACCAATGGCACGATACGCGCCGCAAAAGTATAGTTGGACTCCACGGAACGTGACCAAGAGGAACTCGAACGTGACAACTCGTAAAATAATCATTTAATTGAATTATTAGAGGGGGTGAAAAATTAGAAGGTGAGGACCAGCTAATTTCGTTGATTAAAAGCACTTTTGACGTTGTTAATTACAGCAATCAAGTTTGAATAATGACAGTGGCACAGTCAAGATTCTAAATCATGGAATATTTCGACAATGTTAACCCAAACTTAATAACCGTAAAGAGAATAATTAATTAGGCTATCATAAACGGCTTCAAGAGCCATTCATTTTGCAAAATCAAGCTTATTCATCTTTGATTTCCACTTTGAATACCATTCTCATTGGTTGGTTGGAATTTAATTATTTTCAATTATCAACACATCATGTAAAGAATAAAACATCAATAAAAAGACCACAAGTTGTTACAATAATTGTAAGTTGTTACAATTTATTAGTATTTCGAGTTCGGTATATCAAGTTTCGGTTGTTAAACAGTTATTAATCTCTGGTAATCCAAAATACATACAAGTAGTGAGCAGCAGATTATAATATATTCTATATATTATATTATATATTAGAATATATAAAGAGCGATTTGATTGGTAGTGATGTCCTATCATGGAAAACACCTGCTATTGGCCAAGATGGAAGTGTCTTATCTTAGCCAATTGCATGCCAGTTGATCTAGGTATTGTATTCTTACAGTACGTATTATTCTGTTGTAAATGCTTTTGTGATTTATATTGTGATACTTTGTGATTTTTTACAATAAATCTTCTCTTTCTTTCCCATTGTTATTAAAAACCGTAATCTTAAACTCTTACCAAAAAACGTAAAACTCAAAATATTTTGGAGAATTCATGCTTTCCTTCCGAATTCTCATGTGACCTACCTTTCACATTGTTCTCGAGAGGTAGCGTGAAGAAAACTCAAACCATTGAAAATAGGTAATTCTTTCCTTGCAGCCCACTTGAATAAGTATAAGAGTGATGGACGGAATTCCAAATAGCTATTGAAATGTACAGTGCATTGAATAAAACGTCCTACTTAAGGAATAGATTCGGATGGAAGCTTTTATAGCGGCAGAATGCTGTCACACACGGGCACACACAACACAATACTGAAATAAAAAGAGAGGAAAGAGATTTCAAGATAGAGCATGTTTTGAAAAAGAGAGAGAGAAGGAATGAGTGATTGAGAGAGGAGAGAGAATAGGTCTGCAGAATGGAAATGCATGCTCGCCACTCGCATCTCTCGAGGGATGTCCTGTAAGTGCCTGTCTGTCCGGCTTTTCCTCGACATCCTTTTTAAATCGATCCACATTCTTGTAGCTGAACAGCATTTGAATAAATATGTGTGTTTTCATTGTACAACCTCCTCGCAGCGTAGCTTGTACAATATTATTTCCACACGAATGGTTTCTATGTGCTCTTAGATATGCGAATGCTCCTCATTCTCCATATCAGATAAATGAAATATGGTGAATAGAGTTTTCCACTCCATGAACTCCACATGTGCTTACTACCTACTCAATCATCTTCACTTGAGCAATAATATTACAGCTCTATTGAGCATTCCAGTCTTTCATCGAGCTGAGAAATTGTATTACTACAAGAAGCTACAAGCTCGAGTAGCTCCGAATCTCATTTTCCCACTGTTCATAGCCTTGATTCATACACAAGTCACACAAATAGCATTCTTCATATGCAATTGACTGATTCGTATTCGCACAGAAATCATATGGAAGTCTCTACAATAAATCAGTGATTTCCTCGTGTATATTGCGCATGAATAAATATTACATCTCGCTCCCCAATCAACGTATTCAATTATCTGCCAACATCATGAGAATTCCTTATTTCCTTATTGGCGTAAAATTTCTTCTCCCACAACTCACACTAATTATTGTAAACATCAACTAATCATGTTACCCTGAACATTTACAATTTATGAGGGTACGGATGAATTTATTCACAAATTTCAAGTTCAAAATTGATAATTGTTTAGCTTTTTACATCCACTAATAATGAATATCAAATTGCATTCCATTCATTCCAACCCTCAGTAGATATAAGTTATATTGCCAACATTAAATTATCAAATACATTTTGATCGTATTTCAGACATTTGGGATTGGGTGCTCAGCGTCAATGTCAAAATTGTATATCATTGCAACAAGTTTCTTCATACTAATGATAATTATACATACAACGAGCATAAATGTATTTAATCCCGTTCGAGCATGAACGGTGTGACAGTGCGTGCATTGAAGCAGATAGACATAATATGGACATGAATCACTTCAATTATCTGTTAACATACTAAATTGATGCAAGATTATAAGAAGAATTTGAGTTCCATTTCATTACAGATCAATCTATTTGAGTACTTATTTGAAGTAGAATCGATTAAAAAGCTGATCTACAACGTTTTAAACAGAGCACTATCATTCGGAAACTGGGAATTACATTTTGGCTACATACTGGTTGCAAAGGTTAGGACTTGTGAGGGGAAAAGCATACCCCAGTAATCGAGCATCATTAAAGAGGCCATCACCAACCATTCACTGTAATCGGTCAATTGATACAGTCTATTATTATCTCTGGTCTGGTCTGGCTTAATGTGATGGCCTCTAATTAAATGGAAAAGTGCTGCGCATTTCAGCCTGCTAATTGTTTCGTGGAAAAGTTGTACTTCCAGCAGAAGTTGGAATTCGTAATCCAAATAGGACAGAATGACACACAGTAAAAGTTACACCAACCTCATTACGTTAGAGAAATAGCCACGTAGAAATGTAGATCCATGCTCACTAGAGATTCATTTATCAAAGTTGATTGAATCAAGTGATGTTTTGTTGTTTGATGATTAAGGATGATCATACTATTTTTATTTCTGAGAGTAATGTTCACATGAGCCCTGGGCTTGTGCGTGTATTAAAGCCTGGATATGCCTCGCTAGTCTAAAGATGTGTGGTCTGGCTGGGGGAGGGGTTTGAGAGAGAGGGAAAGAGTGAGTGTGTGTGTGTGTGTGGGGGAGGGGGTGCTTGAGAGCTCAATCCAAGATCAAGATTGAGCGCTTGATCGAACAACTTTTTAGGCACCCGAAACCAATAGCTTAACGTGTTCTTCGAAACATGGGAATGGCCCAAGATAAATATCTTGGTCACAACTGGACTTGAAGCAGGACGTTTTGCTTATCAGACTAGCGATAAACCAACTCGGCTTCTATGGTTATCAATATACTTCTTAATGGTTGACTATTCTACGACGGCACAGTTTAGAGACTCCTAGAAATCAATTTCATAATGAATAAGTAATATCTTCTCCGCTAATACTTTTGAATTCCACAAATAAACAATACAAATGTAAAATGTAGACAATTTCTCCACTTTAAAGTACGTTAAATTACACATGGTTTGGGACTGGCCATAGCCGAGTGGGTTAAGGCAGGCTTTGTAACCTAGAGGTCCCAGGTTCAAACCCAGGTCAGACCGTGAGATTTTAGCTCGAGCCACTATCCTCCTGTTTCGGAGGACACGCTAAGCCGTCGTCCCGGCTGCCTAAAAACAGTCGATAAGTCACGTCAGAGACCCTGAACTGATCAGGAGTGACCTGAAAACTCTGACACCAGACCTGAGCCAGCCAGGTTACCGGAATTATTATTATTTACTCATGGTTGGAGCTTAACTGTATTAGAACTATTAGATTTTGGAGATGAGACTTGATTTTCAACAGAAACTATCAAATACAAATTAATTATACATTGTGTAATTAACTAGCAGGAGAAATAGGGGGTAATGAATTAATGCTAAAGGGAATTATTATTGTAACTTCTGTAAATTATTGTAAACAAGTCTGAATGTTATCCAGATGAGTATTTCCACATCTACTTGAATGTGAATATACAGTATTACTATTATACAAGCATGCACAACTATGTTTGTTCAGATGCACGTAGCCAAACAAGTACTGTATCTCTAGTCCAAGCGTAATGAATACTAATTTACTGTAGCATTAATGTTGTGACCTATAAGCACATACATTATCATCTCAGGTCTGAGTTTATCTACAAGGGAGCGTTAGAATGCTCACCCGAAGCAGGTCACGATATTATCGTATTAAGGAGTAAGAGTATAACTATATTCAGAGGACTATATTAATATCCCTACAATCATATAATAGCTGTTCATAAATTAGTAGCCTATAATATGTCATCAAACTGTTTCGATAATAATTTATCCAGTTTTGATATTGTTCTTTGATGCTCCTGTCTCTTATTTGGTCGTGAAATAATTAGTTTTGAGGGGGTCAATAATAATTCATATTTCTTAATTTCTCAAAAAATTACCTTGAAAATTATTGTTAATTTTTAAAAAGAGTTCTGCCTTTTACATTTTCTAATGATGATTGAGAACAGCATTCTAGCCGTTCCAATAATCACGTTACAATGAGTTGTTATTATTTTTCTTAATTCAAAAAAAGCTTTGGAATCGAATCTCAATTGAATGAATTTTCTTAAACAAGGATTAGACCTTGAATGACATCAAATTCAAGTTGGGTGATTTGAGAATGTGTGATAACATCATAATTATACTCGCTCCCCCAAATAAAAATCCGCATATGCCACTGATCAACTCCAATGTTTTTTTAGATAATCACTAATTACTTTTATTCTCCACTATTAGAGTGCGGTACACAATGGTGTTATAATTGAAATCACTTTTTGATACCACATTTCAATATCATAATATTCATAGTTAATAAATCGAGTTGAAATTGTCAAATTCTACTTTAATGAACACTAAATGTCTCACAGGACCATAAACCATTTAGTGTTAATTAAAGTGGAATTTGACAATTATTTCAACATGACTCATCAATAATGGAAAAATTCCACAACATTAAAATTTTTATAAAAATGTTATCATAATTATTCAATATTGTAATGATGTGATATCACATTTCAATATTTGGCATAGTTTTTAGCATTGATATTATTAGTTTTTCATTCCTTCTAATGAGAAAACGGATAACTATATTATTCACAACAGCTTCTAGTTTGATAACTCCTTCTTGTTATTGGAGATTCATGGTACAAGCATAAGCCGTCATAGTGGGGCAAAAGTTGGGTTCGATAAATTGATGCATGACGAAGCTCTACATCTTGTATGTCGAAGGCTAGATGGATAGAGAAGATAGAGAAGATAGAATACAGGTGGCATAGGACAAAGATGGGAAGATTGGAGGAGTAAGAAGATAGTTAGGGCTGACTGCTGCTGCTATATACGTGCTAAAACTTCCAAATAAGATTTGACGTGAGTGGGATTCGCTCATAAGAAAGGTGCGCTTGTGACCTCGTTGGAACTATTCCAGAAGGGCTCAAGCAACGCAACTCTTTTAAAGTTCAAACTTTTACCCGTTATTGTTCAAATGGAACTGCAAGAGCGCACACACAGCCCAGATCTCCACAATCAGCCAGCCTAATCAAACTAGTCACCACAAATTGGCATGCAGTCATACAGCAATGAGCATGAAGAGGAAACTCGCCAGTATTCTCATTCTCCTTTACTCTGTGTACAGTCACACGAAATTGAGCATGAAAAACAGAAATTGCAAACCTTTTACCTTTTAATAGCCAATTAAAGAATAATCAATATTCGTGTGAACATATTCCTGTAGTAAGAGTGCCAAAACTGAAAAGTATTCAGAAAGCATTCATTCCATCAATAATTGAAATTGATTCAAAATTGAGACAAACTGGAAAAAATATGAATTCAAATTACAAATTTACAAATTGATCAGGAGGAATCAAATGGGTAGCCTTGAATCACTGCTCCACATCATAGATGAATACTGTGCTTATCAACTTTCATTATATAAAAATTATGAAATCACAATTTATATTACTATGAAATCAATGCTCTTCTTACTTTTGAAAGCGATGAAGCAAAGGCTCAGCGACTTGATAAAAATGAAACCACTCCGAACCATGTATCTGGCGATGAATGTTGAAGGAGCAGCGGTTGTTTGCTTGTTGTAAACAGAAGCCTCGTTGCCCATTTGGGTAGGCAGCAGTGGTGCAGTAGGCTCACGCTGTACGGTCGGTTGTAAGATCTCTAGTTTGTTCAGTTCACTGTCAGATGCTGGTAGACGTTTCACGTTTGACCATTTAATCGACGCTGATGGGTAGAAAGCAGAAGGTAGACTGAATGTAGGGCGTAGGGTGGGTGCGTGTGCGTGTGAGCGTCTGATTGAGTAGAGAAGTGTTTGGAGTGTGAGGAGGAGTTTAGCCAAGACCACGTGGATCTGGTGAACTTTGTGCACAAGTTTCAATTTCGAGATGGTTCATCAATCCTTGGCCCTCAATTAATCCAGGCCTCTTGAATTGAGTTTGCAGACTACGCTGTTAAACAGCTCTTATTGCCTGGAATGCGAGCCTACTGAAAGGATGCCTCTCCAGACGTATTAGCTATTCTCAAAGGCCAACTACCTACTGATTGTTCCCTGAACAGGGTGCTTTTAAACTAGCTCGTTCTTGACATGCTTACTTCCACGAAATAGCACTGATACTGTTTTCAGGTCTTGATAGTGATTTCCTACAATTATTTTTTCATCCAGAAATCAATACTCAAGGGAAGCTTCAAGAGGCTTTTATTCTAATTCTAATATATTCCTCTTTCAATTCATAAAAAAAGTTCAAATCCGCAAACCAATAGTACAAATTAACAAAGACATAAATGACTTGAATATTCTTGTTTCTAATAGTTATGTTTCTACTCTACATTGATGTTGATCTAAGATTAATATGTAGTGATAATTATAATTTTTCATGTGATAAATAACGAAGCGTGGAAGTTGGTAGCTTGTGCCAGAAAAAATTCCCATGAAAGTTACTACTCCACAGTAAGAGTATAATCGATATAAATGATTCACAACAGTTACGTATGATGCTGAGCACCATGACAAAACCATTCTTGACACACACTCGGAGGTAGGACTCACGATTCCAAGAGTAAACAGAAACATCACTAACGCTTTACAGAAACTACTGTGTTAAGTCTAAAGCTGAGTCTCAAGTCTTTAAGACTAAGAGGCTTTAGTCTTTAAGCTTATATTCTTACCTGATACAGTAATGCTTTACTGGACAGCATGTAGAAACGTCAATTTCACAAAACATTCATCCGAAGTTTGATACTTTGAATGTAGAATTCTGAGAAACGACAATACAAAGGTTCTTATTCTCGAGGATCGAACTTCAAAATTTGAATTGGAAATCACGAGAATATTGGAATCATATTGGAATCATATAGAATTGGAATTAAATTGGAAAAATATTGAAATTATCTCTCGTATTACTCAAAACACTGTATTCGGCTGTATTTTATGCCATATTTTATTTTTAAGAAAAATACATGCTAGACAACATGGGAATCAGCAGAAATTAAATATAGTTTGTAATAAATTATTTTCTCTTGAAAATTTCAAAATTACATCTTCAGTTGAATTTAGATTAGGAATCAGGACTTGATTTTTCAATGAACATCACGAGTTTCCCGTAATTTCTGGACAAGGGATGAAAGACTAGCACCGTCCACTGTCTTCGATTGAGGCAACAATTTGTTATTGTAATGTGTGGGGCTACAATAGCGGCCATAACAAGCCGACCTCACTTACAATGTTGATAGGCAGCGTCCGGTGCGTCCTTCCGGCTTCCCATTTGCGAGCCGACACCAGCGGAAATTTGCAGAGTGACATTTGTCGTCGTTGCAGGGAAGTTGCCAAATAGTTTAGCATATGAATAACAGGAGTACTTGTGTCGTACAGCCGATTTGTAGTCGTCGAGAAGACGAATGAGAAGTAGTGGGGAGGGGGCGAGAGGCGGATGGGATGGAGGGTGAAGAGGAGAAGACTTTGATAAATTCTTATTAGGGTTGCCGAGGGGGGTGAGAAGCGGTAAATCAGTGGATTGTCGAGGTGAGCAGACCGAGATAGTTGTACCCCGTGCCCCATTGTACCCCATTGGCTCTGGAGACTTGTGCGCCAGCCATTTCTCATCGCCGACTGTCTACTTTAGTGAGACGCACTGCTTAAGCCAGCATCCTCCATCATGACAAACCCCCCCCCACGTCCCGAGCGCCACGACGCCTTAATCGTTCTCTACGGCTTCTCTTAGTCGCTATCAAAAACAAACGAGCTTTGCCTACACTCTCCTGCACTACTTTTGCAAATTTTTCGTGAATGCACTCTCGCTAATGTGGAGATTTGTTGAACATTTTTTTTGCTCATTACTCCGGGTAAAATGTAAAAGAACAGGTCCTTATTGGTAGATTTAGTTGTAGATTTTACTGGACAAATACTATCTTGTCAAATCCTCCAATGAAAACGTACATGGTATGGTAGAATACATTGTAGCATAATAGCAAGATTACTAGACAAATTGTCTAGTAATTGATAATCTTGGCATAATAGTAGAGTTCTTCTATTACCTTTTAGTATGCCAGCTACTCCACCTCTAACTCTACTGATGTGAACCCGGCTTAAATTTATAATAATAAATCTGATAGTTCAACTCCAACCCTTCCATTCACTCAGGTGAAGGCTGTTGGCTCCTTAGAAGTGGAAGAGGATATTTGAATGTTTAATTATTCGTTCTCAGTCGATAGTCCATTATTATTAAAAAAAAGGATCATTCGGGCATCATAAGTCACAAAACACATTGAACTCAACCATTGGATAATAGAGCCCAGCATCATCACATCATTAGTTCGAGGTTCACTTTGATTATAAAGAAGCACACAGTAGTTATGTTCAGATTAATCAATTTTCAAGACGTCTGTATTTAGTTTTCTTCATTTTTTCAAATACTGGAGTTATACGGAAGTTCGTTGCCTTTAGATTGTTCTGTGAATGTAATTGATCATATGAATAAGTAATATGAGAGAAAATTTATTTTTAATAATTTATTAAATATGATTATGTTGCAATAATTGAAAACTATGAATATTATTGTTAGGGACATAAGAGGAATTTTTAATTTTCGTCATTTTAATCCATGCGAAACTCATTATCGAGAGAGGCAAATGGCGTTTCCAAGCAACCTTTCTCTCAACATCAATTTTGTGGTAAATCAACAGTTGATCACATAAAGTGAGTAGACCAGCCTTGTATCATCATCGTAGCACTTCATAATTTGAACAGCATAATTTATAATCAAAATTCAAGGGAAATAGGAGGATTGTACATTCCATTCCATAGTTAATCAAAGTAAGTAGACCTTGCATACGTTTAGCATGTAATTTATATTACCTTTTATCAATGAAGTTTACCAAACTTCGATGGGAAAACCATCTATTCGGCGTGGCTGTGTAAAATGTTCCTCATTAACTATGAATAATGTTTATGGCTTGAACAGGCCTGTGTTGTGTGCATAGTATGTGGCTGTGTGGTAGTCATTACGGTGGCGCATAGGGGCGAACAGCGAGGTGGGACAACACCGGTTAGGGCCGAAGTGTTCTTCGCACAATTATTTCCATTCCATTAGCCGCTATTTAATTACTCGTATTGTCTACTGATAGCGCAAGCTAACGATTATTGTAGGCGAAGATAACAACAATAGGCAAGCGTAGCGGGAAGGGAGCCTGTGAACCTGTGAACTTTTATGACCCTCGAAATCAGCAAACTCGCCGTGTTGAGAGGCTCTTGGGTGAAATTAATTTGGTCAGCTCGACAATGAGATTTTGTTGATAAATTTTTCAAAATTTAAACTTTCTTGAATGAAAGGCTATACTAAAAAAGTTACTTTGAAATACTAATCACTTATGTTAATCTGCTAGGCAGATATATGCTAGTTAAATCCAGTGGCGGCTCGTGAGGGGAAATCTTGGTGAAGCTCATTATAGTTCTGTTTAAAGGTTTACAACAAACATGAGTTTGAGCGTAATATTTAAGTTAGAAATAGTCTCCTATGTCTAATAATAACCAACATTAGAAAAAAAATACAAAAATAGAGAACTGGAAAGAGAACTCCACTACTATATTTAGTTGCTTTATTCAAGCAAATAACAATAACGTAGTGGCTACGCGTCCGTCAACCGTACGCCACTCAGACGTCCGTCAAGAGTGTCACGTGATGTATGACGTCACGGTTACTGTGGGTTGACGGACGAATAAGGTATGACGTCACGGTTACTGTAGGTTGACGGACGAATAAGGTATTGTCAGTTGGCACACATCAACTCGAACTCAGTTGTTTATCAGCTATGGATGCGGAAGGGCTGAAATTTGATAGATACAGCAGGATCCGTTTAACTTGTTAGAGAACATATGATCGACGATCACAATACTTAACCTACGAATGCTGAATCTCGCAGATTATTGGAAAGGTCTTTTAAAAAGTTATTCTTTGAAAGATCTTCTTTAAAAATGTCTTTTAAAGACTTTAAAGGTCTTTAAGACTTTTAATCCTTTTGATTATTGTGTCGAAGTCACTGTTTAATTATTACCAAACATTTCTGACAAGTTAAATGGATCGTGCTATACAACAGTTTATTAGCATTCATTAGAAGAAAAGAAGAGAATGAATCCATTCAACTATTCAGCTGAATAGTTGAATTCTTTACTATGTCATTTTCCCAAGGGCAGGTTATGGTCTCCCGATTCAAGCCTCCAGACTTTTTCCTAGGGGGCTATCTTGAAGAATGGATTTGAAAAATGGGTCTCATACACTAAATAAACTGGAAATTAAGAGATTAACCAATTTTAGAGTAAGCGTAGCCTAATTGTCAAAGTATCGACAAAACCTGGTAAACCGAATATTATGCGATCATTGAAGCAGCTCTGATGTTAGCCAAGACCCTCTAAAATGTAGAGGGTCTTGTGTTAGCCTACTCAGTTTTGACACAATACCTACTTAACCTACAAATACTAAATCTCGCCAAAAGTTTCGCAGATCATTGTGTCACAGCTGGGTAATGATTAGTGATAACAATCTATTGTTTTTGATTGCCATCCGCCAAATTATATGAGTTGCAGTAGGCTGTATCAATTACCATAATTTTTGCGCTATCGCCGTCCGTCAATCGTCAATGACGACTTGACCACTTGACATTCTACAGCGACTGCTCGTAGTACCAAATATTGCCGCTAGGGCTATACGTGACGTCATTGGTCACATGACTCTCTTGACGTACGTCTAAGCGGCGTACGGTTGACGGACGCGTAGCCACTGCCTAACAATAATGAGTGGATCAACATTTTTTCTTATCACCATCCTCCCATTTACAAACAGTGTCTCTATAAGAATATAAACTAAGTCTATTGATGGCTCCATCCTCTGTAAGATTAGTTACAATGATAACTTACTTGAAAATACCAAGACTAGAAAACACTATCCAACTTGAAAAAAACGAAATACTCATTGAAATTACTCACAATACTAGTTTGATGCCCAAAAAAAGTTTAAAATCAACAAAACAAAATAAGTGAATCTATAGCTGAATCTGAATTCGCGAACCGTTAACTGCAGGCATTCTGAAACTCTGAATAGGCCTGGCTTCAGTCCTAGAGACACCAGTTTTGAATTTCTGTCATTTTTATAATGGGCTAAATACGTAGGAGTGTTGCATTCGACACAGTGATGAGTGATCTGCTGGGTTTTCATGCTGAATTCTAGAATTTTACAGTTGGTAGTGTAGGTACTGGCAAGTGGCCTTCGGATTCACCGGGAGCTGAAATGTGAACAAATTATTCTCATGAAATACGATCCTATAGATTGATTGTATAAATTTATTACAGAACCAGAGTAAAAAAATAAATGAAAAAGGAATTTTGGAATCATCTTGAAAAAAAATTATTTCAAAGGGAATTTTGGTGAAGCCGAGCTTCACCGGCTTGCCCTGACGAGCCGCCACTGGTTAAATCTGTGACAATATTTTTTTAATCTGCTAAAAATAGAAAAACTGTATTTTCTTACTTATAGCAATGTTATATGAAATTTGTTAATCATTACGTGTGGCAGATTCATACCAATAGCAATTATGTATAATGTAAATACGTTTTCATCAAAAGTTGAATATTTTCTGATGAATTATTGCATAGCCTATATCAAGTGGTGTAAACGCAGCTCCACTAATCCACAAAATCTGGAGCCGTACATGATTATATGAATCCGAGGATGAAATTTCAGTAACTCAACTAATATCCAATCTCACTTTTAAATTGATAGAGAGAGGAGAAATTCTTCTGAAAAAATTAAAAATATTTCTGGAATTTTTCATTCTTACACTAACGAGTAATTGGAAATTCCCAAGTAATTTCCTTCAAACGAAAGAAGAACAAAAGCATTCCATTGTCTTGAAAAACAATGAAGACAGCCCACTTGCTCTTCAACAGACAGTGTTAACCTATTGCAAAAGTTCACCTTGCAATAAGTAGCAGCAATCTAAAAGCTGTATAATTTTTTGATCAGTTGACTTTGATCAGAGAAGGTAGTAATAATAATTGATCAAAATTTATTTTCTTGAGGGCCTGAACTTCATAACTCACACACTGTGAAAAATGGAAATTGAAAATTCATCTAGTTTTAATCAAATCTAAACCACTTTCACAAGGAATTCTCAAATTTATCAATAAATCTAGTTATTGCTTTCTCTAGAAATTTTAATAAGCAATGGGTATTGGAGCAATGAGATAGAACCTGTAAAGTTTTATCTTGACTCCACCCACTATTATGATGGTGATAATTATGATTTGATTATTATGATTGGAAAAACTGATGTGAGTTATTATCGAATAATTAATTGTAATTTATTGTGGGTTAATGAGATCACATACAAAATTGAGCATATATTCACAAAATCTTCGAGTTTCATGAAATTAAACCCGGCTTTACCGTACTAGCTTTCCTCCAGTAACATTTCCTATATTATTGAGCTGGCGACTGCCGCATGTGTTATGAAATCTCCGCCCATCCAATGTGGAAGAAAAATGTAGGTACAGGAAATTCCAATCGCACACGACATAAACTCATTTCAGGACTGTTCTTTCTGCCTTGTATATGCTCACAAGGGGAGAATTAAGTCGTTTTGTGACTATTCTGCTGGTGGTGGCTTTTAGCTGCACGAAACACAAGGCAACCCGAGACATAAAATCACATAATGAACCGAGCCGTGGCTCCGCAAACATTCTAACCAGCGTCCAAGATGACTGAGATTGTTTATTCAAACAAGACAAATTATGTTGTACACGTTCTTGCAGTCTGACATCATAACAAGGGTTTGTTGTGACAAGAAATATTGACTGAGCATTGGTACTAAAACTCTTTAAATTTACTGTAATCAGTAAGCTTACATGACTTACTTTAAACTAATTGCTTGTTTATCTCGTACCTAGGCACGGTAATTGTATACCTGAATTAGGTCAAAATGAATTATTACAAAACTTGAACTGAATTGGCCACAAACCACGACATAATTTTAAAAATTACTATTGGCATAACAAATACTTCGATGCACTGAATCGTCCTTTGAATACCTGGTAGCTGCTGAAAAACTTGGAGTTTTAACTAGAATTTGCAATGATAGAATAAGACATTTTACTTTAATTGTGTACCTAACATTTCACCTAAATCTGGTAAGTCTATGATAGCACTAAAATAAAAACTTGATTTAAAATGAACTGGAAAAATAATAGAGGCGGTATACGGAAAAAAAGGCAAATAATATATGGAAAATAGTTTTTTAAGAGCATTGCATTTGAAATTTTAGTTTGAGTTGAACAAGGTATTTTATAATTAAATTGAAAATTCTGTTGACACCAAATCAAAATTCAATATAACATTTTTATGTGGATTTAAAGTGATACCTAATTACATTTTTAATTCATTTCAATAAGTATATGATTAAAAAAATTATATATAATATTTATATTGATGTTTATAACCAGTTGTACCAACATAAGTTTTCTAGATTTTTGAGTGAAGTTTTCACGTTATAAGCAGAACAAGATGGCTAATCTAATAAAGCAATCTCCTGAAGAAGGGCACATAGAACTATGTGCCCTATATCCGTATACAAATAACAGATCAGGAGAAAGCATGAAGCCTTCAATATTTCAGAAGTTGATCAAAATTCAACTCGAAGAAGAAATAATGGATCAGTAGAAAGCTTAAAGATTCTAATTTTCAGATGTTGATCAAAAATCGACTAAAAAATGGATCAGAAGAAAGCCTAAAGATTCCAATATTTTAGAAGTCGGATGCTAAGCTGGTTTGCTGCTCCCCCTCTACTCTGTCCACCGCAAACCAACCAATCTTTCACCGGCCACGTTTTTGTGATTTGTTGAGACGGAAACATTCGGCTTTCAGATTAGAAAACAGTTGCTTGAAAGAGTCTGAAGAGAACAAATCAAGCGACATTTTGCGGCCGGTAACTACTCACAATCGAGGCTATTTCTGTGATTGAAATTGACCGTAAAATTCTGCCGGCGCGCGAACAGGCCGCTGCCGCTTTATCAATGGAAAACCAATAATGTCAGCCTTCGGCTACCACTGCTGCTGCTGCTGCTCTCCTTCTCCCATCATTCTTGTTGCCAGCAGCCAGACGCCATCAAAGCACTAACCGGCATTCACGATAATGGCCGACGTGCTTCAATTACTTATTTTTCAGCCAGTGGAAATCTTTGCTTTCCCAAGTTTTGAAGCAGCCTAAAAGTAGTCGCTGCAAATAGATTATTCAATTCCAACATTTGTAGCCAATGGAATCATCTAAAAAAACTAATAATAATGGTAATTTATATCTGTTAATTACTAAATGATATTTTAGAAATTATAAGAGAAGCTGTGTAGAGTTTACATCATAAGCTTAACACCACAAGCATCACAAGTAACATCACAAGCTTAAGCCATAGACTAACTATACATGTCTGTGCTTTTAAGCTTCATGGAACTATTTCGCTCATGGAACTGTTCTCAATGCAATACAATGATTGGATGTTCTGTCAACTCTTCAATTTATGAAAGCTCTTAAGATTTCTTCTCTCCAATATAGAATTTTTTTGAAGAATCT
Organism: Laodelphax striatellus; assembly: GCA_017141395.1. Taxonomy (NCBI): domain Eukaryota; kingdom Metazoa; phylum Arthropoda; class Insecta; order Hemiptera; family Delphacidae; genus Laodelphax; species Laodelphax striatellus. Next base: position 18,541,052 of record CM029530.1, read on the forward strand.
GATCTGATCAACATTTTTGAGAAGTTAGTTTTCAAGAATGATTTTTTTTATTGGAAAAATCTTTGAGTAGTTTAAGTGATTTATACATCGCTAAAAAAATTCAAGAGGAAGGAGCATCAATACGTGAGCTTATGAAGAATATTCAAGAGAGGAAGCAACTTGAATTTTTCAAGCGATGCTTGGTGCATACTTCCAGTAAAAAAGTAGAAGATGGAAAAGACTATTTATGATGGATACTAAATGAGAATTTGAAGTATGATGTACTGTGTTCAATCAATAAATCCAGTGAGCATAAGATTCAATTTTGGAAAATGTATTGGAGTAATACCATCAAACGAGTTTTGGCAATGAACTCATTTGAGTTCACCCAGAGAAATCGATATTGCAGTGTTCTGCACAATCAATTACTAGACGGAGGATGCAACTAGTGCAGATAGCTGTAAGCTCGTAAATTGCTGAGAAAAGACAGAAAGAAGATCGTCGGAGATAATTTTCAGTGTATTGTATTCAGGGATGGAAGAAGACTTGGAGCCGCTCTGCTCTTCCTTGCATAATACGGCCATAGGGAGAGTGAAGGGTAGGAGCGAACAGGGGAAGGGGAAGTTACCAGAGGACTACGGTGACGATTCGAATAATCCATTCTCCTTTTTCATTCTTTGCTCAACAAAGAAAAATGCTCGTCTATTTTGCTGTGCGAATTATCTGATTCTGGAGAGCGAAGAGTGTAGCGCAAAAATGTGATAGAGACGGTCTCTACTGTAATGAAAGAAATGATTGTGCTCTGTCGCTAATCTCGGCAGAAGAGTTGTAAAAATAATTAAACCGTCTCAAGACAACCGATGGTCTGCTTAGGGGGGGGAGCCGCACCTCCCTGAGGACTAACACCATGATAATACCTAGTTCATAAATCACTGTTGCCGGCAGCAACAGAAACTCTCTCACTCACTCATTCTCTCTCTTACACACACTCTGACTCTCTATTCCTCTCTTTGTTCGTAGAGGACTATCTTCAGACAAGCGGCTCATCCTTGTATCCGGTCTCTATTATTAGATTACAAAAATGAATAATACTTCTCAACTCTTTTCCTCTTGTAATCGAGTTAGGAAGTACGTTTCAACACTCGAGAATGTTCTGGAAACTTCAAGACAGCATAGTGTTTGACTATACTCAAAAAGCACAAAATTATTCAAGATAATGTATTAGTAATCTACAACCACGAAATGTGAAAAATCAAACGTGAAGATATTGAAATATACATAGTAGATCTGAAGTTGTAGAAATCTACTTTACTGACAAGATTTACATAAAATAAAACTTTACATAATTTTTTTAAATAAAATCATATTTTTCAATTTGGCGGATATTGAATGCCTGTTATTTTACGGTTAGGCTCAGCTCTGACCTAACATAACATTATCATAGTATATCACATCACAACAAAGCGTCCTCCGGAGCACAACATCACCCATTACCAAGGAAATGTTAAAAAACAGTCATTCGCCATCCGCCAAATTTGAAAAATTCTACTCCAGAACAATTTTGAAGCTAACAATTTCAGAAATATTTTTACAAAAAAAAGACTCTTTTTGATGAGAGACTTGTTCCATCATTAATGACTTCTAAGCTAGCAACGCTTATTGTACAACAAGGTAGTCTGGTTTTCCTCCAGTGGCTGTACCTCCACAATCAAACAACCAAACGAACAAAACAGCACAAACTTTCGCTTTTATGGCTTGCACTAATCTCTTCCTCTCTTTTTTACTGTTATTACCAACTCTTATTGCAAACTTTTGTCGAAATTCAAACGTTAATGCTTCCCAAGAGACTTTCCTTCAACCGTTAATTTCTTACTTTGGATTATTTTTCAAATTCCTTGAAAGCCTTGCAATATGTTTACTTTATTCACTTGGATATTTACGACATTAATACTCAATTCGCAATATCATCTCCTCTTCGATTCTCTAAAGACTATGTTGTATATAAAACTCAACAACCATTGAACAAATGAATCTTAAATCTATTATATTGAAACTTTTTGGCGCATTTTGTTCTACTTTGCCTCCACCACTGCGAGATTTTTTGTGAAATCTAGAGGAGACTCACACTGACACCAGTTTGTTGGAATGATACAGTATTCCCAAACGATACAGTACTGAACAAGCAAGCGGAGTAAACCCGTTTCACATTTTAAAAAAATGCGTTGAATATTAAATTAATCCAATACCCATCTAACAAAATGTAATCTATAATCAGCTGTGGTCGATTCCAGATGACACGTTAAGCCATCAGTCCTGGTTGCCAAAAAAATCGTCTTTAATTCATCTCTTGTTTCCATTTCTCATCACTTTGATACAAGTCTAGAGTTCATGTGGGCATAACTCTAATAATGAAAAATTAAATCAAAGAAATGGATCTACATTTTTGGAGATCGCTCAAATTATCTAAACACAATTCAAATAAAATACAAACTACAAACACAATCTATATTGGTGACCATTTTCAACTAATCCGATTAGTGTCATTTATCAAAATCTGATCTTTTTAATACTTTGATATTTTGGAGTTTAACTTGAGACAAGAATCGTAAGCTGTATAATATATATATGTATATATATGTATGCTAGGTATAAGATTGATGTAGAGAGAGTCAAGAGTATATGCACCTGTGGAAAACAAGCACTCTCAACACTGAGGCCTAGTTGGCAAATAATTGATGGTTTCTAATAGAGTTGCTGGTTGCCAAGAGCCAAGTTGTGTCTGACATTGAATATTCATTCAATAAGGCACGTCGGTTGAAGACGTTTACTTGACGGTTGCTGCCAAAGCAGTAAGGAGAGGGGTCGGTGGAGGGGGAGTGGGAGTTGGCCGGTTCCCGAGGGATCCGACCAGTTACCAACAGTTCAGCAACACAACACTAGACGCCGCATGCCTAGGCTACACCACATCGAAAGCTGCTGAGAATGCAACTGGATTTGTGGCGTCAATCTAATGGAAAACCAACTTCTTGCCTGGAGATTTCAACGTTGCTATCAAATATCACAAAACCGAATAAAGGTCGAATGGGACGCACTTTTCAATATATTACACCAGTTGTGGTAGCCTTAACCATTCCTTGATGTTGTAAATTTCCCCAAACAGGTTTCCAAATAAAACAAAAATAATTTTCTATCATCATGCTTGTTGATGCACTGAAACTTGCTTATCGGATAGTGCTTGTTAATGCTTATATCATTTGTACAATATTCTCAATGTCTGCTGTTTTCCTTATGTAAAACAGGGTAAATGTGATTTTTATTTGATATGACGTTCTGCAATTGATTTTGTTACAATCATTTCTTAGTTGAAGGAATAATATTCAAGAATATAATATATAAATCGAATAGTTGCAGAGATCGCAACAACAATAGTTCATGTACTTATATTGAAGTTATAGAGTTTCGTTTAAAAGCTGTCAAATGTATTGCACAACGTTATGCACGGATATCCTCAATCTTATCTCCTCCATAAACGGAAATCGAAATAAACTCTGTAATGAAATTAACTATTGGTTCAAGGACATTGATAATGATAATAATTACTGTTGAAGGTTAATGCAGGTTTGGTGCAGGCTAATCAAGTTTATTCGGGTGGCTACCCGTTCGACAAACGTTAGCGTCATACTTCACTTTCTTTTGCTTACTTCTTGGGAACTTATTGATTGTGCAGAAGATGAAACAATTATAATTAAACGCAATGCCTCACTCGATATGAGGTTGCATTATTATAATAGTTATCCTTCAGTAGTCTGAGGCCAAGTTGGTTAAAGACCGTTTCCACCCTCTCATTGCACCAGTCGAGTGACTATGATGAACGAAGTTTCTTCTTAATGGGTAACTGCAAGCAGCCACCCAATCAATGACTAGTATTCTTACTCAGATCCTTTCTCATACTCTATCTCTATCTAATCTCTCAGTTTTGCCAAACTATCATTGTTTTGAGAGAGACCGGAGCAAAAAGAATGAGTTGGATCTGGATTTATGAAAGCGAACAAAGAGAATAATGATGATCTAGATGTAAGGAGACAGGGGGAAGATGAGGAAGGAATCAATTGCGCGGCCAGTCTCATCGCTGAAATTAGTTCCCACGTCATAACTCACAACTGCAAATCACCTCCAGTGCTCAAGCACAAGTCTTTTCCAGAATAAATGCAGTCAAGTTCATTGATTCCTTCAAATTTATTATTTATTCGCTCCAGACTTCTACTGGAAGTTAGCACGATCGCCAGGTCATATCACAAGTGTTGTGCTTTTCATCAACATAATCCGAGTAAGTTCTTTGCTGTAAACTGCCAAAGATTATTGATGTTTGACATCAATCTATGTATTTCCTTGAAGTAAATTTCATTATTTCAGAGTATTTTACTCTGTATAAATTGAGAACATTTCTCTCTCTTCTCTCTATCTCTCAATCTAATATAATCTAATTTATTCTCATAGAGAAGAAGACTATTGTTGAACGATTTCAACTCTTGTATTCAAGTTTCAAAAATTTGTGTCCAGTAATGTTACAAGAAGGAAAACGCAAACATTTTTTATTGTGATAAGACTCCTGAAGAAATGTCATCAAAACTCTGGACCTAAAGTCCAGTTTAAATTCTACAGTTTCTCCAATTATAAAGGTAGATGTCCTTCAAATCCGGCTCCAACTGTCAAGATTCTATCAACGATCTCCGGTTTACAAGTAGCATGGTAACGCCTATGTCAAGTTGGTTTACGCGCCTCGTATGTGAAAATCGATATTGCCCGAATATCGGTGACGAGTGAGCATGGAATTACCTAGTCTGAATAAAATTATTCTCATTTTCAATAATTACTATATAGTATAAATTATGGATATATAGTGGGAGATGAGATAACCCAATCACTAGATTACATTTGTATAATCACTGATTAAAACCTGTTTTGAATCAAAAAAGGGACTCCGCAATAATAATTAACGATTGAATTTGATAATACAGGTGTAACAGAATTTAAATTTGAATAATTTAAATTTCAGACCTCGAATCGAGAACACGCTGATAGGATTTCAATTTATTTTTTGTAACCATCAAATTTATAATCTAATGGAAAAGCCTGAATTCGATATATTTCTCAATTAAAGTGAAAATCGTGAATACAGTAATGAGACTCAATCTATTTTCATGTAACCAGCGTGGTGAGGGGTTGGGGAAGCTGAGACGTGATTAACGTGAATAAACAATTCGAGTGTGGATGATAGATGAGAGATAGCAACTGAAATATCGATAAAATCAAATTATATTGAGGCGCGCGTAATATACTGCAGTGTAATTGAGATGGATTCAGTGGGTTGTTGCCCTGGCTGCCCCGAGCTATACGTTCCATATTCTATTCGCTGCTATCGGAGACAGCGATTGAAGACAACTCTGAATTTCCCAACGGTGTTGGCCACACTTCAAATCCCATCTCTCGCTACATAACATCTGTAGTGGGTGGGCTCTTTCTCGCCAACCTTCACACTAGTGATTAAAATAAATTGCAAGAGGCTGCAATATGTAGCCTATACATCATTGGAAAACAACCTTTTTTAATATTATACTACCACATACAACAACCATTTGATGAATATTACAGACAATATTGGAAAATACTAATTGCGGGAGTGGGTCAAAAAACAGAAAATCTAAGAGACAGAAAATAGTACTGTGACGTCATTGGGTAGTTCTAACCTACTAGAAGTAGCGAGGTTAGAGCTACTTACTAGCGAGGTTAGGAAAAGCTTAGGACCGGTGCGTAGCGTGACGTCACGGCTTTGCTGTCTGGCATTTGGATTTTATTTCTTTTGATATCCTATTATATTAAGCGAGCAATTTCTGTATGTTTATATGTTTATATGTTTATATATATGTTTATTTGTTTATATATATGTTTATATGTTTGTATGTCCAACGGATCTCGAAAACGGCTCTAACGATTTTGACGAAATTTGGAATATAGGAGGTTTGTGATACAAAAATTAGTTTGCGCCGGGTCTCATCCCTGGGATAACTCGCTAAAGGACCTAAAAAAGGAGAAATTGATCCTTTAAGAATCAGCTGACAGAAGAAAGAAATTTCCGTCGGCTGTAAATGATGAGAAAGAGTAAGAGCGAGTGAGTGTGTGAGTGAGACAAGATTATTATTTCAGCTGCTGAGACAGTGACAGAGAATCAGCTGACAGGAAGAAACAATTTTCCGTCGGTTCTTGATGTTGTTGGTGAAACCAGCGGTTCAATTACTAGAATTGAGAAAAATATCGAAACACATAAGCTGTTCCTATTCCCCTTTTTTTCTGATTTTAATTTATCTATAGAAAATTAAAAGGAATTTGAAATTTTGAAAATATTCCATATTGTATTGTTATTTTAAAATTTGAGGCATGAAGTTAGCCATGTGATCTGTTTTTATTTATTTGAAAAAAATTGTCAAGAGTTCATCTGAACAGCTGACCTAAAAATAGTAATTATTAATTAATTAAGCTTATGGCTTTTTTTTGGCGGAGAGACCCTTTCGGGTGTTCCGCCTCGCCGAATTATCCAGTTTTCCCTAATGAGAAATAATATGGAAAAACATTATAGGTTAAGTCCAACACTGAAGTATGTTTATTTGCTAACAACAGCTCGAAGTTGAATGATTGGAACAAAAACTATTCTGACCAATTGAAGATGAGTAACGAGAAAATTAATCGGTGAACATAAAATCCAATAAAATAGTTCAATTATTTATCGATCGGTTAGTGTAAACTCATAGTTTAAACTAAAAATAGTTAAACCTAAAAATAGTTATCAACCCATATCATTATTTCTATATGAAGCATATAGAAATAATAATAGTAGTAAAATATTTTTTAATGAAAATAATGAAGTATTATTACTACTACTACTACCGGTATATGAAGCAAAATTTTACCACATGTGCGATTTTTCAAATGATATGCATTCAAACTCGATTATTCATAATATTTCGAAAGCTCAGATTAATTTTTTTATAGTGCAATGATGAATCAGTGCATAAGACTGATGGCTGTACTTTAAAAAATTGTTCAATTTTATTTCTTTTTTTCCTTTAAAATTTCCATTCCTGTGCCTTTGTAGGCCTACCCCCGAGCAGAGCTCGGTACCCCGATATTACACCCCTAATTGCAGTATTACTCATATCAGAATATTTTATTTAGAGCATGACTGGAACAATTCTTTAAAATTATGCTTTAACTGTAAGTTTATAACTCAGGGCTACTCTTCTCTAGCTTAAGCAAAATTGCATGATGTGATCAAATTTTGTAGCTACATCAAAAAAGAATGGGGATCTATATAATTGCACAACAACTTTTTTTCTACTCTCAATAAAGTAAAGTTCTTTGTACATCTGAGGTATATCTTTCATGAAAATTTTTAAATGCTGTAAATAGGAAAATATTGACCCACAATAGAATCTAAAATCTTTTATAAGCTTCTGTGCTTTTGATGTAGTGTGTGTGTACAGCTTTTCCCTGTACCACAGAACTTATAATTTCTCATCAAAATTTATGGCTGGAGACGTTTTTACCGGAGACGTATGGAATAGGGCCCATTATCATAAACAACCGGCTGTTTTACTTGAAGATCTGGAATCATGTATTATTGTAATAAACTGGTCTTACTTTCACAGAAAAGAGTAAAATTTTATACTCGTATGGTCTCCCACTGATCCAAATACATGAGGTTCACCTCCTAAGTAGAAAATATCAAGTCAACACTCATAGTGCGATAAATTTTGGTTATAAAGAGTGATTTATATTGAAATTCGAGACAGAAACGAGAAAATTAAAGTTACCCTCGCTGTCAGAAGTTCACTATCTCACTCTACACCTTGTTATACAAGTCGTTGTAACCAACATTGTTAGAGCATAAACTCCAGTAAGCTCATAGAAAGTTTTTAATAAAATAGAATTAGAGTTTCTCCCTCGTTCGAATGCATCACATACATGTTGAGAGTATTATGTTGTGTATGAAGGAAAAAGTAATATTGGTTCTCATGAGAGGAAAATGCATGCATTGAGCTCATTATACGGAAAGCAACGACACTCATTGGAAGAATTTCAGTCCTTTTGAATTTTGTAGCTCCGCTGGCATCATTGATGATGAGAGTGAAGGAGAAAATACATTCATACAAATGACATGAGGTTCATTCAACTTTTAATTATAAATTCAAGGAGCATCTCTGGTCAAAGCTGTTTCTACATTACAATTTTTTATCTTTTATTCATCTGTTGGTACAAACAGCAGACTATTTCTAGATTCAAACTTCTATCATTCATATCCTTATGATCTCTGAATCCAAAATTGAATTATTCTTTTTATTGAAGTTCCAGTCTTAGTTCCAGCCAATAAAGGAACTCCAAGAAAGGGTTGTAAAAGTATGGCCTATCTTTCAAAAGCGAGGAATACTTCCTTAAAATTTTTTCTCTAAATATTACTGCAACAGTTGCAAATGAATGTAAAACTTCAAATTTTTTTCAAAATTCTACAACGCACTCTTGCTCATTGGATGAATAAACTGATAAAACGTAACCACTGTGACTTGACTACCCTGAAAGTAATAGTCATCAAGCTTGAAACCAATAATTGTATTTCATTCTATCTATATCACTCTCTTTCACTCTCCTTAATCGACACACATTATAAAATATGTTAAGGCTGTGCATCAGCTTATTTGGAACTTTTTTCTGGTGACATTTTTCGAAGTTTTACGATTTGGATACTATTAAGCTATCAAAATGAAATAAATTTTACTCGAAGAATTTTCTTTTTTGTTCACTAGTTTGTGAGATATGGGCACCTAAAGTTACAATTTTTGGGGTAATTGATCTCAAAATTGGTTGCAAATAGAATCATGGAATTCCGAGCATACATGTTTGAAGGTATTGTTCATGATTTGAAATACTAAATTTCTCAAAATATCTAATTTTGAAAAAGTTGATTTTTTAAAATAATTTTTTATGGAATAACTATTTAGTATATTAAAATGAAAGATATCTCAATTCAATATGTTATGTCTCATCTTGTTATTGAGAAAGTATAGAAGCTTCAAATCATTTCACTTAAGAGATCAATTACCCCAAAATTATCATGGACTCAATATAGATTTGCCGAGTCTGGGTGAGATGCTACTAACACACACACACAACCGTTCACACACGAGCTCTCATACGCAATTCGACGTACACTCAAGCAGTGTTGTCTGATTGACTCTATGCGAGTGGAAACAATGACAAGGTCATCCTATGTTCTCTTTCTCTCAGCCGGCTACTACATACACCTTCTCAGACTTAGCTCTGTTGAATGACAACAGAACAGAATAGAACAAAACGTAAAAGCAAAAACAATTTCCGCTCAGCTCTTACTCATTATACTATCTCTCTCTCTCACTATACCATCAGCTTATCTTCATACTATCTTTCATCCTCTCACCTTTCCTCTCCCTTCTGATGGAAAGGTAATATTCAAACCATAAAAGTTTTATTCATGAATGGGAACACAGATTACTCAGTACAGCTTTTTCGTTATACTTTGCTGTGTTTTTGAATTCACGAACATGGAATGAAGCAAAGATTATAGTAAATTAGTAGTCTTGTGAGACAGGTTACTCACTACTTTCAGAAGAGAAAGAGATTATACTCAAATCTCAAATTAACACAAAATAGAGGCAAAAAAAGGAAATCCAGTTTTATTAAGTCATTTATTTTTTATTTATAAATGAAATAACTTTATCAATTTCACTTCCCCAATGCAAGTATTCCCCGTGCGCCCCTATTCGTAGACTCATTACCCCCCCCTTCCCCCCACAAACACCAACGACACTAATGACAATGACATTTCTCCGTACTTCCACACTTCCAGGATACTATTTCACTACTATGTAGTGTCATTGTGCAAGCTATATTTAATTAGAGAAAGATTATTCAAAGAAATATAATTTATTATGTACATTAATTTTAAAGTTAATTTATTTAAAAAAATTATTATTCAAAAATTAATTGAAAGTAAAATTAAGTTACTAAACTTTTCCAAACATCATGAACATAACTGAAGTAAGGACCACATACATACTTACAATCATTAATTAATGTACTTTTTAGTATGATAAAAATAGACTACTTCTTACTTTACTCAACATTTCATATTTATTCAGTATAGGGCACTGAATAAATAAATAAATAAATAAAAAAAAAAAATATATATATATATATATATTTAAGCATGTTCAGTTGATCTTTAGATTCAATATATATATATATATATATATATATATATATATATATATATATATATATATATATATATATATATTTATATTTTATATATTACTAGCAGTTTGCGTTTTTTCAACAACTGAACGTAACCGTATACACAGGTTCAGCTAAAGTATAAGAAGAATTGAATTATTGAAGAATTTTTAAAATCTTCATACTTTAATATAAAAGTTCTCTCTGAAAAAATATTTTTTTAAGATTGCTATTCTCTCTTTCTAAGTTGATTTCTAGTGGCTGTAATTAATTTAATATAGATTGCTCATTTATTATTATTATCTTTATAATTATTATTGTTAATTTCAATAATAATTGTAATTATTATGTGTTTTTGTGTTTGTTATGTTGAATAAGCTTTGTATGAAATAACAGTGACCTGCACGTGACAAATCGCTGTGACCTTGTATCATTTCTGCAGAGGGTGAGAATGAAAATGAAAGCCAACATGCCTGGTGCCGTGGTGAGTGTGCAAGGAGTTCATATAGATAATAGAACGGTGTCAAGATAAAGAATAAAATTGCATAATTATCAATGGGTAAGCGGGGGTGAGAGAGATTGATCATTTATTCTTCTTTATCAAAGAAACCTATGGCAAGTAACTAAGCATCTACTACATCTACATGAATATTTGAGAGAAGAATAAAATGCAGTAGTATTTTTAAAAATATTTAAATATAGTGTAGAGAGAGAAAGAGAGAGAGAGAGAGAGAGAGAGAGAGAGAGAGAGAGAGAGAGAGAAAGATTAGATCACCTTAGATTATGTAGAAAACAAAAATGTCTGCTTGGATTGTAGTCGAAGAAAGGTATAAGTAGTAATATTATTTTATAAATTTCAAAAATTTATTAGTAATAATATTTTATCAATATGAGTATTAGAAGCATAATAATTGTGATTATGTACATGAAACGGCGAAGTATAAACATATACCTGAATGTCCATTCTTGGAAAAGTACATCCTTCCCATAAACAATTAGCCGTCAAAGAGAGAGAGAGAGAGAGAGAAAGAGAGAGAATGTGTGAAGAGGAGAAGAAGATGGAGATTATCAAATTAAATAGTAATACAGTAATAGAAAAATTAATTTTCAATAATACATCATGAAACAAATAATGATTATATATATAATTATATTCAAATCGAATCAAATTTATTCTCAATCCATTACAATTACAAAGAAAAATAAATAAACATACAGTATTAATTAATCTAACAAACGTAAGCTTGATACTACTACTGTAAGGACATAACATAAATTCAATGGAAAGAGACAATATAATTGATAAGTTTCAATTCAATAATATAATTTGTATTTATGTATCCAAGTTTTTCCTTATTACTCTGGACTATATTCAAGTTCATTGAGGCGTCAACATTCTATGAGAAAATAATTCATTGCAAACTTATTTTGCCGCTATCTAAGAATACAGTATTAGATAGAGTTGAGGCAGACCTTTCTTCATTCATATAGGAGAACGAACTAGTCCGAACTACAAACAATTCATGTGCGTCATCTCACCAGAACGCATAGTAATAATGAGAGAGGAGAGAGAGGATTGGCAACGTTGGAACGCTGCTGATTCCAGAAGTCTGTCGCCAGAGAGCCACAATGTACGGGCACTCAAACTCGACTCGAATCACACATTCACCGTTCCAGTCTTGACTCCCGCCAATACTCGAGTCTTTTGGCATGACGGACAGCCTTAATGTAGTTTTCTGTTTTGTTAGAGAATAATATTATTGATCCATGATGCTCTCGGCTTTTCAAGAGTCTGTTTCAATTAGGTTAAGTTATCTTAGTTTTAATTTCATTTTCATCTTCATGCTTTGCTCTTTATCTATATTAATGTCAATTCGCATCTCTTATCATGCCCCCTCCTGACAACTTAGCTTGCTCGCTTTCGATTCATAATAATTTGAATAATGAAATGAATAGTAATGACACAGGTCTAATTTTAACGGATAAGCTTCGGTCCTATAAAAAACTTTTCAAAGCCGCCTATCTCAACATTCAATCTCTCACCTGTCACATTGACGAACTAAGAGCAATCTTCCGATTTCAAAACTTTAATATTATTGGAATATCAGAGTCGTTTTTAAAGCCTAGTATCTCATCCAACCAAGTTGCATTGTCTGGTTATACACTCTTTCGTAATGATAGGTTAAATAAAGCTTGTGGTGGCGTAGCAGTATATGTAAAGAATGACATTAAAACCAAAATATTAAATACATCTGTTCAAGAATACTCTGCAAGACCTGAATTTATGCTACTTGAATTATCTCTATCTAGTTCAGATAAATTATTAGTTGGAATTTGTTATCGTCCACCAAAAATAGGTCATTTCACTGATTTTGAACATGCATTGCTCTCATTTATGCCATTCTATAGTCGTGTTCTAGTAATGGGTGATATGAACACTGACCTCAACATGACTCACCGTAACTTTGACTTTTACCAACTGACTACAATCTTTCAATGCCTCAACTTGACCATTCTACCACTTGACGCAACTCATCATACTACTGAATCTGACACGTTCATAGACCTACTTGTAGTGAGTGATCCAAATGAGGTTGTACAAACAGGTCAAATCTCTGTCCCAGCTATTTCTGGACATGATTTGATCTATTGCGTGCTCTCTCATGAAACATTGAGACCAGATCAGAAATTTATTACTTACAGGGACTTTAAACACCTTGACAAAGCCGCTTTTCTGACAGACGTAGCCCGGACTCCATGGCATCAAATTGAGGCATTACCCTCAGTTGATGAAATGGTTGAAACCCTTGAAAATTGGACTCTGCAATTATATGACAAGCATGCACCCTATGTGACTAGAAGGATTAACAGAAAACGACGGGTACCATGGATGACTGACGATATTCTTAAAATGATGGGACAAAGAGATAAGGCTCACAGAAAATTTAAAAGGACATTTGACTTGAACAGTTTAATTGAATATCGAAGTTTGCGAAATAAAGTTAAACAGCAATTAAGGAACTCTAAGATCAGGTATCTGAACTCATTTATGACTGACAATAGGCAGGACTCTAAATCATTATGGCGAGGAATAAAAGAATTTGGCCTAGGTAAACATAAATCTGATACTCTCATTGACTTACCATTAGACGATATAAATGACCATTTTCTTTCACATTCGACTCAACGTGACGAAGTAACCATCAGTAATCATATTAACTATTTAAAAGATCAAGGAACTAACTTGAACATACCACTTGCTAATCAATTTCACTTTCATCCTATTTCAGAACAAAACGCTTTCAAAGCAATCCAACGCATGCATAGTAATGCTTCTGGAGCAGACAAAATCCCTATCAAATTTATAAAGAGAATGGTATTTGCAATCCTTCCAGTCATCACTCTAATTTTTAACAAGTCTCTTGAAAATGGTAAATTTCCTGAAAATTGGAAGCTTGCTCTGGTTCGTCCTTTAAGCAAAGTTGCCTCACCTAATAAAGTCGAAGACTTAAGACCAATCAGTATTCTCCCTGCTCTATCTAAAGTACTTGAAAGACTTGTTCATTCACAAGTTGTAGCATTTCTGGAACAAAATAACAAACTTCACAACTTTCAATCCGGATTTCGTAAATCTCACTCAACCGAGACAGCTCTTCTGCGTGTAACTGATGATATTAGACTGGCTATGGACCAAAGAAAATGTACTATCCTAACTCTCTTCGATTTTTCCAAAGCATTTGACACAGTAGATCATAATATTCTCCTTAATAAATTAGCTATTCTTGGATTTAGTCCTAAAACACTTGTTTGGTTCAATTCCTACCTCAATAATAGAAAACAATGTGTATCTATTGGTGATAATAGTTCAAATTGGAAAAATGTTATACATGGCGTTCCTCAAGGTTCAATCTTAGGTCCCTCTTATTCACCCTGTATGCAAATGACCTTCCTTCTGTTATCAAGTTTTCCAATTTTCATACCTATGCTGATGACCTTCAAATTTATGCTATCTGCCCCATCACGAAAATAAATGAAACAGTAGATAAAATTAATCAAGATATAAACTTAATTGTAGAATGGACTAGGAAACATGGCCTCAAACTAAACCCCACTAAAACGCAGCCCATAATAATTGGTTACTCACGCCTTGTCAACAATATCGACTTGACCACAATCCAAAAAATTAGTGTTGATGGTACCGAAATTCCCTACTGTAGCTCTGTTAGGAACTTAGGCATAATCATGAATAAAACTCTAGACTGGACAGAACAAGTAAATAAAACATGTAAAAAGGTTTTTTCAGCCATGCACCCATTAAAGAAACTGCAAGATATCCTACCCAGAAATATCAGATTGTTACTGGTACAATCCCTGATCTTCCCGCACTTGATGTATTGCAATTCCGTACTTAATGATATGCAGGTTACTCTAAATGATAAACTTCAACGCTGTCAAAATTATTGCTTGAGGTTTGTTTTCTCTCTCCAACGTCATGAAAGGATCACCCAAGCCCATATTAGTAGCTCAACCTTAAAATTACCTGATCAGAGACTTTTTCGAATAGTTAAACTGGTTAGAGATATATTAAAATATGGTCAACCAAATTATTTCAAAAATGATTTTAAATTTGTATCTGAAGGTAGGAGAATAGATGTTTCACATACTAGAACTGGAGAAAATACTTTGAGGATACCGAATCACCGAACTACAATCTATACTAAATCCTTTCTTGTTAGTGGTTGTCGTGCATGGAATGCACTCCCTGATTCTATTAGATCTCTTGAAAGTCGAGCGAGCTTCATTTTAAAATTTAGGAAACATCTTGTAGAGAAAATGATTGAGAATGTCCAACCCTAGAGCAAAGCATGTCAACCTTCATTAAACTTCATCATCACCCATTCACCTTATACTGGTAGTATTTTATTCACGATTTTATTAATTATATAATTAGGAGTTTTAAAAATATGAGTATTATTGACTCATTTTTAGTGTCATACATATTTGTTTTGTTTCATTCACCTTATGTATATACTTCATTCAACAGTTCATTATTTAAATAGTTTATTTATCTCATTTTTGTATTTATCTTGAAGGTTTTATTTCCAGGTTTAAAAATTTAAATTTTAGTTTTAATTTTAAAAGATCTATTTAAATTCAATTTTTTATTCCTTAGGTTTTTTATCAGGTATTGATAAATCTCACGGCCAAGTGTTAATGGAAAGGATGTCCTTGGACATCCTTTTCCAAGAATGGACATTTACATGTCCAAACTTCGCCGTTTCATGTAGATAAATCTCACTTATATTAACATTTTCACATTGCATATAATACTTATATTGTTGAAAATTATTAGTCATATTCATAAAGTTAAAAATTATATTACTTATGCTTACAACTTCTGTAATCTAGAATCTAAGCAGTTATAATTATTGTTATCTACATGAATAAAGTAATCTAATCTAATCTAATCTCTCTTTGACGGCTAATTGTTTATGGGAAGGATGTACTTTTCCAAGAATGGACATTCAGGTATATGTTTATACTTCGCCGTTTCATGTACATAATCACAATTATTATGCTTCTAATACTCATATTGATAAAATATTATTACTAATAAATTTTTGAAATTTATAAAATAATATTACTACTTATACCTTTCGTCGACTAGAATCCAAGCAGACATTTTTTGTTTTCTACATAATCTAAGGTGATCTAATCTTTCTCTCTCTTTCTCACTCTCCATCTCTCACTCTCTCTCTCTCTTTCTCTCTCTACACTATATTTAAATATTTTTAAAAATACTACTGCATTTTATTCTTCTCTCAAATATTCATGTAGATGTAGTAGATGCTTAGTTACTTGCCATAGGTTTCTTTGATAAAGAAGAATAAATGATCAATCTCTCTCACCCCCGCTTACCCATTGATAATTATGCAATTTTATTCTTTATCTTGACACCGTTCTATTATCTATATGAACTCCTTGCACACTCACCACGGCACCAGGCATGTTGGCTTTCATTTTCATTCTCACCCTCTGCAGAAATGATACAAGGTCACAGCGATTTGTCACGTGCAGGTCACTGTTATTTCATACAAAGCTCATTCAACATAACAAACACAAAAACACATAATAATTTCAATTATTATTGAAATTAACAATAATAATTATAAAGATAATAATAATAAATGAGCAATCTATATTAAATTAATTACAGCCACTAGAAATCAACTTAGAAAGAGAGAATAGCAATCTTAAAAAAATATTTTTTCAGAGAGATTCTCCTTCTATACTTTTGTATATTTATTTACTAGCAGTTTGCGTTTTCGCAGATTTTTCAACAACAACTGAACGAAGAACGTAACCTTTTATACACAGGTTCAGCTAAAGTATAAGAAGATTTTAAAATTCTTCAATAATTCAATTCTTCTTATACTTTAGCTGAACCTGTGTATAAAAGGTTACGTTCTTCAATCAGTGTAATAATAAATAACAAATATAGTTAGACCTAGTAAATATATATATATATAACGTCTAAAGATCCAACTGAACATGCTTGCCAAATATTTCGCTTATATATATATTTATTTATTTATTCAGTGCCCTATACTGAATGAATATGAAATGTTGAGTAAAGTAAGAAGTAGTCTATTTTTTATCATACTAAAAAGTACATTAATTAATGATTGTAAGTATGTAATGTGGTCCTTACTTCAGTTATGTTCATGATGTTTGGAAAAGTTTAGTAACTTAATTTTACTTTCAATTAATTTTTTGAATAATAATTTTTTTAAATAAATTAACTTTAAAATTAATGTACATAATAAATTATATTTCTTTGAATAATCTTTCTCTAATTAAATATAGCTTGCACAATGACACTACATAGTAGTGAAATAGTATCCTGGAAGTGTGGAAGTACGGAGAAATGTCATTGTCATTAGTGTTGTTGGTGTTTGTGGGGGGAAGGGGGGGGGGGAATGCGTCTACGAATAGGGGCGCACAGGAATACTTGCATTGGGGAAGTGAAATTGATAAAGTTATTTCATTTATAAATAAAAAATAAATGACTTAATAAAACTGGATTTCCTTTTATTTGCCTCTATTTTGTGTTAATTTGAGATTTGAGTATAATCTCTTTTCTCTTCCGAAAGTAGTGAGTAACCTGTCTCACAAGACTACTAATTTACTATAATCTTTGCTTCATTCCATGTTCGTGAATTCAAAAACACAGCAAAGTATAACGAAAAAGCTGTACTGAGTAATCTGTGTTCCCATTCATGAATAAAACTTTTATGGTTTGAATATTACCTTTCCATCAGAAGGGAGAGGAAAGGTGAGAGGATGAAAGATAGTATGAAGATAAGCTGATGGTATAGTGAGAGAGAGAGATAGTATAATGAGTAAGAGCTGAGCGGAAATTGTTTTTGCTTTTACGTTTTGTTCTATTCTGTTCTGTTGTCATTCAACAGAGCTAAGTCTGAGAAGGTGTATGTAGTAGCCGGCTGAGAGAAAGAGAACATAGGATGACCTTGTCATTGTTTCCACTCGCATAGAGTCAATCAGACAACACTGCTTGAGTGTACGTCGAATTGCGTATGAGAGCTCGTGTGTGAACGGTTGTGTGTGTGTGTTAGTAGCATCTCACCCAGACTCGGCAAATCTATATTGAGTCCATGATAATTTTGGGGTAATTGATCTCTTAAGTGAAATGATTTGAAGCTTCTATACTTTCTCAATAACAAGATGAGACATAACACATTGAATTGAGATATTTTTCATTTTAATATACTAAATAGTTATTCCATAAAAAATTATTTTAAAAAATCAACTTTTTCAAAATTAGATATTTTGAGAAATTTAGTATTTCAAATCATGAACAATACCTTCAAACATGTATGCTCGAAATTCCATGATTCTATTTGCAACCAATTTTGAGATCAATTACCCCAAAAATTGTAACTTTAGGTGCCCATATCTCACAAACTAGTGAACAAAAAAGAAAATTCTTCGAGTAAAATTTATTTCATTTTGATAGCTTAATAGTATCCAAATCGTAAAACTTCGAAAAATGTCACCAGAAAAAAGTTCCAAATAAGCTGATGCACAGCCTTAATAA
Source organism: Laodelphax striatellus (assembly GCA_017141395.1). Lineage (NCBI taxonomy): Eukaryota > Metazoa > Arthropoda > Insecta > Hemiptera > Delphacidae > Laodelphax > Laodelphax striatellus. The sequence continues at coordinate 18,559,470 of CM029530.1, forward strand.
CGACTACTCATTGGTCAATGAAGGTCAAACATTTTTAAATGTTCAACTAACTACTGTGTTATTTGAGGGGCAACTGACATTTTTTCACATGCAATCCATAATTTGTAATGGGTAACAACAATTAATATATTATTATGAAAAGAACAACGAATGCTTAAGACACAGGAAGGAATCATTCTCAAACATTAGTGACAAATTGTCAGTCTGGACAGCTTCGAAAACCTTTTGGTTTGGTGAGCTATCGCATGGATTTACAAGTTGGTTACTTTGGCTTGAGATCGTTAAATTGATGCATACCACTTGGTTGATCGTTCCGATACTCGACTAAATCCATGACAGCATACAATAGTCGGTTATTGCGACTAGTTATTTGTCATCTAGGAAGTGGAATATAAGTTTGGATGGAGTGATTTTAGTTTGAAAGTGCTCCAGTCTACAGATGGGACCACTGTAACTTGGCAACCCTGTAAGTCATGGTCTCCGTTCAATCTTCTCTTTTCCAAGTGTTTTGCGGCCAACCTTGTTATTGTTTCCGTACTCAACTCTACCAAACTTTAAAGTTACCACACAAATTCAACTACTCCACTGCTTCTAACTCAATGGACATAGTTGAGTTTCGATCCGGACGATAAATAACATTAAATAATCATTGTTGACTTTTTATGAACTCTCTTGGAGATTTATAATAAAATTATAATTAGTTTCTTACTCGAGTAATCACACATTTATTAAACGTTTGATGGATAATTTTCTGTAGTTTGTATAAGTATTTTACAATGATCAAACCCAAGTCATTTTCTTGTATAAATTTCTAGGAAGCTCTTGACAAAGCACTAGAAAATAGGTGTAATAGGGAGCAATGATATTGACTGTTTGTTATTATTGGTTGTAAGGCTTGAACTAAGCAGTGGCCAGAATTCAATGAATGAATTAGGAGTGATCAAGACATAATTGAGATATTATGTGATCATGATATTCAAATTTGTACTTTGGAAAACGTTTCATTTTAAGATGCTTCAATGCTTGTTTCTAATTGCTTCAAATAACAAGGAAGCAATACTCCAATGTGTGAACAATGTGTGGTTTGAATCTGCAATAAAAATGAGATCAGATGATTATTTTTGAATGGCTCATCTTTCAAGAATTTTTCCCTGCAACGCACAATTCAATTGGTGTTTGTTAACATTTGAATTTTATTGAAGCATTTATGCTTTAGCTCCTTGGTAATAAAGCTTGTAGACTATCTGTACAAAATGCCTATAAAGTGTGAGCCGGAAGAAATAGGTCATTGTTGTGGAGTATGAGTGAATTCTTTGGAGACGTCTTCTGGTTGAAGTTCAGCAGGAAATCTTTTGATGAATTATTAAGCGGTTACGTGACGAAGACTGAAATGACAAGAAGAGAAGAAATGAGCTCACTCGGGCCACGGCTTTGTCATAGCTAGTCGGCCGGCTCTCCACTCATCGCTCCAAAACTTTAACAAGGCTCGACATGAATTTTTAATTCGCAAACATTTGAAAGTTGCGAATGTACGTGACCTTCGTCAGCAACGAATCCAGCCAGTCATCACGTTGGAGTGATTCTACAAAATAACTGGAACTATTCAGGGCCCGAAATAAATAGGCTACCTTAATCTCACGTAATAAGAACAAAACCATTAGAAATATTAATATCTTCAAATAAGAAAAATACAATGAAATAAAAAATATAACTTCTGACACAATAAATAACATTATTCCGATTTTAATTACTTTTTACCACAATAGTTTGATCTTCAATAATATTAAAATTCTAATTATTGAAATAATAGATCCTAACGATGAAATAAGGTTTCAAGCTGTCAACATCCCGTAAGTTGTCACGACGGACTGTATGTGTGTTGACATGTCATAATTGAATATCTGAAAATGTGAAATTACCGGTTAAACAACTACTTGTAATACTGATTTACTCATTTTTTTTTAATCATTACCATAAAATATACAGATGTAGTCTGAACAAATTCATACCAACATCCATACCGCAAAGCATCAAACAAAGATAATATACGAGTGATGTATGGTTGATACATTATTATGTGTCATACCAATACACATTATGACGTTGTTGACACAAACTTCATAAATGTATGTGTCAACCGGCAATATTACACCTTTGAAATCGTATTAGGCCTACTCTGTCATTGAAGGCTTGAATTTTATGCTCCTCTAAAGTTAGGAGGTAGAGAAAACTTTCTAGTCCTAACTTCACCCAATAAAGGATATTTTCATTTTCAATCTGATAATAGATAGATCATAGAATAAATAGAATAATTTTAAGAATTAAAACGAAAACTAACTATTCCACAGTGAATTTTCCACCACTTCACGTATGTTTCGGCCCATAATTATTACTCTTTGAGTAGTTGTTAACGTGATATTGTGGTATTTATCCATAATAAATGAAAAGACAAGATGTTGTCAAACCACTGATTTATTATAAAGTCGAGATACCGGTTTCGGTTGTTACACCATTATCAATCTCTGGTAAACTGAAAATTTAACGTACAGAGCAGCAGTATTTATACTAACGGTAAAGCACCGCTATTGGTAGACGCTCTAGCCAATGACCGTGAACGGTTGTCATTGGCCTAGACAAGCTCCTCCCCGATTAGCGGTTCATTAAAACATTACAAAATGGCTGTTAAGGTTGATGAAGTTATGCACTCAGCATAATTATTTTAAATTTAATGATAAGTTTTTTGAACAAAAAGAGGGATTAGCAATGGGATCACCACTCTCACCTCTTCTAGCGGAACTTTTTATGGATAAATTAGAGAGTAGCATTGTTGAGAATAGTCCTTTCAAAGATAAAATTGTTTACTGGTTTAGATATGTAGACGACGTAATTTGCTTATGGAAGGGAAGTAATAGACAGTTGGACAATTTTCTTTCTTACCTCAATGAATTGCATCGTAAGATCAAATTCACTGTAGAAGTAGAACAGGATTGTGTATTGAATTTTCGAGATTTAAAAATAGATCATAGTACTGGTTTTCATAAGTTCTCCATTTTCAGTAAACCAACTCATACCGATGTTATCATCCCTCATAATTCTTGTCATCCCATTTCTCACAAACTTGCAGCTTTTAATAGTATGATTCATAGAGCATTAACAATACCTATGAACCATGACGATTTTCTTAAGGAGATAAGTACAATCAAACAAATAGCTGTAACAAATGGGTATGAGGAAATTATGGTGGATAGGCTGATAAGTAAAATCAACAGACGAATCTCAGTTAATTCCAGCTTTGTAGGGACAAACAATGAGGAAAAGCTTTGGGTAACTATTCCTTATTTAGGCTTTGTTTCTGATAAGATAGGTAGAGAATTGAAAAAGAATGGATTTCATGTTGCTTTTAGAACCAAACCGATTTTAAAGAATCTATTTAGCTACAGTAAAGATAAAATTGATGTATGGGATAGAAGTGGGGTATATAGGCTTAATTGTGGGGATTGTAATGCGACCTATGTTGGTCAAACTGGTAGACGTTTCAAAATCAGGGTAAAAGAACATATCAAAGATTGGAATAAGTGTAATGGAGATTCAAACTTTGCTGAACATTTGATAACAAATAATCATAAGTTCAAGGCCGAAGAGAATGTTGAGTTTCTGCGTTTTAATAACAAGGGCAGAATTCTCAACATACTGGAAGCTCTAGAAATAACTAGGATAACAAAAGATGATCAACAGCTAAGTTTGAATGACCAAATTCATTTCAATCAATACAACACCACAAATCTCATTTTATCATAATTTGTTAGGCAGTTATTACGATATTAGTTTATTCCTTTGTTTTTCTTATTCTTCCGTAATACTGTTTCATTTATTTCTTAGGTTATTGTAGCTATTTTTTGTTCAATTGTGTTATCTTTTTGAATCGCCATTTTGTAATGTTTTAATGAACCGCTAATCGGGGAGGAGCTTGTCTAGGCCAATGACAACCGTTCACGGTCATTGGCTAGAGCGTCTACCAATAGCGGTGCTTTACCGTTAGTATAAATACTGCTGCTCTGTACGTTAAATTTTCAGTTTACCAGAGATTTATAATGGTGTAACAACCGAAACCGGTATCTCGACTTTATAATAAATCAGTGGTTTGACAATATCTTGTCTTTTCATTTACCATAATTATTATATCGAATAACCACTAACGTTTGTCCCTCCAGTGATTGAGTATTTCTTGTAAAAGACAGTGTTAGGAATTAAGTGCTGTATAGAACTATTGAAATTTAAATACGGCGCTACTACGATTCTTACCCCCTCCCCTTCCCTTGCCTTGCCCATAACTGGCTGCTGACAAGGAGATGATTGTCTAGGTTTTGCATAAGAAGACTGATGGGATCGATATCCATTCGTCTTGTCCCAGCAGAAGCCAGTAGACCACCAGACATTCAACCGTTCATGTCGCTTCCGCATTTCTTCTCTATCGTGGCATCCGCATACCTTTCAGTGAGTTTAATACACTTTCTTTCAAATATAGTCTACCTCTCAAAGTAATACACGCGGTCCTCCAAAGTCGAATTAAAATAAGTTACAGTTACCGAGCCCTTTCTTAACATTTTGGTCACTCCGGGTTTCGGATATGAATCAGTTTGTGTTAACTTCAAGTGTTTAAACTCGTGAAAAGTGTTGTTGTTTCTCGTTATGCTTAATCTAAGTTTGTTCAAGTTTTGGTTTCCTCGTTATTAAGCATAATTGTTGAAAAAGTTCATAAGTTTGTTCAGTTTTCATGTCATGAGCGTGTACGCGTCAGTTTGTGACCACGCGAATTCAAGTTTCAAAGGTTTATCGGTCAGTGTCGATAATCCAATCGTGTTATATTCGAAAGAACATAAAATTCGATAAAGATTACCGTTTGTTTCAAGTCTATAACCCTATCGAGTCGAAAGTTATCGAATTTCGAAATTAAAGTTTTTATTACGCAGTAGGCAAAGTAGTTCCATTGCGTCGTTTGTTTAGCGTTGGTCGGTAATTCTCGGAAAAATTGTCGTTCATCGTGTCGCGCATCTCGGTACGCGTTCGCGTTCCTGCCGGTTTGTCAACGTCATCTCCATGCGCATGCGCAGATCGCCGTAGTTCACCACTGCGCAGATTTCAACCAGGGTCGCCACTTCAGGATCGTCACAATGGGCAAGGTTTCCCGCTCCTCTTTCCCTCCCTTCCCTCTCTTTCTCGCGTTAGAAAGTGAAAGTAATTAGGTCTGTTAGGTTGGTATCGTTGTGAACAGCTGGTTTTCGCAACCAATACATCTACGCTCACTCGCTGTTTATCGTCTGCTTTACGTAAACACAACCAAAGTTAATATGTCAAACTACGAATTAGTTCTCGCAAATTTAAACTCTTCTCTTTTCGAATCAACTCTAGATGAGAGTAAAGTAGTTCAATTGAACAAGCGAAGATACAATTAAAACTCCTTTTGCACAAAGCTTGTTCTAATTTAGAAAGTTTCTCTCACTTTGGATCTTGTAGGCAATGAACCATCAACTGCTATCCTAGCAAAAATAAGTGATCAGCTTGATATTTACGAAGACATTCGTGATGAAATAAGATCCGTTTGTATTTCCAAGGGAATAAATGATGATTTTCTTGAAACTTTGTCTAAAGAATTCAAATCTTCGTACTCAAGGTACATCCAAGTGTCAAAAAGTTTACCGTCAAGTTCAGATACAGTTGTGGCTGCACAACCTATTGTAAAAGCTAGCAACATTCAACTTCCTCGGGTTCAACTTTCCAAATTCAATGGAGACGTTTCCCAATGGTGTCAATTCATTAATTTGTTCGACTCATTGATCCATCAAAACAAAAATTTATCAGATATAGAAAAGTTTCAATACCTCAAGTCGTGTTTACAAGGTTCTGCTTTAACCTGCATAAGTGCTCTAACGTTGTCTGACGAAAATTACAAAATAGCATATGATCAGTTGACCAATAGATATGCCAATAAACGTCTAACTTGTAATCATTTCATGGATAAAATTATAGACTGTAAATCTATCACAAAGCCGGATCACACATCTATCCGCGAATTTATTGACACTGTCTCAACTTCAATTGAAGCTCTCAAATTACAGAATATTGAAAACCTGTCTGATTACGTATTACTGTCAATTCTTCTCAGGAAAATTGATCAGAAAACTCGAATTGATTTTGAAAATAGTCTAGCTCAAAATCATGCTCCTACATACAAGGATCTTGTTGATTTTCTGACAAACAAATCAAGAGTAATTGAATTAGTTCAACCATCCACTTCGTTTTCTACCGTTAAAGAAAGCCCTAAGAAAAACCAAACAAGTCTCATTACAAGTCAGATTTCAAGCCCTCGTCAAGAAAGCAAGTTTCTAGACAAAAATAAGTTTAATTCTCGCCAGTCGTGCAATGTATGTAAATCAAGTGAACATATTATCTATAATTGTTCAAAGCTCATTGAAATGTCAATTTCTGACAGATATGATGTCGCAAAACGGATGAACTTGTGTTTTCAATGTCTTGGAAAACACAACAGAAATCTTTGTAAGTCTATAAAAACCTGTAAGTTTTGTAAGTCACCAAAGCATCATAGCTTGCTTCACGTTGATAAGTCATCAGTTGAAAAATCTGATATTATCCCCATAAATAAGCCAAATGAAAATTCCAGCACAGTTGTGAGCAATACTAGTCTGGCTATCGCTAATCAAAGTGTAAACTCAGTTTGTCTGTTAGGTACCGCTACTATACTAGTGTATGACACTTATGGTAGACCGCACAAAGCAAGAGCAGTACTTGATTCGGCCTCTCAGATAACAGCTATCAATAAAAGTCTAGCTGATAAACTGCATCTAAAGCCTAAAGTTTCTGAAAGAAAGTTAATTGGGATCGGTTCTCATACGACTCAAAGTTGTGGTGATGTACAACTCCATATTTCATCGCCTTACTTACTCCCAGGGCCATTTATATCGAAGTTGATATTTAGCCGCACCAACAAACTGTCTCCACGTAGTTCGATCTTCAGCATCTTCTTCTGTCGCTCCAAGCCTCTCCATGTCACGCTTAACCTGTTGCCACCATCTTTGTCTGGGTCTCCCACGGGGACGCCTTCCTGGAGGGTTGGGTGCTGATACTTTTTTCAGGTTTGATTCTTCTCCTCTTCTGAGTACGTGCCCGGCCCATTGTATTCTTCTACATTTTATTTCACTTACAATGTCTGGGTTATTGTAGAGGTCTCTGATTTCTTTGTTATGCTTCCTCCTCCATTCTCCTTGCTCGTACGTGGGCCCATATATCTTTCGCAGCACTTTATTTTCAAACACTATGAGCTTTTGTTCTTCTTTCTTGGTCATTTTCCAAGTTTCGGACCCGTAGAGTAGTACTGGACTTATAATTGTTTTGTATAGTCTGAGCTTTGTTTTGTGGGATAGGGACTTTGAAGAAAGTAATTTGTTGCAGGCATACATACACCTGTTTGCTGAGTTTACCCTATTTTGTATCTCTATATTATCCAAATTTTTATTTGAGATTGCCACCCCGAGATATTTGAATTCCTGTACTTGCTCGAATTCATGCTCATCTATTTTCAAGTTGCCTGTCCCTTCCCTCTGGTTCCTTGTAAAATGTATGAATTTAGTCTTGGAGTCATTTGTTACTAGACCAATTTTCTTTGCTTCTTCTATTAGCAATTTGGTAAGGGTTTTCATGTCTTCTAGATTTTCTGAAATGATTGCCACATCATCTGCAAAAGCCAGCACATTTATCTTTGATCCAACCTCTACACCCATATCTTGCTGTGCTACTTTTTGAAGAGCTTCTTCTATGGCCAAGTTGAATAGAATTGGAGAGAGCCCATCTCCCTGTCTGACTCCTGAGTTAACCAAGAAGGGTTCACTGTAGTGGCCATCAATTTTAACAGAACATCTTGAACCAGTCACACTCATCTTTGACAGATTAATAAGTTTCTTTGGGATGCCAAATTTCTCAAGTTGTGTCCATAGTCTATCCCTTTTAATGCTATCATATGCCTTTTGGAAGTCTATGAATATTGCAAAGAACTCTTTGTTGTACTCCCAATACTCTGATATTATTTCTTTTAAGATGAAAACTTGGTTTGTTGTTGACCTGCCTTTCACAAACCCAGCTTGGTGCTCTTTAATTAACCCGCCACAATAGTATTCTAGGCGGTTGAGAATTACTTTGGATATAACTTTATAGGGTACACTAAGAAGCGAGATGCCTCTGTAATTACCACAGTCTTCTTTTGCACCTTTTTTTAGTATGGGCACTATAACAGCTTCTTGCCATTCAGATGGTATTTGCTCTTTCTCCCAAATTTCTAGGATCAGTTCCCACAATTTTCCTATAATTGCTTCACCACCTTTCTTTAATAACTCTGCTGTTATCTCATCTCTTCCAGGTGCCTTGTTGTTTTTCAGGGATTTGATAGCCTTTTCTACTTCATCTCTGGTTGGGGGTCCTACATGGGGCTGAACGTTGTAATAAAAACACTGCTCATTTTCTAGGGGTGTCTCGTTTTGGTCCTCTACATTTAGTAATTCACAAAAGTATTCTCTCCATCTTTCTAGTACTTTTTGGCTCTCAGTTATTAAGCCTCCTTCTTTATTTTTCACTCCATAGGGGTGTGGAGTGAATCCTTTCTTAAAGAATCTTACTTTCCTGTAGAAGTCTCTTGAGTTATTTGATGTATTTTCTTCCTCAGCTTTATCCAGTAGACTAGTAATATGGAGTCGTTTTTTCTTTCTTAGCAGCTTATTGGTTTCTCTATTGGACTTCCTGTATCGCTCCCGGTCTTCCATACTATTGCTGTTCATCCAGGCTTTTTTCCATCTACTTCGTTCTTCAATTATTTGTTGGCACTCTTGATCAAACCATGGCTTTTTGTTTCTCTTTTTTCTTTTGCCACACACTTCTTCTGCGGTGTCTAGAATTGTATCCCTGAATTTTGTCCATTTGTTGGCAACGTTCTCATTTTCTTCTGTTTCCTCCAGAATACTGAATTTATTGTCCAGTTTCAGAGCAAATTCCGCTGCTATTTCATTGGCCTCAAGTTTTTCTGTGTCTATTCGTCTTTCTGGTCGTTCTGTCTTTCTTTTTTGCACTGCTATTCTTTGGTTTATTTTGACTAGTATCATTGTGTGGTCACTTCCACACTCAGCTCCTCTAATGCTCCTTATAGCTGTTACACTGCTCTTATGCCGTTGGTCTGTAAGTACATGGTCGATCTGGTTTTTAGTAACACCATCTGGTGATGTCCATGTATATTTGTGTATATCTTTTCTAGGAAACATAGTGCTTGAAATTTTGAAATCGTTTGCCAGAGCGAAACTTGCTAGTCGAGTTCCATTGTCATTTGACTGTGCATGTAGGCTTTCTTTTCCAATTGCTGGCATCCACGTTTGTTCTCTCCCTACCTTTGCATTTGCATCTCCTAATAAGATTTTCAGATCAAAACTTGGTAACTTGTCCACCATTTCTTCAAGGAGTTCATAGAATTGGTCCTTGGATTCATCATCTGTATCCTCTGTGGGTGCATAGAAGCTGACTAGAGATATATTGCTGAATCTTCCTCTTAGTCTAATATTGCACATTCTTTCATTACATGCTTCAAACTGAATCACAGCTTGTGCTATTGTCTTCTTAACTGCAAAACCTACTCCACCATAAAACCTATTATCATCACAGCCACTGTAGTAGATCCTATATTTGTCTGTTTCAATTCTGCCTGCAAGCGGCCATCTTGTTTCTTGGAGTGCTACCACGTCCATATTATATTTATAAAGTTCTTTTGCCAATATGTCGCAAGTTCCGGGAGTTGCTAAAGTTCTAACGTTCCATGTTCCAATTCTAAGTTGTTTGGGGCGAATCCGATTTGTTATCCGTATTTCCTGTCCGTCCGAGGCTGTTTGTTGGTGATTCGTAACTTGAGTTTTTTCCAAGGCGGGTTGTTGGCCCAACGCTTAACCCCCATCCTGGAGGACCAGGTAATTTGTTCAGGTGTTCTTCCCTAGCCTTTGGTACGCCAATACCTAACTGCAAGGCAGCAGTCAATTTTCTGTTGGGGGTTTCTTCCCTTAGCCTTTGGAATTCCTTTGAAGTCCATCTGCAAGGCAGCAGTTTTTGTGCTGGTTTTGGTCCACCCCAGGTATTTCATTTCCCCGGTACCACCTATATCTAGGAAGCATCCCCCTATCCGCCACCTGGGGAGGCGCCCGATAGGAGACCAGCAACTCCCACTATTTCATCGCCTAAGCAAATAAATTTCAATATCAAAACTTCAGCTACGGCATTGAAGAATATAACATGTAATCAACCATCTGTGTCACTTAACCCAAGTGATTTCGAATATTTGTCAGATATACACTTAGCTGATGAAAAGTTCTATCATTCAGCCCCAATTGATGTACTTCTCGGTGCTGATGTTTTCTTACACACCCTGTCTGAAAGTAAACAAGGTAATTCAATCAAGTTTGAGAATTCCCCTGGCGCATTGAAAACTGTATTTGGCTATGTAATAATAGGTCAATCCGATTCTCTATGCGCGTAAAATTCTATTTCATGCCTGTTATCTTGCATAGAGCCTGTTGATCAATTAATTGAAAAATTTTGGGCTTCGGAAGAAGTAAAAGTAAGTGAACCTGTTGATCCTTCTATTGAATACTGTGACAGATTATTCACGGAGACAACTGTACGTCTGCCGTCAGGTCGCTATGAAGTAGCACTCCCTTTCACAACCGAAAACGTATGTTTGGGCGATAATCGTCAATCATCAAAGAATCAATTTCTTGCACTAGAAAGAAAGTTAGCTTCAGATAGTAATATGAAAGAACAGTATCATGAATTCATGAAACAATACATTGAGTTAGATCATATGGCTAAAACAAACATTGAGAGCTCATATGTTATTCCTATGTTGTGTGTAAGAAAAGAAGACAGTTCAACTACTAAATTTCGTGGTGTTTTCAACGCCAGTGCACCTTGCAAAATGGCCAAGTATTGAATCAAGTATTACACAAAGGTTATAAAATTCAAAAGGATTTAATTCACATTTTAACAAATTTCAGAACACACAAAGTTGTAGTCACTTCTGATATAAAAATGATGTATCGACAGATTTCAGTAAGACCAGAAGATAGAAAATATCAGCATATTTTCTACAGGCCTTCACCTCAAGAGGAACTCAGTGAATATGAATTGAAAACTGTCACGTATGGATTAACATCATCCAGTTTTCTTGCTCAAAAACAGTGGTCAAGTTAGCAACTGACTATGAAAATAAATACCCTCTCGCATCTCATTCAATAAAAAATGATATGTACGTTGATGATGTCTTAACAGGAGCTGATAGTTTAGAAGAAGTGAAAGAATTGATCAATCAATTGAATGCTCTCATGTCAGAAGGACAATTACAATTGAGAAAATGGTCGTCAAATATGCATGAAGCCATAGCTCAATTTTCTGATGATTTTTTAGAAAATCCGTTGGTATTCACTGATTCCACTCAAAGTTTGAAAGTATTGGGTCTCCGATGGAACCCATCATCTGATGAATTTTTCTACTCTGTATCACCATTCACTGATGAACCGACAAAAAGATCGATTTTGTCGTACACTGCCAAATTGTATGATCCTCTTGGTTTATTGAGTCCTGTTGTTTTCAGCTTCAAATATTTTTTGAAGTTGCTCTGGTTGGAAAATCTTAGCTGGGATGATCCGCTAGGAAAAGATTTGATTATTCAGTGGAATAAAATTTCAAGTACTGTTACCTCTATTGCTCAAGTCAAAGTTCCTCGTCACATCGATACAAGCTATCTCCATGTATCTCTAATTGGATTTTCAGATGCGTCGGAGAAAGGATATGGCGCATGTATTTATATTCATGTGTCTTCTGAGAATAATTTTGTTTCTATGAATCTTGTTTCATCAAAAACTCGTGTCGCACCAGTCAAAGTAAACACAATACCGAGATTGGAATTGTGTGCTGCTCTTCTGCTATCTAAACTGTATAGCTGTTTGTTACCTCAATTCAAAAAGTGCATCAGCCGTGTGCGACTGTATTCTGATGCTAAACTTGTATTGAACTGGTTGAAAACTCCTGCACACAAATTAAAGATATTTGTCAGCAACCGAGTAACACAGATTCTCGATTTAACAAAACCTGAACACTGGTTTCATGTTTCTACCGAATCAAACCCTGCCGACCTAGCTTCAAGAGGTCTTTCGGCAACTGATATTGTTCAAAATTCGTTATGGTGGCATGGCCCAGATTCGTTTCATGTTATTCCTCAAAATTTTCCTGTTTCTAAAGTCGACAAAATTGAAGATTTAAGCGAGCTTAAGCCGCAAGCAACCGTTCTTGTCAATGTGATTCAAGAAAAATCACATTCTCTTGTTTGTTTTGAAAAACAATCAAATTTGTACAAAGCAATTCGAATCGTTGCATATTGCATACGTTTTATAAAAAAATGTAGAGCGTCTCGTGAGCCAATCTACAATTTGCGTTCCAGGCCCGTGACCTTGAATTCAGTGTCTGAAATCACACTATCACTTTCTGAGTACAGACAAGCTCTCAATTTCATTGTGAAAGTTACACAAGAATATTATTTCAATGATTCAATTGAGTCATTAAAGAAAGGAAAAGTCTCTCACTCAAGTTTGTTGCCTCTCACACCCTTCCTCGATAAATCAGGAATTTTGAGGGTGGGGGGTAGATTGAGAAATTCGTCACTCTCGTATGATGCAAAGCATCCTATGTTACTCCCGAAAAATTCGCATTTAAGTTCACTAGTGTGTAGACAAACTCACGAAAGTCATATGCATGCTGGATTGAAATTAACACATGCTATAATTATTCAAAAGTTCTGGATCATTTCTGCACGCAATGCAATCAAATATTGTATTAAAAACTGTGTAAGATGTGCACGCATGCGCGCTCAACCAAGTCAGCCTATTATGGCAGATTTACCGCAATATAGAGTAAATCCATCACCAGTATTTTCTCATGTAGGCATTGACTTTGCTGGACCCTTTAATACAAAGGCCAGCCCCCTTCGTAATGCCAAAGTGTACAAAGGATATCTGGCATTATTTATTTGCATGTCAGTCAAAGCAGTACACTTAGAATTCGTTTCTGAACTTACAACTGATGCATTTCTTGCAGCGTTTGAAAGGTTTGCGTCTAGAAGAGGCTGTCCTTCCGATGTATACAGTGATAATGCTACAAATTTCGTCGGCGCTTCTCGTCATTTAAGTGAAGTAAACAAATTTCTGTCAGATCAAAAGTCTAAGCTAGACACTGAATTCGTTCGGCGCGACATAAAGTGGCATTTCTCCCCTCCCGGTAGCCCAACTTTTGGCGGCATATGGGAAAGAAGTATTAGGTCAGCCAAGACTCTCCTAAAAAATCAGATCGGTGAAAATTCATTAACAATGGAAGAATATTTCACTGTATTTTGTAGAATTGAAGCTATATTGAATAGCAGGCCGCTCATTGAGTTGACGTCAGATACAATAGATGAGTTGAACGTTCTAACACCTGGACATTTTACTACTGGTAGACACATTTTTCAAGTACCTGAGATTCCAATTGATTCCAAAACCACCGTCAAACAGAGATGGAATCATCTACGTCAAATTGTACAAGGTTTCTGGCACAAATGGTCAACAGAATACCTACACACCCTTATACAGAAAAATAAGTGGCAAAAGTGTTGTGAACCAATAAAAATTGGTCAAGTCGTATTAATACAAAATTTGAACACATCGCCAACTGAGTGGCCTCTGGCTCGAGTTGAGAAAGTCCATCCTGGCGTTGATGGTGTCATAAGGGTTGTCACAGTACGCACATCAACCAGCACCTTCAAGCGAGGAGTAAATCGCCTCGTAGCGTTGCCTATAAACTAGAAAAGGTTTAAAAGGGCTATTGTACATATTCGTTTTTTTTCTTTCTTACTTCGTGTTTTTCAACTGTTTGAATTTTTTCCGCCTTTCTTGTTGTTTGTTCGGTTTTCGTCGTACATCGAATAGTGCGTCGTGCATACGAACTCTTTGTGTATTATATAAAATGTCGCCAGACAATTAAGTTTTGAAATATGTTATTTCAAGGTGGGCGGAATGTTAGGAATTAAGTGCTGTATAGAACTATTGAAATTTAAATACGGCGCTACTACGATTCTTATCCCCTCCCCTTCCCTTGCCTTGCCCATAACTGGCTGCTGACAAGGAGATGATTGTCTAGGTTTTGCATAAGAAGACTGATGGGATCGATATCCATTCGTCTTGTCCCAGCAGAAGCCAGTAGACCACCAGACATTCAACCGTTCATGTCGCTTCCGCATTTCTTCTCTATCGTGGCATCCGCATACCTTTCAGTGAGTTTAATACACTTTCTTTCAAATATAGTCTACCTCTCAAAGTAATACACGCGGTCCTCCAAAGTCGAATTAAAATAAGTTACAGTTACCGAGCCCTTTCTTAACAGACAGGTTTCCGATTGATTGACGAACGCTTGATGTAAGTTTAGCTCGCATATTGAAATAACAATTTATGTTGTTGGCCAATTCTTCTTTTAATTAGAATTGCTGACCTGCATATGACAAGGCCGGCTCAGGAAGGCCCAGCTGGAAAACCCATTAGCCTGATCCCCACTCTCGGGGACATCCGCTTATTTAAATTTGAATATTTTTCCACAAAATCCCTTCTCAGTGGAGCATGCAGATTGCACGGACAACTGTTCCCAGCGCACGGCTGGAGATCTCGAATAACTTGCACTCTTTCTCACTTTCTTGTAACTCACTTCTTTCTCTCTCTTTCACACACACTCTTCCTCTTTCTCTTCCATGTTTACTGCCTCAGTAGAAACAACAGTTGAATCCTGCTGAAACACTTCCCTTGCTCAAGATTGATCAGAATTTAAACATTTCCGTTATCAATTCCGCATGGAAAATACAGCCTGAAATTGAAATTTCAAATTGAAAAATTTGATTCAATTTATAGCATTATAGTTCACTAACCATCGTAGGATACCGAGTTTGCATTTTAATGAGCTCCCTATGCTTTGAGCTACTAATAGAGTAATGCGTTTTATGACATTTACGCCTGACATAATATAAACCAATATTATTGCTATCAATGTATCTCATTACTCTGTATTACATTATCTCATTCTCATTAGTAGTTCTAATCTTACTAAGCAAGCAATAGTAACAAAGTTTTCAGGTTATCAAACAGTGGAATAAATCAACAGTACATCACAGAGTGAATACATTCAAATCCGTTAAATCCTTGTGTTATCTTACCCCATTTGAATGGGATAAATGCAAAGCCAAAGAAGAAGAAGAAATTCTTGTGTTATCTTAAATTATTTAATTAATCAAGATCGAAATCTACAAGAACTTCAATATATTCTTCTTCTACTTGTACTTTATCTTTCTTGTTTCAAATTTCTTATTTCCTCATGCTGTTTTTTATTTAAAAAAAATTGTTCTTCTTTAAAATATTTTTCCTCTCCACGTTTCACTTTCTAACTTCTGACACAGTGTCAGGTGAGATGTTGTTATATCTAAAAATAATCAAAACACGAGCATGTGATCGAATATCACATATTTATTATCAGATATTTGACTACATCTTAATGTTTTCATTATTTATTGTTAATTTTGTTGAGTGACTTCTCAGTTTATGCATTGTACAATTCATGATTTAATTTCTCATTCAAACTTACTATCACAATCAATAATTACAGCCGATTTATTAGTAATCAACATGAAAAAGTAGATAATTTAATCTATTATTTTCATTGGTCAATGTATCTTAATTCACCATCATTTTAGTTTCATACCGTTTCCTTTAGTTTTTCTCCTTTCAAATAATATACTCTTGGACTCTTCATTTTTCTTTCCTGTTTATTTTTCCAACTCCATTTAAGTGCTTCCTCTGTACTATCATAGGTTAAAGACTAACTAAATAATAAGACTAACTGAATAGATGACTTACTAATCTCTAGTCAGAGATAATATTGATTAATGTGTAGTGGCGAAGCGTGGTATGCTTATTTAGTCATCGCCGGGTATATTTACTATAGGAAATATATGATGACCAAATCAGCATACCACGCTTCGCCACTAGTAAAGAGTCTCCTTTTCTCTGGTGCTATTCAGGAGAAAGGCACAGCCGGTGAAGTTGCTGTTAGCGGGGTTGCATAATCGGCTCCTTCATTTATAAGATACTGCCATGGCTACGACTCTTTTAGCCAAGTACTTTCATCCGTACAGAAAAACTCACTCCCTCAACATCTAATATACTGTACTTCTATAGTCAATCAACACATATTGGAAAATCAATTATTACAACAGATGATTTGAATCTATTATTAAATTTGTCGACCACAATTTAAAACTGATCTATTCAAAGCACCCACTTCAACACTCGCTTAAGCGCAAAAGTACTCCTTTCTACTCATGAATAAATCATTTCTTCGTTTTGAACTCTGCGCACGCCCACAAACATCTGAATAGTTTCAAACTCAACTCCAACAAGTGAGGCAAATCCACTCCAATATTCTAATTCCGACATCCATTACTCAAAGACCGAATCAGTTCGCATCTTACTCTGTAGACTCTGTTGCTTCTCCCTAATTGTAAAACTCTAATTTGAGTGGATGAATGCGATTAGTCACGGTTAATCATCAAACGATCCTGAAAAAGGGAAATTTTTACAAGATTCATTGCTCTGATCTCAAACACCCACAATCATAAGGTTGACAAGTAGTTCAATATCTCATCCCTGGAAGTTTAAATGACTCATCAGTAAAAATCACTGTTTACTTCACTTAAATGATCATCCAATGCAATTTCATCTACCTGTAAGGCTAGGCGTATACCGGTTAGTTGAAACTAGACAAGACGAGATTAGTCACAGTAATTCACATACTTGCTTATGAAGCAACACACACCGATTAGTCATTGCATCGGTGTGTGCTGCTTCATAAGCAAGTATGTGAATTACTGTGATTAAACGTGACTAATCTCGTCTTGTCTTGCCTTGACTAACCGGTGTACGCCTAGCCTGTAAGAGCAAACCCATTTACTTTCTAGGTTTATCTTACAACAAAAATTATCAGCAGTAGATAGCGAACACGTTGAAATTCTAAGCTGAAATTCTAAATTGTCAAAGTAGACAAGTGAATCAACATTTATTTGTGGTTGAATCATGTTAGTAGTCATCTATTCAATCATTCACTAGGAACAACTAATTCAAGTATTACTATAAAAAAGTACGAAGAATGTATTGTAATAGAGAAAGACTAAAAAAGCGGTTGATGAGTTGATTAGACGAGATTTTTTTTCATACAGCAAATGAACTCATACTTTTTAATAAGTTAAGAATATTGTAAAAGTTTGATTTATGCTATTTACTCTTTGAATACACGGCGAAATCTGACACGACTCTGATTGTACTGTAATCATTCAGATTGATTTATTCTATATAAAACACTTTCATAGATGTATTTTTCAATTTTCGAGTAGTTATTTTTAACGTGGTCTTCCATTGAATGTATTCCATGATTAGCTGACTGCTTAAATTGACACAATTTATAAAACGACAAACACGTGCATGTTCTACGGTATCATTTGTGCGTTTTACAACGCACTAAATTTCAAACGCATATTTTGCTTATCAGTAACATTTCAAATAAACTGTAAATGACCGTTAAGAAAGCAGTTGAGCTAGTGTCAAGTACCCTTTCAAGAAGATGACTATCTTCAATGAAAAGATGTTGAAAGGGGGGGGGGAGAGGAGGATGAGTAGGGGAGCTCATTTCAGAAGAGTGTTTTCCCGGCTTGAGTCGACGTCAGTGTAGTTCAATGCTGGGAAAGTTCAATGCCGGGTCACAAGCAGAGTGTTCGAGAGTGTGCGTGCGTGGGAGGCTTCTGCTCCTCCTGGCGTGGTTTGAACGACTGGGAAGGACATTTATGAATATAAAAGTGGTTCAATTTGGAAGGACACAATAGGGGAGGCGGTGAACGAGAGGCTTATACACTGTGGCAAGCAGTGCTCGGCCCCACTGCGCGCAAGACTACATTCTGTGCAAATGAACGGGCTTCTTACTTTCTCATTTAGCTCTACTCTTCCGCCAACAAATCCCCTCATTCCAAACACACTCTCTCTTGCTTGCACTATTCCTCTACTGGTTCATCTTCATTTTTTCTCTTTTTCTCCAGCATCATGTCCAGACCTCCGTTTTGATTAAACCCAGCCTTCAACCGATCTCAATCCTGGCTTGCGAATACAGATTCAGCAGAGACCGACGACTAGGCTAATAGAGACAGGAAACTATACAACGATTCGAGACAGCAAGTGCTCCGACTTTTCTGGTATTCACTTCCATTCCAGAAGCTTTATTAAAATTCCAGCTATCCTTCGTGATTTCTCCAAACTACAGCAAAGATGCAGAACGCATCTTGAGAGTGTAATGGATGAGATGTTACACTACAAGCTAACTACAAGTTTACAAAACAATCTGTCACTAAAATGCTGTTGGTCAGCATGAAAATGAGATCTACTAGACGTAGGCTACTTCATGTGTTAGATCATGTGTGAGATCTACGAACTAGACAAGCTGTGGTACAACTCGAGGTACAAGATTCAACTTTACCGTTGATGCATTAGCAGAATGCGGAATCTTTTTTATCATTTCTTCACATAATTCATTTGTGTTGGAATCTTGTGCAATTCTGCTATATAAATTTCACTAAACTTTCCAAAGTTAAATAATATAATCTCCTTAACATTATGTATTTCTAAAATCGTTTAAATGTTACAAAAATTTCACGATTTGTCATCAACATCACATCTCAACATTATGTATTTTTAAAATCGCATAAATGTCACAATTTGTCATTTAAATAACATCAACAACCACCAAATTCAAATTAATCACAGCATTTTTTCTATTCCTATTACACATTTTTAATTCATTCATCAGTGATTATTCTGCCTGTACGGTAGTGGTTAGATGAGCATCGATTAAAAATCTGTTCTACCAATAATGGTAGAATAGCCTATATCAGCGTATGGCAGGCGTTCGTTATCAGAGCCGAAGCAAATACATTATTTGTTGATATCGATCGATGAGGAGCAGCTCTCCAGCAGTGTCTATGTGTGGGTGAGAGTTGGTGTGTGTGTCCTCTGTTATTAATTAGTGCCGGATTCAATATTTGCAAGGCAAGGTGAGCTTGGTCCGATCGTTCAATTAATGCGACCATTCAGCCGTCCTTATATAATCAGAAAGGCATTCCGCGTTAAACAATGTATATTGTTTTATGCTCAGCCGAGCACCGTAGCCCGGCTTCCGGTTAACTAACACCTCTCCCACCCCTCCAAAACCACCCCCTACAACATCCATCTCAACTACTCATCGGTCGCTTTGTCATTGTCCACTCTCACCACCAGGTAGCACTGCCAGCGCCACTACGCTCTCGCTAATAATTAGATCAACAAATAAACGCCCTTCCCCCAAACTCCTACAATGCTACACTAGAAACAGTTTCCAATGCGGTTCATCTCCAAAGTACAAACTTTACACATTCAGGCAGTCAAACAGTTACCGGCATCAAGATATAGGACAATGATTTCAAAATGGCTAAAAGAAAAAGCATTTTATGATATAAATGATTATATGGACTGTACTAATATGTCTGATGTAACAACATGAAAAATGTTTTCTATTTGTGTTAACAACAATGACGAAGCCTATTGTACATTTTATATTTGTATGTAATTACAAATAATAATATTCTTATTATTATCCTTATTCATTATGCTATTTGTTTTAATGGAAAAACTCTTTGTTTACTAGCTATTTCTAATATTTGATAATTATAATGTTCAACTGTGATATAATGTTTATATTTAGCTGATTTTAGCTGATATAATATTAGACGTCAAGCCGTCGGTCCTGGCTGCCTAAAAAGTAGTCGTCATCTCTCATCATCACCCTCCCATCACTCGTGCAAAAAATCATTGTAATAAGAACTTAAAACTTTGTTCCAAACATCGCAAAACAACATGATATTTCATCATCGTTAAGCAGGCATTACGAAATTGTAATTAAATACTGTATATCTCAACATATTCACCATGATGTATTTTCCTTGTTACTTAATATCATGTTTCAAAGTGTTTTAACTTCCCGATTCCAAGAATGTTTATAAAATGATTTCTTAGTTGCTATAATACAGTATATCATCGTGATCAGATTGCTTCAAACCATAAATGCCAAATTCAAACATCATGTATGCCAAATTCAGACTTCTGAAGAATCCAACTTGAAATCAGTCTTCATCATTAATATCACGATATTTCTTTATTTTATCCGATTCAAATACATTTTCTTGTTAGGAATTCTATTTCATTGTGAACTGTTTGCAGAGCATTACAAATTAGAATCAGCATGACTGAGATTACTCTGTTAGACAAGAGTAGAGAAATGTTGAAAGAAACTTTAATTGTTGAATAACTTCGTGAAAGTAATTTCAGAGCTAGAAGGGCTACAAGAGAATTGCTTGGCTTACAAACTGAGTTAGATCTCAAAGACCAAGAGCTCTGTCATAAGTTTAAAAGAGCAATCAACACAAATGTAATTGCTTCGCTCTAATTTGTAGCAATTCTCTTTGCGACTTCTCTCGTAATGCTAAGAGGAATTGAGCTCTTTACATGACCACAAACTGCTCACAGTTATTATTTTACACGGAAATTGTATTACAGAATATTTTCCACAGGAATGTCAACTCTTCCTGACTTCATGTATTCCGTTTTACTACATGGCATTTGACTACGGAAATAAAACTTTTACTGGGAATAACATTGTCTTATCTCAAATTTTCTCACAAAATCTGTCACGACAATGTTTCTCCAAACAATGTCAACAATTTATTGACATCTATAACTTGACAGGCATTGAATTTTCCAGTACTTATGATCTGAGTAGAAGTATACTGAATATAAATAAATCACTAGAATTGAAATAATGATTTATCTCTGTGTGACAGTTCACCTAGATTGAATAGTTTTACAACAGAATAGAATTTTCTTGTTTCGTTTATTGAGCTTGAGCTATAAGTGAAATTGTGTTGAAAGGTACGGCTAGAGGGTTGTATTTTATCTATCATATTCAAATAAAAAAAATATGTCAACATGACGAGAATAAAACAGTTTGTTGATTGTTACCCATAAACTTGAAACTGCTAAATTTCCTAATTGAATTTATTATCTTATTTGGTGTTCTGTGGGAGTGAAATTTAGATTATTCCAATCTCTAGCATCCAAACCAAGTTGAACTCCCACAGTTTACTCCAGCTCCAGAATTAAATAAGATAATCAAATGAGATAATATAATCAACTTTGATTAGATTTAATTAGATTAGATTTAACGGCTTCAAATCGATCATATGAGTTTTCTGAGAATGATGCCCTAGAATTTTAATTATTGTGAAATGTTTCTATGAGCATGAAAAATGATAGAGCAATCAATCTAGAGAGCCATTCTAGACATTCGAAGGTGCCAATGAAAACATAGTGTGAAGTATAGATAAATTCAGCATCAAGTTGGAATGGATGATTGACAATGATGCGTCACTTGTGATCATTGATGGTGTCGCTTGCTTGCAAGCTGGTGGTGTGAAAGGAATGGGGAAAAAGGAACATTTAAAAATGATAAAAGTGTAATTAATCATGGTAGCCATGACGGCGTAAGTGTGGGTGGTGGGGGAGAAGGGGGGAAGTGGGTGCCAAGTAATTAATCAAGAGCAGCTCAAACGACAGCCCAATAAATAACAATTTGCGCAGCAAGTTCGGTAATTGAATTAGCGTATACGCCGACAATAAATAACTGACGCTTCATAATTGACTTAACCTCTTTTTTGCAGGTTGCAGCCGACTCCTTCTGGCAGCGTCCTAGTTATGAGAACATGCGTGGGGCGAGCTGTGATTTTTTCATGAGCCGCACTCGCTCCCACCCGCACACTCACACATACAACGTCTGTGGGGCAGCGGCAGTAGCTTTTTGTCGTGACCTGTTTTCCAAATAATAATTGCTACATCAACAGCCGCCGACCTGTCACCTGCTAGACGTGGCTACGCTAACGAGCAAGGTAGGCGCAGGGTGAGGGAGGGGGTGGTGAGGCATACGGCGTCCAAGCATGTCCAACCACAACCCTTCCCTAACCGCGGCCAGGCTTATAAAAAATGAACGATAACTCCGTTATAAATAATAATGTCGTCGACCAACTTCAGATCACTAGTGGCTCTCCTTGTTTCCTCACCGTACCAATGCTAATCACACAAGGTGCGACTGATTTTGTATCGTAAACCTTCTACTTTTCAGTGTCACTCATTTTGTACAATTTCAAGAGGAGTCCTTTTGGTACAAAGAAGAAGGATGAAGTAAGCTCACAATAGGCCAATCAAGTATACTTATAAACTATTATTCTTCCAATATTGTTACAGATTGTATCAATTCAATTTGAATTATTTTTTATATCATTGAAGAAATATAGGTTATCAGAAAAAACCGCTCTCCATAGTTTGAATTCATGGTTACATAAATTCAGTAAGTATCATGTGTTGCATTTATTTTATTCATATTTCAATATTTGTATTTAATATTTTTGTTCATTCTTAAAATTCCAGTTGCGACGATTTGTTAAATTCTCTCGTGATGTCAACCTCGGTATTTGTTTTCATAAATTATCAAGAGGGTAATGACAGATTATAAATTCATCTAATAATAGATGCGGAATGATGCACTTGAAAAATTACTATGTTTTCGATTGACTGGAGGAAATTTTGTATTTCTTGAATAGTGAGATTATTGTAAAACTATGTTATATTGGTTTCTCGTATTCAACAGAATAATGTTGATACGTTAGATTTTATAACTAACATTAACAACTAATTATTTTATCCTGTACTAAATATTGGTGTATTGAACTACTGTACTGTACTGTGCTGTATAATGTTTTTTCTACTGCTAATCTCCATACGTTTTTTTTTCAATTATTTTCCTTCATCTTAAATGTTGCTGTATTATTGAAGATTGATTTTTTTTTTGAGAATTGACTGGCACCATGTTCTTGTCTTAGCATTCGAGTCCATGGGAAGATATTGAGGTCGGAGATTGGAACTTTGCAGCGATAAATATAAAAAGAGATCATAGATACAGTGAGTTATTAGTAATCTTCGGTCTCAGGTGCAATTATGATGTTTTATTTTGCTCTTAAATAAAAACTTTTCTTTGTTCTTGGAGCTTATAAACCACAAGCTTTTTTCTCCTCTCAAACAACAAGAACTCGTGTACGAAAGTATTCCAATAACAATAGATAAGATAAGAAAAGTATATCTTGGTGTCTGCGCTATCGATGAAGTTTTATTAACGGCGAAAATTCTTTGGTCGGCCTCGGTCGTCCCAAGAACGATTTATGTGGGCTACGCCTACTATACTCGCAACTTTCAATTGGAGAATAATTGTCAGTTCTAGCACTCTCAACACGTTCTTCAGCACTATTTCTTGTTGAACTTTACAAATAGTATTATTGAATCAAATTTCTCAACAAAAAACGTTATTTATTCTTTCTAAAAGTGAATTATTGAATTTATTCACTCATCCCATTATCACATCTTTTTCCTTTTTACCTAATGCTTTCTAACGCCTTCCTAATACATGGGAAACCATAGTTTTGAGAGCTCTCCATTCCCCTCCTTCTTTACACCACTTCTCCAAGCTTAGCCTCTTGTTTTTATTCACGTTTGTATTTTGTTTGATCTCAAATTTTTACTTTGTTATTTGTTTTTTGTAAATGTGTGTTTAAATAAATAAATTTAAATGACGTGATGCCCTTAGATATTGTTAATATTTTTAATATTTGGCTTGTCTATCAATTTTTTATCATACTTGAAATCGATAATTAAATACATCAAATAGATTCAATATTCCTGAACAAAATCATGAATTCCTCCACTTTTTACCAATTGAGAGTATCTCAAATGACATACTGTCATAGTCATTTGTCAAATAGATTTGGTATTTCATACAAAAAAGAATTAATCACATATTGGTATCTCTCACGAATGATTGGTATTTTAACACCTTATCTAAAATAATACATTATTGTGTCACATACTCATTTTTTTATCGTAATTTATTGAAGAACTCGAATTCCCATAAATCGATTATCATGCCTACATAATACATGACTTATTTTCTTGGATGACGTTTGACAGTAGACCAGATTCAGCATCAGCTCAGATAGAAATCCACGCATTCTGACCTTTGACCTTTTGTTGTTTGTAGCAAGGTTATTCGCAGCCTGAAAACGTCACTCCTCATCAGTGATGGGAAAGCTGCATCAGATTTTTGTAAATAATTTAAGATACTGCTTGTGCGGTTTGTTGTACACACACCACCCACCAAATCCAAGCCTTCTTCTCCCAAAAAATGTGTTCCAGAATTTTCTAGTGAAAACGTTGTTTTATTTATTGCTTTAAATGAATTCCATGTAATTATATGATATTCCGTGGCGAAGGGTGGTATACTTATTTGGTCATCACCGGGTATATTTCCTATAGGAAATAAAGGACCAAAACATAGGACCTAATAAGTATACCACGCTTCGCCACTAATGATATTGATAGAGCAAGAGAAATTATTTCAAGTAAAGAACAAGAGCATAAAGAATTTAATATTTGTCGTAAGAGTTGAGTACTTTCTGACAACTTGTTCAACAAAACTAGAGCGTGTCAATTGATCTTGAGCAAATAGAACTGGAAATTTGATTGAGAAGGACTTGACCGGACGTGTTTAGGCATAATAAGCAGATCCCAGTTTTAGACTTTCCTAAAGGTCAACCGAAACCGAACACAATTGTTCAAAATAGACTGAAACTATTTGAGCTCTTGAATGTCACTTTACTTACCCCTCAGCCCTCACCATCACTCATCAAAACATCTTTAAACATTAAAATCTAACATCGAAAACTTTATAGTTCATATCCTTCCATCCTTGAACTATTGCGACACTTATTATCCAATCGTAAAGTTCAACTCTTTTTCAATCTCCAATGTACTTTAGTACATGATATTCTGTGAACAAGATTTTGTTCACAGAATATCTTTTAACACAAGAAGATAAATCAGTCAATAAATCAACTTCAAGCCATTTACGATATTTGTACTTGAGGTGATAAATACATAAGGTGAATAAATTGGGTGAAAGTGATGAGAGACATAATAAGGAAAACAAAAATCTTTTTTCCGAGTACCTGCTCAGTACCGTTCAGAAAAATTTAGATAAGACTGATCACTTAATAACCTTCGAATGATATACAATGATTGTACAACGATTCATAGAAAGCTTATTTTTTATACTTTCTCAGTAATTTTAGAAATTCAAACGATGTAGACGTAGACCATCCTCCACAATACGCTAAACAGAGAACTATATTTTTCACTATACTGTATCTGATATTCTCATTTCTTTAATAACTAATATTCCATTTTAAGGTCGATTCCCACAAATCAGTTCAGTCTCAGTTACGTTTCAGTTTAGCTCGTTCTGAGCATGCGTCAATGACGACGAACACTGAGCACTGGGTGCATTAACGCATGCGCAGAACGAGCTGAACCGGAATGGAACTGAGACTGAACTGATATGTGTAAATAGACTATTATGCTTTCTCTACTTATAAAATTCTCACAGATTCTTTTGAGATCAGCACAACCTTCCTGAGTAATATGGAAAATCTATACAAAGTAAACCACCAACTACAATACGCTACAACAGTATCTTTCTTTACTTTTAAACTTTTCACAACAGAGTATCTTGGAAAATCTATACAAAGTACACCTCCAATACACTATAAAGAGCACTCATTACGTTTCACACATTGGATATTCCATTTTATGCGGTTTTCACTATTCTTATTTACTTCTCACGGACTCTTTTGAGATGAGCACACCGTCGAATATAGTGGATAGAGAAGCTCAAGTATGATCAGTTTGTTTAGATTGGAGCGGTTGGCTGCTTTTTGAAGATTGAGCTCTCACCGACGCCCGCCGTAGATCAAAGCGGCTCAAGATTTGGCGTGACTTCCATCTGAAAAAGCTCTCACTCAATGTGAGGCCACTGCTCGCATCCAGTCAGCCACTATCCTGAGACGGCTTACCTCTCAAACCAGAGGAAGCACTCATCTTGTTTTAAATTAAATTTTCACGCGTGTGTGTGTGTGTGTGTGTCTAAATAAAACTACATCAAAGAACTACTCTCTATTTGGCTCACCTGACTACTTCGGCTCCAGTTGGCAGCATCTCTGCATCTGAATCATTCAGTGCTCGGCTCAAAATCAAGCCACATCCCACAAGCCATAACTCATCTATCGCTATAGCTACTATGTGAACACTATGCTGTCTACTGTAAAATTTACAGTCGGTACTGAAGCTATGTCAATGTATAGTGAACCTACTAAAGCGTAAGCTTCGTTTTAGAATACTGTAGCTTGTTGTATAGTTAAGTTATAGTTCCAACGTTTTAACGTTTTCTTTCTGATGCATTTGAAAAAGATATCTACTGTCAGTGGGCTATCTCTCCTCCTCTCCTCATGATAAAGGAAAATATTGTAAAAAAATCGAAAATATTGAAAAATCATATTTAAATGCGAATAATTATAAAAAATTCCAATTTCTTTGAACCAGTAATCAGAGAAAACATGGATTCAAGAATTTAAAAATTTATGTTTCATGATAATATTTCGTAATTTGTTGACTATCGAAATGTGTGCCTTACATGACATCCAAGCACCATCTAGATTATAATCAATCAATCAATTTATCCTTTAAATCATTTTATTGAATCAAAGGAGAGTACAACAGGCTCATGACCAAAACTGTTCCTCTTCCAATAATTCATATAAACAGTCCAAATGCATTATTGCATGACCCTATTAAAAATCTGTGAAGCAACATGTGTATTTATTGAATACGCATTCGTAATTTTAAATTATTTTAGTAATTTCACTGGTAAAATTGAAATTAGTTGGATAAAGATAAAGCTTAGTAATGAATTTTTATTACTTTAGAGAGGAAATTCCTTTTGCGGATGAGGAAACATGTGTGTTTCTATCAAATACGCAATAGTATTTTTAAATTATTTTGGTAATTTCACTTGTAAAATTGAAATTAGTTGGATAAAGATAAAGCTTAGTAATGAATTTTTATTACTTTAGAGAGGCAATTTCCTTT